>OY977948.1:28169421-28729421 GCA_963854355.1 Epinotia brunnichana
AGTCCAGAAATCATCTCCTAGGGGGGTGAAATGAGGTATGAAAATTTGGATAAAACCCATTTAATAGATGAAATTTGGTAAAGAAATAGAAGGAGTCCTAGGGAAGGACAATGCATAGTTTTAATCCCGAAAAATAATTTCCTGAGGTGGTGAAATGAGGGTTGAAGATTTCGATAGAACCCATTTAGATGAAATTTGGTATAAAGACAGTTCTCAGTCCAAGGAAAGAACATAGAATAATTTTTATTCCGGAACACATGAAAGGAGGAAATAAGGGGAACACATAAGGGGGTGAGAAATGGTGGATGAAAATTTGGATTGAACCCATTTACGGTATAGCGATAGTTAAGGAAGGACATAGGATGGTTTTATCCCGAAAATGTAATTGGGGGTGGAAATTCGTTTATGACACATTTTTATAAAATTTGATTGAAAGATAGTTTGAGTCCTGGAAAAGGACATATGATAGTTTCTATTCTGGTGATAGGTGAAAATTTGGATGTAGCCCATTTAGATGAAATTTGGTATAAAGATAGTTTGAGTCCTGGAGCATTCTCCAAGTAGGTGAAATAGGGGGTGTAAAATTGGATGGAACTCATCAAGGTACCTTATGGCGGTAGTTTCGAAGATGTTTTCTAAAACGGGGTAAAAAAGACGTTTTATTATGGCTATTTTGAAAACTATTAGACGTAACATTTTGTTGACGTATCTTTATTTTTAATTTAAAATATTTAAATTACAAGTCAGTTAATTTAGTCCTACGGTTTAGTAGAAAAGGTCCTTACGGCCGTGTGATATGAAAAATGCAAAATAATACTGAAAAAGCCTACATGCATCTATTATGGTGAGGCGGGTCATAGACACCAAGTTTGCGGCGGAGTATATTTTGTAAAATAAGGCGTTCGGAGTAAGCTAATCTATAAAATCATGCAACTCAGCCATAATGACCCTTTCCTTCATACAATCCATACTAATATTACAAATGCGAAAGTAACTCTGTCTGTCTGTTACCTTTTCATGCTTAAACTGCTGAACCGATTGAGATGAAATTTGGTGTAGAGATACTTTAAATTCCGGGGCCTTCCCTGGCTATTTTGAAAACTATTCGATGTAACATTTTGTTGACGTATTTTTATTTTTAATATAAAATATTTAAATTGCAAGTCAGTTCATTTAGTCCTACGGTATAGTAGAAAAGGTCCTTACGGCCGTGTGATATGAAAATATGCTAAATAATAATGAAAAAAGCCTACATGCATCTATTATGGTGAGGCGGGTCATAGAAACCAAGTTTGCGGCGGAGTCTATTTTGTAAAAAAAGGCGTTCGGAGTAAGCTAATCTATAAAATCATGCAACTCAGCCATAATGACCCTTTCCTTCATACAATCCATACTAATATTACAAATGCGAAAGTAACTCTGTCTGTCTGTTAACTTTTCATGCTTAATTTGGTTGAAATGAAATTTGGTGTAGAGGTACTTTAAATTCCGGGACCTTCCCAAAGAATTCTTACTAAAGATAGTTTTTATCTGGAAATTTATCACCTAAGGGGGTGAAAAAGGGGTGAGAAAGTTACGATATAAACGAGTTCCGCGCGGACGAAGTCGCGGGCAAAAGCTAGTAAATTATAAAGTAAAGAAAGTTTATACCATTTTCGCCTGATTTTTACGGAATTTATGAATATTACTTTTCATTATTTTTTACCGTACCAGTATTAAATTTAGGTGGATTATTAATGAATATTTAGTCAAATTACCCAACCTATTTTTTGGTGTAAAAATATGGCTGATATCGATATATTGTTGTGTTTTCATAGAGCGAAACCGTAAAGTTCTCAGGGTATACGGTGCTACTATACCCATACTTAAGTAAAAATATAAAATAGGGGACAGTATAAATATATTTATTTCTATAAATATATTTATCCAAACGACCACCTTATTACTATGTTATAAGGACCTACGTCATAATGCTGACACATCGAGAGCTCCCATAGTTTTACAAGCTTTTAATTAACTTGCTATGTATGTATTCACTATATAGATAGGTATGTTTGTTCGGGTGGAATCATGCAACTCAATTTTGAAGCAGATATCTTCAACCGATTGAGCTGAAATTTTAGGTTTAAGTATAGTTTGAATGACATTTCAATATTATGGTACCATCGAGCTGATCTGATGATGGAGACAGAAGGTGGCCATTGGAATTCAGGACTTAGCAGACGTAACCCCGGTGAGTTTGGGCTCGTTAGAGTCGTCTCAAGGAGTAGTTGATGACGGTATACAGGAGAGTGCAGATGGCAATTAAGGCACTTTGTCCCACCTCCGGCGAGTAGCGAGTACTCTCATAGTAATTCTTAGTCGCGGGAGTAAGAATTGCTATGAGAGCACTCGCTACTCGCCGGCGGTGGGACAAGTGCCTTAAGCTTGTACCAATAATTATTGTTTTAACAGAAACCTATTATATTTGACTGTACTACCAAATTATGGGGATAAACAGCCCAATTTCCCCAACAAGCTCTCAAAAGCATAAATATACTCCAAAGAAAACTAAGTGTAATAACAGTCTAGGGGAGCGCGGGGCGACGCCATTCATGTAGGTCCCCGGTCTCCCCTATGGTGAATGTGCAGGAAATGCATTCTGTTTGCACTGTTTGTGTTTTCTTAGGGTTTTAATTGATTTTCGGTAGCTTGGGAAAGTTATTTTATCTGTATTGTTGTATGTAAGTGGTACGTGAAATATATAATATACATTATACGGGTGGGTACAGGCGACGTCGTTGGTAGGTATGTGTACTTTTTTGCACCTTATTCGGCGAGAAACCTTTCACGTCGACTCTACCTATCTAGGAGGCTACTGGTGTATATGAAGATTTATCTGGCACTAAATAATACGACAGACGGAATGGAAATTGTATCGTTTCATGTAAAAAATATACATCCTTAGAAATAAAGAGCAACGTGTTTTTAAAACCTGTGCCGTGTCTAAAATTCTGAATGTTATAAAATAGAAATTCAATATTTATTTATCTCTCTACCACCAGTACTATGGAAAAATTAATTCGCAGCCCATATAAAATAATTAATGAAGATAAAACAATTAAATTAATTAAGATACCGCATTCTATTGTTTTCAAATAGAACTCAAAACCGCAATAAAACTGCCTACTGCATTTCTACTGTCATTTGTTTCGGCCATCTTGCTCAAGCGTGCTGTCAAATCGCACGCTTCCATCGCCCCTTCAAAAGCATGACAAACTTATTAATGCAGTTGGCGTCGGCGATAGTGTCGAGGGTCATGATGAAATGAATAAGTGGGAATTTTAGTTCTAATCTTCGCCACCGCACGTGTTAAGTTTGTTGTGCTTTCTCAATCAATATTTTCGCCCTTCTGTCCGGCGCGCCCTGTCCAATGATAGTGTAACATTAGTTTTTTTTATTACGTGTTGGGGAAGGTTATTGAACCCCCTGATAAGATAATTGGGGTAGGTCTTTAAAATAGGGGAGCTTGGGGAAAACGCTCACCCTAAGTGCCGGGGATTAAGATAAGACTTTTTTTAAAAACAGCCTGAAATACAAGCTTTTGCTGACGTACTATTTAACATTATCTTGGTATAGGAACTGAACGTATTGATCAATTTGATCATGTTTCTTTGTAAGCATACGAGTACTTATGTGTATTTCAATACTATGTCATAGTTTGATTGAGTTTACCTTTTATTCATGAGAGGAGGTTTCTTGCAATGATGTACCTGGGCATTTTCAATAATTCGTGCACCCAATTAGCATAATTTGTTAAACAAAAATTAACTCAGTGTCAGTTTTGTAACGACAATTAAGTATTTAGTTTGTATAAAAATTTACTTTTTCTTTTCAATATATAAATTATATGCATATAGACCTTATTTAAATGCGAAAAAAGTTCAGTTTGACATCATTTGTATGCTTAACTTTCGTTACAAAACTGACACTGAGTTAATTTTTATTTAACAACTCACGTTAATTGGGTACACGAATTTTTAAAAATGCCCACCTACAGTTATCAGAATTTGTGTCTACCATAACAACTTTGCACTTGCGCATAAATACAAGACTATTTCTAGGGCCTTTGGGTTGTCAGATATTTATACCCGCTTTTTATCGCTATACATTAATTACTACACTAAACACTTACTTATTTTCCACACATGCAATAAATTAATATTAGGGGATGATCTTACGCAAATCGACCCAGTAAGCTCAATAAGGCTTGTTTTATGGATACTAGACGACGATATATTCAATAGTTATAAATACTTAAATACATTAGAAAACAAACTGCGGGTGGCGCAGGAACGATCATTTTGGCACTCTTTGGGGGAGGCCTATGTCCAGCAGTGGACGTCTTTCGGCTGATATGATGATGATGATGATTAGACAACATCCAAGACTCAGAAACAAACATTCATGCTTAGGTATCGTATCACACAAATACTTGCGCTTACGGGGATTCGAACCCAGGACCTTTAGCTTCGTAGGCGTCACTACCCACTAGCTATGCTTACGGGTCGTCAAATGCTATCCTTTCATGATACGTTATCATGCCGGCAAGCCTTTCCTTATAATGTAGAATATTAAACTCAGACACCCTAACCTAACGCATTCATCTAAACTTCCAGACGAAACTTAGTCCGACCTCAAATATATGGTAGAGATTACGTAATGTGGCCAAAATTTTATAAAACTGTCATTGTAATTTGAATTTTCTGACTTCGACGATAGAGCTCCTTTTTGAATAGACTACTTTGATGCGTTCCGGCCAACTCAAATAACCTCAAATATACATACTAATATGCATACACCAACCTAACTACATTGGCGACCCTAACGAAATCAACCTGCATTCAGACGAGGGGGCAGCCCTGCGCTAGGGCTGTCGCGTGACAAATGCTCTTTATTTAATTCGGAGTATAACGCTAACTTCACTGAATGTGGCGTGTGTGGTATTATTATTTGGGGATAGGTATGTTAGGTGTGGGTGTGTACGATGGTTATTCAATATTTAGTGGTAGACCAATCAAATTAGCTAAACCCGGACATAATTCGATAACTTTAATTTTCTTTTTCTATGATGTAAAGTATTGTTAGTTATAGCTAAAATAAAAAGAATTAAACATTTTAGGGTTCCGCGTCGCTGTAATAAATCCAAAAATCTAAATTTTTTACAAATTCTGATTTCATAAGTGCAGCGTAATATGTAACTTTGTAAAAGTGCCTCTATTATGATAGGACGCTTGCATTTCAGTTAAAGAAATCAAAATTAAACTAATTAATCAACCGGGACTATCATTAAGAAAGAAAGTTCAGTAAATTACACATTTTCTGGCTTATCTTACCAGAAATTATAGATAACTACAATTTTACAATTTATTCGGAATAGTATTTTATGTGTGTTGATCAATTATAAAAAATTAAACAGATACTCTTTGCGGAATTCTAAAGTCACAAATATTGGTAGTTTTTGGAAAACCAAAATACATAACTACTTGTAAAGTGTTTGATTTATCCTGTCAACATATTATTAGTACTATAAGAAACAAATTAAACAAAAAATATCCACGATTATTAATTAATTAATATTTTTTCTTACTTAAGTTTTAATATGAACGTTATATCTTGCAGAATAAGGCCGTCATTGCTTTGTGCCTCAACTACCGACCGTGCTGTGGCGAGTCGCAGGCATTCAAGGCCAAAACGCACTGACAGCGGTGGCGAAGCGGCGCGGGGCGGCGCGGAGGCGTTACTTGTAATGTTCGAGCTAATATGAAAGGATCCGAACGGTTTTTTCCCGGCCGGTATTCTGTGCGGACGGACGCTTTCGTATTAGAGAAGAACATTACAGCCGGTACCACCTCCACGCTGCGCCGCGCCGCTTCGCCACCGCTGTCAATGCGTTTCGGCCTTCATTTATTATGGGTAGGTCAATGATTGTCAAACATTTATAAACACGAACGTGGCGTGCACCACGGTTCGGCTAGGGTGGAGATTTATTGAAATATTGTGTTCATTATATCGATAATAACTAAATTGTTCAGCATGAGACATAATTGTCGTGGAATCTCGATTACCTATTTATAAGCGCTCAGTCTTCTGTACATAATTATTTAAATAGAATATGTTACTTATGTGGGTGCAGAAAGGGGCTTTATTCGAATAAAAATTTAAAATAATTTATTCGCGTATAATTTATTCGTCTACACTTTCGAATGAAGAATGATTTATTCTCATTTCATTCGAATAAATATATACCACGAATATATAATTAAATAAATACATAGAAAACATCTATGACTCAGGAACAAATAATTGTGCTCATCACACAAATGCCCTTACCGGGATTCGAACCCGGGACCTCCGGCTACGTAGGCAGGGTCACTACGAGGGTCAAACTGAAAGTTTCGGGAATAGAAAAAAATATGCAGTTACATTGAATAAAAGTTTTTTTTTTAAAGTATTCTCTTTTATATTATAATGCGTTCAAACCATTCGTTAAAACAATTATTGAACGCTGAAAAAGGGTCGACAAAATGGCCACTGAAGTGAAGGCTTTTTCACTGCTTCTGCCGGTATCTGAAACCGCTGACCACGCGATAGGTACGTTGCGTGGTCAGCGTTTCAGACACCGGTGATAACGTCATAAAGCCGAACGCTCGGCTCAGGCGGAACGGGACAATGATTCATATTTTTACGTGCATGCTGCTGGTGTTCAATTGTTCATCGGTAAGACGTTATCACGTCAATAGAAAAAACAGAGCAACTAGAACGTTTTTCATACCAAGTCTCCAATATTTTTTTTTTCTATTTGGTATTATTTATTGCAACAGAAACAAGTTTCCGACCTAGATATGGCAGATCCTATTGTATATAAAAAGTTTCATGTTATTCTAGTGTGCCGTTTTAAAATGAGAACCAAACTTCGTTTGTATGGAGAGTCGACTTGAGTCGACCATGCTGGGGACTCTTACAGTCAGCATCAAAAGTAACTACGCAATCTAAGACGTCAAAAGGTCTTATTCCCTTTTAATAATGACTTTTGACGTTGGAGCTGTGAAAAAAATCAAACTTCTAAGCCAACGCAATCATAAGATTTATGCCGCAAATTTCCGCAAGTTTTCGAAACCCGCATAATCAAAACCTACAGGGTACTTCCCGTGAACTCAGAAACTTGAAATTTGGTGCGAAGCAACGCCTTATAGAACAGATAAAGGAAAACATTGCGAAAACCGTAAATTATTAGTTACATCACTGAAAATTTAATGTGCAGTATAAACTGACACGCATTAAGTATGTGAATACATACTTAGTGAGTGTCAGTTTATAGTGGACTTGTTTCTATTGTATAGGGTGGTCTGGAACCCTCGGTGCGCGAGTCTGACTCGCACTTCACAGGTTTTTTTTGTCACCCGTGGTAAAGCCGAAATAGAAAAAATAAAAGAGGTGAAATAATTACAATTAATATCCGTTTCACCTTTGCACGGCGATGTTAATTGGTACCCTTGATTGAGCGGTCACCTCTTTCTAACAAATTATAAAACTAGGTATCACTGTTCTGTTTGTATTAGGATATTACGTTTTTGAGATATATTTCATTAAAAAGCATTCCTACAATATTCGTTAAAAATTATATTCCCGAAAAGCATTACGAATGGTTATGCGAATAAAGAAGTTATTCGCGAATAATCCTATTTATTCTTAAACGTTATTCGTATTCGAATAAATTTTGCCCATCTCTGGGTGGGTGGCAATAAGCATATCGACTACCGTAGGCTCAAAGGGCGTAAGGGACAAAATATCGAAAATGAGCTAAAATGCAGTCATACTCAGTTTTTTTCTCTCTATCGGTTGGTATAGATAACGTCCCGATAGCTTGAAAAAATTGTCCGTTACAACCATGAAAAATATTGCGTTGATACTCAATTTTACCGAGCATTTTTGTCATATCCAATCAAATAAGAAACGTCTCTGATACATTTTGTCGTAACTCTCAGTTCATTGTAAGATACGCCATTTTGCTTTGTGAACTTTTTCACAAATGTGTCTGTTACACCAAAATACTCTTGTTTTAAATATTAAATAAGTCTGGATACGCTAATTTGTAATTTCATAAATCGAATAATTCTTAGCTTTAACTTATTAGGGTTCCGTACCTCGAAAGGAAAAAACGGAACCCTTATAGGATCACTTTGTTGTCCGTCCGTCCGTCCATCAGTCTGTCATAACCCTTTTTCTCAGGAACGCGTGGAGGTATCCAGCTGAAATTTATATCAAATACTCAAGTCTACTGTCTCTTGGAGCTGTGAAAAAAACAAACTTCTAAGCCAACGAAATCAAAAAATACAGCCGTTTAATTTCCGCAAATTGTCAAAACCCGCAAGGGAATCAAAACCTAAAGGGTACTTCCCGTGAACTCTGAATCTTGAAATTTAGTACGAAGCATTTATAGCACATAACTAATGGAATAAGTTTTTGTCAAAAATTTCATTTTTAGTACAAGCTTTTATTGCCGACTGTACTTTTCTGCATACCATCATCAACTACACATTAAGACTATTCTAACGAGCCTAAACTCGATGGGGTTGTGTCGTTTTATTGCGGATTTCCTATGGCCAACTTCCTGCTCCAGCATCAGATTAGCTCCAAATCATCATAATATTGTATTGTCATGCGATATACATATGCAAGCAAAATTTCAGCTCAATTGGATAACGGGAAGTGACTGAAAAATGGATTACAAATTTTGACGGACAACTTACATACATACGAACAGTGCAAGTTAATATAAAGCTTGTAAAAATTGCGAAAATTGTACATTTTTAGTTACATCACTGAACATTTGATGTCCAGTATAAACTGACACGCACTAAGTATGTGAATACGTACTTAGTGAAATCCTACAATTAGGATATTCCATTATATGTATTTGTTTTATTTGTACACGGCGCGGTCGGTGCAAAACACGTAATTGAAATAAACTCGTTATGACGTGTTCGCCGTGCGCTCACCCGCTGGCGCCCCACACTCTCCCCGCCTCGCACCCACCGCGTGCACCTGGCTCCACTACAAGGTCGCGAGTATTTTCAATAAAATTTTCAATTTCTTAAGCGTGAAATTAACATGCTTAATTTTGATGAAAACATGATTATCGTACACAAAAAGCTATTAGTAAACAAAAATTTCATAGTTACTATTTATAACTACCGAGAAATACATTATTATTAAAACGTTAAAAATAATTGTTTAATTTTTGTCTTAAATGTCTAAAAACACTCAATATAGCTTAAACAGATAAAAATATCATAGTTACCATTTTGGCTTGTCTAGATAATGAGATCAGAGGAAAACTGTGAAAAAAAACGTATATGCGAATTTCATTTCAGTTTAATTTTTCTATTAAGTGATCGCATTTTAATGCACCTCAAAGTTATACTAACAAGGTATTTGGTTACCTTTTTTACTTTTAGGAAAAAGTTAGGTAGTGTACGTTAACTCGTGTTTTTTTTAAATATGGTTACGATCGCGGATTTTTTACCTAATATATTTGATAAATATATGATACTGAATAGTAAAATCCGATAAAACAATAAAAACAACGAGTTTACGAATTATGTCCAGGGTAAGCTAATTTGATTGGTCTATGGTGCAGTCTGCACGAATGTCTGGACGGTTTAGCAGCTTAAAATGGCAGCCAAATTCCTAAACTATTTTGTTGGCAAAGCAATGAATGCGTTTTCTTTTTTGCCTGACTACGGCAGAGCCGAAAGGAAGGAACATGATTTTAGCGGTCTATGATTGTATTTACGTGTATTCCATCACTTCCACCGTACCGTGATACTGAACCGATTTAGGTTAATGAGGTATCAATCGATTCGAAATGATGCTCAGGGTGGTAGCTACCTTTTTCTGTAAAAAAAACACCGTTTTTAGGGTTCCGTACTCAAAGAGTAAAACTGGACCCTATTACTAAGACTTCGCTGTCCGTCCGTCCGTCCGTCCGTCCATCTGTCTGTCACCAGGCTGTATCTCAAGAACCGTGATAGCTAGAGAGTTGAAATTTTCACAGATTATGTATTTCTGTTGCTGCTAACAACAAATACTAAAAACAAAATAAAATATTTTTTTAAGGGGGGCTCCCATACAACAAACGTGATTTTTTTGGCGTTTTTATAGATAATGGTACGGAACCCTTCGTGCGCGAGTCTAACTCGCACTTGGCCGGTTTTTTTGTTAGGTTTCTGTAGTCGTGTCGGGATGCAGATTTTTTATGCTTGTTCTTAGTGTTATAAAAATGCTTTAATTAATGTTCTATTTCGACGACAAAGCTGAGAATAAAAACAAAAATTGTGCGAGAAAGAGACATCTATGTGATTTAGTTCAACCTCTAATTAATAAAAGCCTTTGGTTTCACATTTTTAGGGTTCCGTAGCCAAATGGCAAAAAACGGAACCCTTATAGATTCGTCATTTCCGCCCGTCTGTCTGTCCGTCCGTATGTCACAGCCACTTTTTTCCGAAACTATAAGAGCTATACTGTTGAAATTTGGTAAGTAGATGTATTCTGTGAACCGCATTAAGATTTTCACACAAAAAATAAAAAAAAAACATTAAGTTTTAGTGGTCCCCATTTCATCAAACCCATACGGGTATTTATCGATAGGTCTTTAAAAATGATATTGAGGTTTCTAACATCATTTTTTTCTAAACTGAATAGTTTGCGCGAGAGACACTTCCAAAGTGGTAAAATGTGTGTCCCCCCCTGTAACTTCTAAAATAAGAGAATGATAAAACTAAAAAAAAATATATGATGTACATTAGCATGTAAACTTCCACCGAAAATTGGTTTGAACGAGATCTAATAAGTAGTTTTTTTTTAATACGTCATAAATCGTAAACCGCAATTTATTTCACGGAACCCTTCATGTGCGAGTCCGACTCGCACTTGGCCGCTTTTTTTTATGTGGAAACATCACTTTGTAATGAACGATGGAAGCAAATATGAAAGGACTTGGCAGAATCGAACCCGGTACCTTAAGCTTACCAGGCCGACGTTTCCAACACTCACCCACCTAATTAGGTTGTTGAATTTAAAATGAAAGGAAGTAACGATTTTTTCTCTGTCCACAATGACATTATAATGAACATAAGTCCAAAAATTACACGAACTTCGATAACGTTTTACCACGGTAATTAGCAAGAATCTCCACCAATTTTCAGACAGTAATAATTATGCAAAGACAAAGATTTAATCTCTATTATTTCGCATTTAGAAAATTCTCCCCAATCGCCATAATCAGAACTTTGCCGAAGTAATAATCGTGTTTGAACAATGTTAATAAGTGTGGCAACCCTGGTGACGATGATTCACGGCGCGTGTAGGGCTGCACCAACGATATCTTGATGTATGGACTTGATGTTCAGTGAACAGAAGGTTTGGTAGCTCCGCTTGGCGTTAAAAGGCGTTTGTGTTGAAAATCGAATCCATACTTCCATAATTATATTATAAATGCGAAAGTGTGTCTTTCTGTCTGTCTGTCGGTCCGTCTGTCTGTCTGTCTGTCTGTTACCTCTTCATGCATGAACTGCTGAACCGATTTAAATCAAATTTGGTATAGGTAGAGATAGTTTGAGCCCCGGGGTAAGACAAAGGATAGTTTTTATCCCGGAAATCATGGAGGGTGATAATTGGCATGGAGCTACGATATCAACGAGTTCCACGCGGACGGAGTCGCGGGCACAAGCTAGTGTAAAATAAGCAAAATAAAGCGGCCAAGTGCGAGTCGGACTCGCACATGAAGGGTTCCGTGAAATAAATTGCGGTTTACGATTTATGACGTATTAAAAAGAAACTACTTATTAGATCTCGTTCAAACCAATTTTCGGTGGAAGTTTACATGGTAATGCACATCATATATTTTTTTTAGTTTTATCATTCTCTTATTTTAGAAGTTACAGGGGGGGGGGGGACACACATTTTACCACTTTGGAAGTGTCTCTCGCGCAAATTATTCAGTTTAGAAAAAAATTATGTTAGAAACCTCAATATCATTTTTGAAGACCTATCCATAGATACCCCACCCCACACGTATGGGTTTGATGAAATTTTTTTGAGTTTCAGTTCTGAGTATAGGGACCCCTAAAACTTAATGTTTTTTTTCGATTTTTGGGTAAAAATCTTAATGCGGTTCACAGAATACATCTACTTACCAAGTTTCAACAGTATAGCTCTTATAGTTTCGGAAAAAAAGGGCTGTGACATACGGATGGACAGACAGACGGACATGACGAATCTATAAGGGTTCCGTTTTTTGCCATTTGGCTACGGAACCCTAAAAATTGTACCTGTTGCTAGAAAGATCCAAAAATGTTAACGATTTTGTTGTCATCATCATCATCATCTCATATCAGCCGAAAGACGTCCACTGCTGGACATAGGCCTCCCCGGTACGTGGTCGCCAGTCGAGAACCCTTCCGCCCCAACGGCCATCGGTTCTACGTGCAATGTGGCCCCGCCCACTGCCGTTAAAGTTTAGCCATTCGGAGGGCTATATCGGTTAACTTGAATCTTGGATGCGATCACTACGTTTCCGTGCCAATATGTCATCACTAGCAACACACATGGTCACATACTTTATTATGCAATAAAAAAAACATTATTAATATGCACGTAAGCTCTTAAATATTGGCCATATGAAAGACGAATTTTGTTTTAAATACTATGTATGACCCAGATACCGCTACTAATCACCGAACCCTTTGTTCACGAAATACGAGTCCATACCCGCAGCTCGATAGTTGTCGCGAACATTTTCAACTTCATTATAACGCCCCTGCCGCGTCGCGCGAATTACTCCAGAATAGATTCACCAACTATCGATCGCGGGAGTCGAGGCGTCAATCTGCACGTTCATGGTCATGGCGGGTCGCTGACGGCCGGCGGAGTTAAACAACGCAATGGTTTCTAACTAAGTTCTTTCGAGCATTTGAAGTCGTTGAAGTTGTCTTCGATGGCTGATTCTGGGCTTTCTAATTTTAGAAATTCTTACAGCCAAGTATTAGCCTTGGAATCATTACTGATAGAGTAATCATTCTTGGAATCATTATTGACAGGACTGGACCCAATGAGGCATCATTTATAAAGCCATCTGATATTCCAAGCTCTCGATTGGAAAGTCTGATGATGTGGCAATCTCATCCGATAAAAACGTAACCGCCCTCTCCTTCGGCAGTCGGGTAAAAAGTAGATCTGTTAAGGCTAGGGATAGATTACAACTTACAAGCACATTGAGCAGGTAAGTGAAAAACGAAGTTCATAATGCTCGTACGGATGCCGAAAGCCAGGGCCAATAAAAATGGCCCTTGGTCTGGAGTAGACCTAGAAAGACCCAGAGGAACACGAGGCCTTCCAATGGAAAGATGGAAACATCAAGGCGGCATAGACACTCATGTCCCGTCCGAAGGAAGACAAATCGATCGATTCCTGGAAACGAACTACGAGCCTCGCCAAAACAGCGCTGGCAGATGAAATGCCACAATAAATTCTACTCAATATCTTGTCTAGACTTCGGTCTCGAGCTAAAACTTTATTTCAAAACGTCTATGAACCAATAACACACAAGTCATGTCATACCTCCGGGTAACACGAATTCAAAGCATTAAGAATAGAACAACAACTGCTTCACTGCATTAACTGGAACCCTTATATCTTAAGCTTTAAATTTCAAATTGTAGAAATCTAGGCGTATTCAGCGTGGCAGAAGATTTCCACAGGTATTATTTACGATCCAAAGTTAACGCTCTGCTGGCTCCGTTCGGAAATTTCAGGATTGAGGTACAAATTCGTCATAAAACCCGTGGGTCCGAGGGTGCGTTTATATGACATGGCACTCTCATACATCTTTATTATCATTTTATTGCCACATATATGGCGGTAAAAATAAATGTGAATCGCTCTTGTATTAATGAATCTTTCCCCCACATGATTTCCATGCTACAGATAATATAATACATTTCCATGCCATAACTTCTACGAAACTACATAATAGCGCGCGAAAAAATTGGAGCGCCTGTAAGAATGTTAATAGCATAAAAGAGCTTTATTGCTATTTATTATTGTCAGGCGCTTTATTGGATAGACGCTGTTCCAATATGAGTTTTAAATTGGTTCTAGAGCATGTCTGGCACAAATAAATGTCGGTTTAGATTTATCTCCTCCTAGCATGTGGTTTGGCTTGGCCCTAGTTTCTGGAATATAAGCTGAACGTTTGGATTCGAGCTATAAAGTTGGTCTTAAAAGGTCGGTTTGATTAAGATCAGCTTGAAGTAAATTCTAGAGAGCTCCGACATAGTCTATTGAGAAATGTAAGGATACCAAGTATAGTGTAGGTACTTTAGAGTGAATTAAATCCGTCTTCTTTATTACTCGTAAAGGCAATATCGACATTTGAAAATCGCTTATAGATTTTACTGAAAATGTGTTCAAAAAAGGTTTGTTGACTTTATTGCGGGGTACCTATCTTGACTTCATATTTCCTTCTGTAAGGCCTACTAGCGGAAAACTTTAATGTTAGACATTTTGAACGGTTGATGTGACCAACGGCCCGGTTTACGAAGCTTACAATTCTCAACTGCCAATCCTATAACTACTGGCCAAGTGGCCACGTTGAATGTTGTAATATTGTAATTTATTACAATGTTCTGTGTGTTGTAATTTATAGCTTTGTGACAAGGGCCACGGAGAGTTAAATCGCAATACAGGGTTAGGACTTATTTCTCGACGGCCGACGCGTATAGCGGCACGACACACATGCTGTCAGACTGGTACGGTACGACTGATGTGGGCAACGAACGTCCCACTTGTCCAATCGCTTTTTTTTATGCCTGACTGCGCGGTTGTCCAATCGCGATCCAACCTTGCACGGTTAGCACAAGACGGTTAGCGAGATAGACTATCCATTTCTTTCTATGTGTTCTAATTAGAAAGAGATGGATTGTCCATCTCGCCGCGAGAAAGCTCGCGCGCCATCTTGTACAAGTTGCCTTGCTGTATTGCAATTCTATTCTCCAAGAACTTATTTTTTCTTTTTCCTAGCACGATTTTTCGCAGATGTTTTTTTCTATTCTCGGTTAGATGACTTGGAATGCAGATATTTTTTTCTTTTACTATGACGTTCCGTGATAGAAAAGCAAGCTCAAGTTTCAGCTTGAAATAACACCTGTAAGAATTTCTATTTTTATTCTAGACTTTGACAAGGTGTTCTTGCAAAGTTTTAATGGATATCTTTCCGAGCAGAAAATGACTCAAATTTTACGTAATATTTGTTGGAAAGTTTCATGATAAAGGAATATGAGTCTAATCTGAATAAATATTTTTTTTTGTATTAATAATACACGTTTTATACTAAGTAAGTAGTTGATTTAACAACATTTCGCTTTAGAAACATCTTAGGGTTAGCTGAATAGGGCTTAGGGTGATAATATGGTCACCGCTTAAGCGGTTTGGGTATTGGAATTCCATTCTTGAACCCCCGTTAGAGGCAATTATTGAAGTCAAGGCTGTAAGTAAAGCATCATCTTCAGGCTACGAATTATAGTCACGGTCGTGATTTTTATAAAAATATACAAGGATTTTAATTATTTGTAGCCGTTAATCCAACTTAAACACTAGACTTTTTGTGACAAATGCCCGCTTTCGTACGTTTTAACAACATCTTGTACAGTAGATCGATTAAATTAAAAAAAGATCCTCATCAATAGTTTCCTCTCCAACTATCACCCAACCGTCTGCTATCCTATAATTTGATTTCTTCAAACGATTTTGTTCGGTGAAGTCAGCAGACCAAACGGCATCTTATAAAACCAAGATAACCCGGCCCGAGTCAAAAAAGCTGTAAGTATGAACCTGTGGTCCCTTGGCCAAAGTCCCCTGGGAGACAGGATCACGTCACGACGTAATCGTGCGTGTCCCCTGTCAGTGAGAATAGCGATTAAGACACCGGTTGGGAAGGGGACAGGTAAACTGTTGCGGGTTAGGTTATAAACAATACTGAATTTTTAAGAAGAACATTATATTGTGTAGATGGGAGCTATTGTTCATGCCCTATTAAAATGGGTAATGATATCTTTTCTTCACACACCTTTCCTCTTTCGTGCCTTAAAGGACCATATTCGTCAGATTTGTGATTACAATAGTTTTCGGCGCCCTATTTTGACAGCATGCTACGTCGGTTTTTATGTGTCTTATTGAACTCTATAGCGACTCCAGCAGATCTGACCAAAAAAGCATGATCGTTGTAAATCGTTCAGTGGCCTTCGTAACAAAATAAATAATTTCGATTTTGAATCTACTAAGTACCTACTATTGTAAGTAACTATAATATTAAATTAGCTAAAATAGAACTGCACCCCTCTACAAATATATATTTAATTAGTTAAAGAGCGAATACAGCGGCAGATAAACCTTTACGGCTTTGTCCGCTGTACAAATGTTTTCTTTTGTATTGTTTTTTTTAGTAAATACATGAAAAAAAGAAAACAATCCACGGGCAAGCGGCTCACTTCTCGTTCCGCACTAGTTTTTGCTTAGTCCATAGTGAGGAGTCTATAGGTCTGTCCACACTGGGACGCATGTTCAGCCGAGCGCGGCTCGCCCTGGCGTGCGCGCTCAGTGTGGACGCAGCAAATTCGACCGAGCGCATGCGGCCGAGCATGCGAGCGGCTCGCCCGAGTCGCTCGGGCAAGCGTGTGTCCACTGTGGACACACCTTATAGCGTAGACTTGTAGAGAATTCCTCGTAGATTGAGCGATCTATAAACCACACACCGCTAGAGATGTGTGAGTCTCGATTAAGACATATCTTTTAGGGGACAGGTAGGGTTGGGAACTTGGGAGCTAAATGGTTCATGCCAATTTACGTGTAAAGGAAATGCTCCGCTGGCTTCTCCCGGTGGGATTTCCCTCTGATCTGTATTTATGTTTGTTGGATAATTGCTATAGAACTAGACAACATGGTTTTCGGCTGGATTTTCGATACATTAATAACCTCCGAAGATATAACAATATGTTTTTTTTTCTTATAGTTCGCATTTGTTTCTATCTGTCAACACAAACTTATCCTCAGATCAACAAAGGGAAGGCAGAAGCTTGTGACTCTTCTGTAGTCGCGCGTCCATTGGCTACGGTGAAAGCTTACCATCAGACAGTGTGGTGTTAAAAAAAGTCATCCATGATTTACGCCTCATGTATTTATTTGATCTTTATTACACAAAAGTTGTTGTACCTACAAAAGGCGGGGCAAATGCCATAGGCATTTTACCAGTCAGCCTTTGGGCAAAGCAGACAAATTGTCTTATTAGCGCTACTTTAACAAGATAAGATAGTACAGTCACCAATATCTCAAGTCATAGCCAAGTCGAGCAAAACAAAGAGGCACGGCCGTACCATCCTTTTCTCGAAGCCATTCAGGCCATTTTCAACATCCTGTAATTTCGTGCTGGCTAAAGCTAGAACCCTGAATTTTCAGTAATATGTAGGGCATAATAGGGCCGGGGCCTATTGCAATATTTGACAAAAAAATATTTAGCAAGCAAATAAAGATTAATAAGAATGCCTGACTGGGCTCTACGAAATATCTCACCACTTTTTACTGTGGAAGAGTTTCGAGACTTGGCCTATTTTGTTTTTTATGGGATATAGTTAGCAGCAGCCAAAGTAGCCAAATAATTCTGTACACGTCTTTATTACCATTACCTAGGCACTGGAACACCCTACATTGTGCAGGACCCTATGCTAGGGGATGGAGCATCTAACTCCATTAGGATTATAGGATTAAATTAATTTGTAATACTAACCTTAGTCATAATTCGTGATTGTATACTAACAACTTATGGACATTACCTAGTCCGAAACAAATAAAGAATTGAATTGAATTACTGTAAGAGTAAGGATGTGTTGCGATATATTTGGCTACTTTGGCTGCTACTAACTAAGGAATGACTCACGCTAAAACGAGCCGTGTCCGGCCGGGCCGTTTTCTTAGAAAAACGACGGCGTTTTTGCGCGGTCGAGCCATATCCAAGCCCGACCGAGCCACGGCTGGGCTTCCGTAGTTCAGCCGTAGCCCTGCCGGGCTTGGGTATGGCTCGGCCGCGCAAAAACGCTATCGTTTTTCTTAGAAAACGGTCCGGGCCGGACACGGCTCGTTCTAGCGTATGAGTCATCCATACGATGCTGACGTACATATATATCAAGATCGGCAGTTAAACTATGTTTACTATAGCTTTGCTCGGTATATAACACTATAACTGACGTACCTATACAGCCTTCTCGTTGTATATAAGTTACCCATGCCGTACCTGCGGAAACTTAAGCACCTGTAAACATGGTCGCTCAAAGCCTTTGAAGTTTGAACCGGAGTACTTCGATCGATTGGCAGGTCAGGTTAAGTTTTAGTTCATCATAATTTCCCTCCGGGGTGTAATGGTCCCAGTGTCAAAGTTTAAACGGTCATCGTGTCCAAGTGACAAACCGTCTAAAGTCATAAATCCATTAGAATTGAAAAAAATAAGAATACATTTAAGAGACTATTAAAAAAAGCGGCCAAGTGCGAGTCGGACTCGCACATGAAGGGTTCCGTTAAATAAATTGCTTTTTACGATTTATGACGTATTAAAAAAAAACTACTTACTAGATCTCATTCAAACCAATTTTCGTTGGTAGTTTGCATGGTAATGTACATCATATATTTTTTTTAGTTTTATCATTCTCTTATTTTAGAAGTTACAGGGGGGGGGGACACACACATTTTACCACTTTGGAAGTGTCTCTCGCGCAAACTATTCAGTTTAGAAAAAAAATATATTAGAAACCTCAATACAATTTTTGAAGACCTATCCATACATGCCCCACACGTATGGGTTTGATGAAAAAAAAAATTGAGTATCAGTTCTTAGTATGGGGAACCCCAAAATTTATTGTTTTTATTTCTATTTTTGTGTGAAAATCTTAATGCGGTTTACAGAATACACCTACTTACAAAGTTTCATCAGTATAGCTCTTATAGTTTCGGAAAAAAGTGGCTGTGACATACGGACGGACAGACAGACAGACAGACAGACATGACGAATCTATAAGGGTTCCGTTTTTTGCCATTTGGCTACGGAACCCTAAAAAGCGTTACCTTGGTTCTGCTGCAGATAGCCTCATTTCTGATGCGATCACGCAGAGAAACTCCCAACATAGCCCTCTCCATTGCCCGTTGGGTGACTTTGAGCCTTCTTATGAGGCCCATTGTAAGCGACCACGTTTCATTGCCATATGTCATCACTGGCAACACACACTGGTCAAAGACTCTTGTCTTGAGACACTGCGGAAAATTGGACGAAAAGATGTGTCGTAGCTTCTCGAACGCTGCCCAACCGAGTCGGATTCGACGATTGATCACTTTCTCGAAATTGGACCTACCTAACTGGACAGTCTGTCCTAGGTAAGGTATACATAACCATCTACAACTTCGAGCATAAAGTGTCCGATTGTAATGGGAGTGTGTAGTACATGGACATTTGACATGATCTTTGTCTTATCCATGTTCATTCTTAGACCAACTCGCTCGGAAGCTTTACTGAGGTCATCGAGCATATTTTACTTAATTTAAAATTATTTTCTCGCAATTTCACTCTGTTTCTTGCGGGAAAAAAAACGTGCTATTTGCCTAAACCCAGGGGGGGGCGGGATACCACAAAGTAAGATTAGATGAGATTCGGCTTGACCCCCTGTACTGCCCCCCTGTGAACGTCTTACTTACGTACCTAATTATACTAATTAATAGACGCTTCCTTTGTATTTTTTTTAAGTGTATATCGCGCGCGTGTTAACGGTGTCCGGAACCCATACAATATAGGTACTTACAACGGTTCCTTATTTCATCAACTATAATGTAATTGTCTTCCCCTACTAACGTAGGTATATAATAATTTAAGTGGTGTCTGCAACAGCACAAACCCGTATTTAAAGTAACGAAGGTGATACGAAAATACTTTCCGATATACAGTTATTAGTTATTAGCATATAATAATTTAATGATTAAATCACTAGTTAGTGGCACCTGACACCTGACGCCACGTGGCTTTTCTCATGATTAGCAAAGTAGTAATATACTTCTAGTGGTGTACAACATATTCGGTTATTTTCACTTGTCTAAATTGGTAAGTTTAACTTTTTTTTCGCATCAGAAGGAGTAATCTAGCGGGAGAGAGGTTGCGATCCCAGGTCCAATTCGTATTTTGTAAAAACATATGTACTTATAATAACGTATAATCCGCAAGACTTAACTTGAGACCTCGTTCGTATGACTTCATCATCATATCAGCCGAAAGACGTCCACTGCTGAACATATGACTTGCGGGATATGTTTTAAATTGTCGTTCGTAAATATCAAAACTTATATCCCAAACTTGATAACCCCAAGTCTCACGCACACAACACACAACCTACGTCATCATCATCATCATCATTTTCAGCCTGTAATCGCCCACTGCTGAGCATAAGCCTCTGTTCGCGTACGCCACCCATCCCGGCCCCGTGCTAGTCTCATCCAGAAATGACCCGCGGTCTTTTTTATGTCATCAACCCATCGAGCTGGTGGACGACCAACGCTTCTTTTTCCTGCAATTGGCCACCAATCCGTTAACGTTTTGGTCCACCTACCGTCACGCTGCCTGGGAATATGTCCTGCCCAACTCCATTTGAGTTTGGTTATGACTTCGCCGACGTCACGCACTTTAGCAAGCTACATCACCGCAACAAAATAGTTCAAGCAGTTCCCGCGAAGTTAACAATGTTCAGTAAAGGCCCTTACGCTATGTCCATAAGAATCTACAACAAAATTCCGCAGCATATAAGAAATGAAATAATATTTAACACCTTTGTCAATAACTGAAAATATACCTCATTACTGAATGCCTATACACTCTGCAGGAGTTCATGGGCCATTAAATTTTAATAATTTAATAGGTAGAGAAAATATAAGTAAGAAGGAAGTGTTATAAATATATTTTGTTATCTAACGTATTGATTCTATAAATATAATTATGTTGTTTAGTTTAGGTTAGCTTAGTACATAAATATGTTGCTACACCCTTGTAGGGTCCATGTCTGTACTGATTAGAATTTAAGAACATCCTGTGAATACCATGGTTGCAACGAATAAATGAATATGAATAATTTCTATTGTTCCTTTATATTTTGTTAATAAATCTGTCATACTCTAAAAATTAATAAAAGAAATCTAGCTATGTCGTACTGTTTTGTCACGTAACGCACTGCAACGACTGTTGTCTTTGCGTTTAGTCCGACAAAGGTGGCCTGTGTACGCGTTTGTAACCTCCACGCCCGTGGTTAAATAAAATTGACTGTGGAACTCTACTCCATCGGTCTTATTAAGCGCAACACTAGTCAATATCTAGAACTATTGGATATCTAATCATATATATTTCGTCATTGGATATAGTCCACAGGTCAGATAACTGATAAAATATTTGTTCAAGGTTCATTCATTCATTCATTCATATCAGCCAAAAGACGACGACAAGAAAGACTCTCCAATGGAGAGAGCTATTCTGGGAGTTTCTCTGCGTGAAATGAGGCTATCCACAGCAGAACCAAGGTAACCAATATAGCCCTCCGAAGTGGAAATCGAACCGATGGCCGGTGGGGCGGAAAAGTTCTCGAGTGGCAACCACGTGCCGGAAGACGCTGCGTTGGTAGCCCCCGACAAGGAGGACTGATGAACTGGTAAAGGTCGCGGGAGTCCGCTGGATGCGGGTGGCGCAGGACCGCTCATTGTGGCACTCTCTGGGGGAGGCCTATGTCCAGCAGTGGACGTCTGTCAGCTGATATCATGATGATGATGATGAAGTCATGCTTGTTTGCCACTATTGTGACATAAAAACAGTGACTTATATGTCGGACGGTATTCATTAAAAAAATCTAAATATATCATCCTTAATTCGAGGTATTATTTCAGTCTTATTGTATTTAGGTATTGACGCTGAAATATTAGAGGTGTCGGCTAGAATACAAAAATTTGAAATAACAAGCGAGATACCGAAATTGAATTCCTACCGGTATTTTAAATAATACGAAACAATTTAAAAATATATATATAAAAAAAAAATATAAAAAAATATATAAATATATATATATTATTGAAAAACAGTTTTAAAAAACACATAAGTAACTTAGCTATGGATATGTGAGTAATGCTGCTATAATATGCCTATACTTTCATCTGCGATAATACAGGTATACGGGCCCCGATTAAAATAATTTAATGTCTTTTTTTATCGATATTTTTCATCGACAGCCCCCACCTCTAGTTCATTAACTATGTAATGATGACTATTGGTTCTATTGACGGCCTTAAACCTACGGCACCCGGCAGTGTACTAGTGAACGTCAAACCGGGAACATCAAACCATTACTTAAAAAAATACGTTTCCGATTTCACTTGTCACTTATGTACATAGCTATTTACACTTGCGGGCAGAGACAGACTGCCATAGAACTTCCACTCGCTGCTTCACCTGTGTATTAGAGAGAACTAAGGCGGAGTCACGTGATAAAATATACCCTGAAAGTCTATGCTATCTAAAGAGGGGTCAATTTTTGAAATCCGATTAGTAGTTTAAAGTTTACATTCAAACTTAGAAAGCAACAACCAACCAATCTCACTTTTTTCCTCTTTATAATACCAGTGTACATTTCAATGACTGGGCCCTCTCAGCCATTGAAATCGGTTGGATATGATTTTACCACATTAAATTCATGTGACAAATATTGCGAAGCGAAGTGAGAAACCGACTGGATTTGCTAACGGTCGACCGTTTAACTGAAACGGCACCTTCGGTTAAACAGGGGGGGATACCACAAACAAGGACTGGAGGGTAGACGTAGACAAGGCAGGGGCGCGGGTGGAGACGTCAAAGGAGGACCGCAGGGTAGCGGAGGGCAGAATCCCTCCTCTACCCTGTGGTCCCCCTACGTCCTTGCCTAGTCGTAGGCACCGTCTCAGTTAAGCGATCTACCTAGTTTAGTAATTAGGGAATGAGCGTTTTATAGACACGTTCTTGGCTACATATTTCGTTGGAAAAGTAATCTATAATGAGTAAAGTGGTAGTGAGTGATGGAGAGTTGGAGGGAGAGGTAGTGAAGAATCCATCGGGAGGGCAGTTCCACAGTTTTAAGGGAATACCGTATGCCGCGCCCCCAGTGGGCGACTTGAGATTCAGGGTGAGTAAGCTTTTAAGTAATCTTGATTGCACGTAAATAGTTTTCCTATTATTCCGAATGGGTTAGGGGTTTTCTATTGTTCTAAATAAAACCAAGCTTAAAAAAATTTAATGGAGAAAAGGAAAAGAAGCCAGGAACGACAGTTGACTTCCAATTCTAATCTACTGCATTTCTAGAAATTCTCAAATGTTAGTTAATCATTATAACTCTAAATTGATGAGCATTTTTATTTACCTGCAGGCCCCACAGCCACCAGAACCATGGGAGGGAGTCCGCAGGGCCACAGAATTCGGTCCAATCTGCTACCAAGTGGACCCTTACACGGATCCTACTCCCAAAGGCAGCGAAGACTGCCTTTACCTCAACATATACACCCCTAACTTGGAGCCAGATAATCCCTTGCCTGTCATGTTTTGGATCCACGGCGGAGGATTCTTGTTTGGCAGTGGAAACGACGACTTCTACGGCCCGGAATTCCTAGTCAGGCATGATATTGTTCTAGTCACGTTCAACTACAGACTAGAAGTGCTCGGATTTCTTTGCTTGGATACAGAAGAAATACCCGGGAACGCTGGCATGAAAGACCAAGTTGCAGCTCTGCGCTGGGTTCGGGAAAATATCAGCCAGTTCGGCGGTGATCCTGAGAATGTTACCATTTTTGGAGAGAGCTGCGGTGCTGCTAGCGTCAGCCTACACTTAGTGTCTCCAATGACGAAGGGATTGTTTAAGCGGGCGATCGTTCAGAGCGCCCATTTGACTTCTCACTGGCTATTCATTTCAGAGCCAGCGCTCCGAGCCACTGATCTCGCCCGTCAGTTAGGCTGTGACTCTTCAGATCCCCAAGAACTTGCAACTTTTTTAAAGGAACAACCGCTTTCGGCACTGGCCCATTGCTTACCTTATAGTTACTTCCACGAAAAGCTCATGGGAGTTTCACTTGGGATATTGTTTGCAGTGGTCGCTGAGAAGGAATTCGGTGACAAAGAGAGATTTTTCTACGGAGACCCGTTGGAAGTTTTACGTAACGGCATACATGAAGGCGTAGAAGTTATATCAGGCTTTGTGGAGGACGAAGGTGTTTTAAGCATGAAGGCTAGAGGAGGATACGATCTTGTTAAGGAGGCTTCGCGTTATCTTGAATTCTTCGTGCCAATGCAAATGAGGTTCAACTGCGGCTTAACCGCGCAGCTGGAAGCAGCCATGCAAATAAAACCGTTTTATCAGAATGAAAACTCGGAACTCGATGCATTGTTGCGTTTCTGTTCTTTCGAAGACTTTGCTTATAGCGTCATACAGTGGCAAAACATTGTTGCCAAGACAGGTCGAAACAAGCTTTATTTATACAAGTTCTCGTGCAAGTCAGAGAGGAACATGATGACTTATGTCTTGGGGCAGGGTGAAGTCTTCGGGGCACGGCAGATGGTGTGCCATGCTGATGACCTGGCTTACCTGTTTCCCATGAAAGTTTTCAACTTGGTCGTCGATCCTGAATCCAGGTCCTTCAAAATGATTTATAAGGTCACTAAACTCTGGACCAACTTTGCAAAGTTTGGGTAAGTCATTTCTGCGAGAGCCTAAAATTGAAGCAAAGACGTATTTTCACTAATCACCCAAGCCTTATATATATATATACAGTGACTCGAGTCCAGATTTTTTTATCACTACAAGTATTTCTTTCATGACCGAGACTCGCCATCCTCTTAAATTATCCTTTCATACTTTCTTTTCTGCATTTGAACAAGGATAACCGATTCGGTAACCCTCCTAAAATGTGGTGCAATCGTGTGTGTCTATGTTTCTGGGGCCCTTATCAAGAAGAAATTTCAATTTTACAAGGACTGATCATTTAACTTGTCTGGCTTAGTTAGACTTAAGAAATTGTAACTTGTCGCTTCGTGCAACGGGCCATGATCTTATTGATCATTATTAATATAGGCCTAATGGTAATCCTCATAGGAGTACAGCTAGTCTATCACGTAAAGCATTGTACGCGCGTCAGGTAGATCTAAAGGTCAATTTTGTATGGGAAAATTACAGTTGAATTGTCCTAACTATCGTTCGAAACGTTACGTGTTTACCCCTCTGGACCATTACTGCAAGAGGGATAGAGTCATCGTCAGGCTTGCCTTTGTCAATTGCACGCCTAAACCATCACCAACTAATCATAGTTCTACTCATTTTGTCTCAAACTCAAACTATTTATTGGACCCAGAATAGTACAAGTAATAAAATGAACCCCGTAAGGGCCCAGCAAACTAGCTTACATCTACGTTACTAAGTAGTAAGAGTAATTATAATTTCTTTAACCTACACTTCTTACTGCTAAAAATGCCTTTCAGGGATCCAACGCCAGATGAGGACCTGGGAGCACGCTGGCCAGAATACACCACAGACAGGGAAGAGTTTCTACACATTGACGAGGAGCTGACTATTTCATCAGCTCCAATGAAGGATGAAGTGGAGCTGTATGAAAACATCTTCACAAAGTATTTGCCTAATCAACTCGCAGAGAAGGCAGAAAATACAGAGAACTCTTAAGATCGATCACAAGAGATCACGTTCGTATGTTAGGTGCAGTCTCTATAAAAGCTTTTATTTAATTAACACTTTTAGTTGATTCCAGCTCAGCATAGCCTAATATGAAGAGAAGAAGAAGATAATTGTTCATCTAGTGGTATTTGTGTTGACAGGAATATTAAAGTTTTCCTTGTAGGTGCTTGCTTTATTGCCATTAAAAAAGGAATGGAAAAACAATAAAGAAAGTAAAATCACATAACTCAAATATAGTAAACATTGTGACAATGGGAGCCGATCTCTGCATGTGGTAGGTATAAGTGCCCAGAGCTGGTTTTCAGATTGGTCCCTCAGGAGAGTTTAATTAAATGACTATTACAAAGTAGTAATGCGTGTAGGGACTAGCCTATAAATATCAACACTGGTGTTACAAAAAGCACGATTAAAGATATTCACAAACTTAACTACCTTTTGTTTCATCCATCTATAGAAAATTTACTAGCCTCTCGCATATCGACATTCGCCAGATGTAATTTGAATATGCAGGGTGTCCCAGAAATCAACGTCAACCCGTAAACGGATGAGAGAGACCAAGTCATAACAGTTATCATAAAATACAAAAAAAATCCAACTCGCGTTGGATTTTTTAAAATTTATTTATTAATTGGTCAAACGTCGTTAATTTTAAATTTTTAAAATGACCATAATTTTAAAAGAACAAGAGTTGTATTATTTTTTGTATTTTTGTGATAACTGTTATGACTTGGTCTCTATCATCCGTTTACGGGTTGACGTTGATTTCTGGGACACCCTATATATATACAGGGTGGGCCCTGTAACAGGAGCAAAAAATTAAACGGTAGATTATTAAGCTTGTGAACAATTATTTCGAAGTGGTTTTATGCGAAAAAAAAATTTAAAAAAAAAAAAAAAAATTCTTTAAAATAAGTTTACTTGTATTTTTTTACTCTTCTGGAGTGCTATGAGTAACTTTTTATTTTAAAAAGAAAAAAAAAGAAAAAAAAATGAAAAAATCACAAAACTATCTGTTAAACACAAAAATGCAAAAACTATTATGACTCATTACATGATGTTACCTCAAAATCTGCATTGACTGCCGTGATATGATCTCGTGGTGCCAAGATACATTACTTGGAGGTCATAACTTTAGATCAAAATTTCTCCGTAACCAAATATTTTGAAAGTGAATGATACACAAGGGGTTACTGCAAATACTCTAAGGAAGCCTCCTTTTGAATATTTGCTCGTGTTACAGGGCCCATCCCGTATAAACAAAAAAAAATTGAAAAAACGCAAGCCAAGCCGCTGGATACAATACAGGGTGACTGGTAATTCGACCTATTCCTTGAAAGGGGTTATACTAGAGCTAATTTGCAACAATTTATGTCCAGTCAACCAGGGGTCGAAACTCGCTGGTTTCCGAGATATTCTAGTTTTTAGTTTGTATGAAAAAAATTCTCCTTGCAGCCTTAAGCTGGTGATTGTCACAAAAGTACTTCCATTTGGATGGTAAAAAAACATTTTTGTCACAATCAGCACTTTAAGGCTGCAAGGCGATTTTTTTTCAAACAAACTAAAAACTCGAAAAATTCAAAAAAATCGTGTTTTGACCCCTGGTTGACTGGACATAAATTGTTGCAAATTAGCTCTAGTATAACCCCTTTCAAGGAATAGGTTGAATTACCAGTTACCCTGTATAGCCTAAGTCCATTCTTAATATGGTGAAAAAAAAATGAAATCGGATTAGTGTCCCGGAAATAGGGATGATGAGATGACTAAGATTTTTTTACGATGCCATTTGAACTAGTTTTTGGAGAGGAGCAAAGGTTTGTATGGGAGCAACTACAATTGATGAACATAAATAAGACAAACACTGACCTCGCTGGCGGCAGCCATAAACGCTTCATACTAGTTCATACTAATTGACACACGTCACAACTGCTATTTGTAGGTACTCTTCGTTGTATAAAAAATCAAGTAAATTGCTGTTTTGGTCGCGAAATACTGCGTTTAGGTACATACATACTTAGTTGTCATACACTTTTATAATTATATAAAAGCGTAAGGATTCTATTGGTAGCTTTAAATGTACTCTTGGACAATAAAAAATGCATATATTTTCTAAACTTTCAAGGTTCTCTTTTATGTATTTATCTTTTAATGTTTTTAATTGTATTTTATAATTTACTAGCTTCTGACCGCGACTTCGTCCGCGTAGAACTCGTTTATATCGTAGCTTACCCCCATTTCCCCTTTAGGGATTGATTTCCAGGATAAAAACTATCCCTATATAAAATTATATCTAAACGGGTGTGCGGTTGTATAGCAGCTCCATAAAAATGTCCATCCCCCATTTCACCCCCTTAGGAGATAATTTCCGGGATAAAAACAATCCCATGTCCTTTGTCGGAACTCAAACTATCTCTAAACCAAATTTCACCTAAATGGGTTTCATCCAAATATTCACTCCCCATTTCACCCTCTTAGGGGATGATTTTCGGGTCATAATCTATCTCTATACCAAATTTCATCTTAATGGGTTCCATCCAAATTTTCATTCCCTATTTCTCCCCTAGGGGATGATTTCCGGGTTAAAATCTATTTAATGGCCTTAGGTCCCGGGACCTATCCCCGGGACTCAAACTGTCTCTTTACCAAATTTTATCTAAATCGGTGCAGTGGTTCTAGTAGCTCCAAACAAATGTTCACCCCTAATCCCCCCCCCCCCCCCCCCCCCCCTTAAAGGCTGATTTCTGGGATAAAGGCGATAGGTAGGGCAAGGCATTCTCCATACATTATGATGAAATACTTGTTTACATGTTTACATCACTTGCTATTCCTTGTTACCGCTAATAAGAAGCATAAAAAATAAAATAATAATCATATGTAGATTGTACACATAATAAAGATACCAAAACATAATTATAAAGAGTGTATATTCGCCAACAAACTGTTATGCAGTTTGGCGAAGATTTAGATTAAGTTTATCGTAATTTTTGTTGAGTAAGAAATTAAAAAAAAAAAAAAAATACAACCGTTGTGCAAGTTTTTTTCGTCGATTTCGGCACTACATAATATTCGTTTTTTTTTCTTGTTCATTTTGGATTTACTGATATGCCATTACAGTTTACATATTACAATTTTTTAAGATTAAAAAAATAGAATTATTAATTAATAACATCAGTGAATAGCTAACAAAAAAAAAATTGTACTGAATAAAACATATTGATAACGCAAACTAAACTTAAAATTATTCTATGTCCTCCCCCGGGACTCAAACTATCTGTGTACCAGATTTCATTTAAATGGGTTCCATCCAAATCTTCACCCCTCATTTCATTCTCTTAGAAGTAGATTTTCGGGATAAAAACTATGCATTGTCCTTTCCCGGGACTCCAACTAACTCTATAACTCACTCTCACAACTACTCTTGTCCTTCTCCGCGCCTCAAACTATCTCTATACCAAATTTCATCGAAATGGAATCCATCCAAATTTTCACCCCCTATTTCATCCCCTTAGGGGATTATTTTAGGGAAAAAAGCCATGCATTGTCCTTCTGCGTGGCTCAAACTATCTCTATATACCAAATTTCATCTAGATGGGTTCCATCCAAATTTTCACCCCTGATGAAATAGTGGATTATTTTCGGGATAAAAGCTATCCGTTGTCCTTCTCTGCGCCTCAAACTATCTCTATACCAAATTTCATCGAAATGGAATTCATCCAAATTTTCACCCCCTATTGCGTTGGCAGAGGCAATTATTAGAACTTTAGTAAGCAAATTTGATATTTGCTTCCCATTAAAAAAACAGCCTATACCGTCTCACACAAATAACTGGATTGACGAAGAAATTTTAAATTTAAAATATTTGTTATACGACACTGTCCATCTAAAACGCAGTCATCCGAGTAACTCCGACTTATCTGAATTCGTCAAGGAATTGACTATAAGATACGAGCGGATATTAAAGGATAAGCGCACTCAGTTCTATTCCGACCAGATTCGTAATGACCCTAGTAAGTCAAAACGAATGTGGAAGGTCGTTAACACGGAGTTAGGTCGGGGTTCGCGTGATCGTATTGACTTTACGGATCGAATAAAAAACTCCAACGGGGCACCTTATCCTTCCAAGAAAGACCTAGTAAACGCATTGAACTCAGAATTTATAGATGCGGCGAGCAAGTGCGGCGCCCCGGCGGCCAACCGGTCGCTCGCCTGCGCTGCGCTCGCGGCCGGATCGGGAGCGAGCGACGTATCCCTGAGGCTACTACCGTTCACACCCAACGAAATTATAAAAAATTTGAAGTATCATATCGCGTCCAAAACTAGCACCGACTATTACGGTCTATCGGCAACCCTATTAAAATCCGTTGCAGTGCCGTTGGCTACGACTATGTCTTGCATATGCAGCGCGAGTATTCGACAGGGAACCTACCCCGCTGCTCTTAAAAAAGTAAAGATAAGCCCACTGTACAAAGGCAAAGGTAACCGAGCTGACGCAAAATCATACCGGCCAATATCACTTGTGCCGGCGATTAGTAAAATATTAGAGGTGGGTTTAAACAATAGACTCCTTAGATTCATATGTGATCGTGAGATGCTGTCAGATCGGCAACATGCCTACCGCGCGGGACGCTCGACCACTGACCTAGTGCGGGAAGTGGTGTGGCGTGTGCTGAGCGCGCGCGAGGCAGGATTGCGGGTAGCACTTCTGTGCTGCGACCTGTCGCGCGCGTTCGACACCGCCGACCACAACCTTATCGCGGATAAGCTCCAGTTCCATGGAATCCGAGGACCAGCACTATCTCTAGTCACTTCTTTCATGTCCAACAGATGCCAAGTGGTAGTGGGCGAGGCAGGGCTTGTCACATCCGAAGAATTGGAGAATGTACTCGGGGTCCCTCAGGGGTCGTGCCTGTCGAACACACTTTTCAGCCTTTTATTAAACGACCTACCCACGACTGTCAGGGGCGCTGAAATATACATGTACGCAGATGACGTCGCTGCGGTAATGGTGGCTCCCTCTGACACCTTACTGGAGAATAAGCTGAACGCTGTAGTCCAACAACTCGAGGGGTGGTTCGCGGCGAATGGCCTTGCGCTGAACAGAGACAAGACATGCTTCATGACGTTTAACTTAAACGGTAAAGACCAGAAGACGGTAAAGGTTAGCGCCGGTGATGCGGTATTGAAGCAGGTACACACGATAAAACTGTTAGGCTTCCTGGTCGATAGTTCTCTCACCTGGGGCGGCCATATCGATGAACTAAGCTCCAAGCTTGGAAGAGCGTGTTTTGCACTGGGCAGACTGGCCAACACCGTGACGCGCAGCGTGGTGCGGTCCTGTTACTTCGCGACTGTACACAGCATACTCACGTACGGGACAGAGATGTGGGCCCGCGCGGCCGACTCTCAGCGCGCATTCGTAATGCAGAAGCGAGCACTACGCGCAATGGTGGGTGCACCCAGTGACACTTCATGCAGGAGTTTATTCAAAGACTTTGGAATCTTGACACTCCCGAGCGAGCTCATTTATCAAGTGGCCGTATTCACTCACACGAATATGCATATCTTCCAACGACAGGGTATAAATAAAACCTATGCCCTTCGTAGTAATAATCATGACTACCGACTTATCACTCCTAAGCACAAATTGGCAAAGTCTGCAAAATCTGCCTACATAATGGGTCCATCCATCTATAATAGACTGCCCGTAACGGTCAGAAATGCAACTCCCACCGTCGCATTTAAGAAAAAGCTACGCAAGTGGCTACTAGATTTAACTCTGTACAGTGTCGAGGAGTTTCTTAAACTACCGTGTACATAACAAATGACATACTTAATTACTTATTATTTTCAAATTTGACTTGTAACTATGGTGTTATCAATAAAGAATTGTATTGTATTGTATTGTATTGTATTTCATTCCCTTAGGGGATTATTTTAGGGATACAAGCTATGCATTGTCCTTCTGCGCGGCTCAAACTATCTATGGGTTCCATCCAATTTTTCACTCCTATTTCACCCCCTTTGAGTATGATTACCGTAATAAAAGCTATCCTATGTCCTTTCCTAAGGCTCCAACTATCTCTATACCAAATTGTATTCAAATGGGTTCCATCCGAATTTTCACCCCTAATTTCACCCCCCGTAGGGAAAACTCAGAACGAATCACTCCGCCAGTGGAAAGAGGAGTTGGGGTCTGCGGATTACGGCTTAGTAACAGTAGAGGCAGTACTGCCTCACTTAAAACGCTGGGTTGAGAGGCAGCATGGAACCCTGACGTTCCATATGGTGCAGCTGCTTACTAACCATGGCTGCTTTGGTAAGTATCTGCATCGCATAGGGAGGGAATCCTCCCCTTGCTGCCATGAGTGTGGCGCGCCTGTGGACACGGCGCGTCACACTTTAGAAGAATGCATTGCGTGGAGGCCCCAACGGGCTGCTTTAGAAGCAGTGACGCGGTCGGACCTCTCATTGTCAGGTGTTATTAGGGTCATGCTTGACAATAAGGAAGCATGGAAGGCGATGGCCTCCTTCAGTGACCAGGTTATGTCACAGAAGGAGGCCGCGGAGCGGGCACGCGAGAATGATCCCCTCGCGGATCCGCTCCGCCGGCGACGGGCGGGAGGCAGAGCCAGGCGCTACGCGCATTTACTGCCTCCTCCGTAGTGGGATGGTGCGGGGTTCGGGGGATACCCTGCAAAAATGAATCCCACTGGACTGAATGCGCTGACCTGGCGCGCAATGTCTGCGGCCCGCTACCCTGTAGGTCGCCCGTCGGGACGTACGCGGTCGAATGCGGAAAGCGATCCCGCGGCGCCCCTTCCTTGGCGGAGCTGGCAATCGTTGGGGTTTTAGACGGTAGTCCAAGGCTATTGCCGCGGTTAGTCCGTCATACCCGCCCTGTCTCTTCCCCGTGGCGGGCGGGATGCGTAAAAGCATTTCCCCAACGTAAAAAAAAAAAAAAAAAAAAAAAAAAAAAAAAAAACGGATGAAAACTCCTCTATGTTCTTTTCTCTCTTAACCAAATTTTATCGAAATGTGCTCCATCCAAATTTTCACCCCTAATTGCACCCGCTCAGGAGATGATTTTCGGCATAAAAACTATGCATTGTCCTTCCTTAGGACTCCTACTACGAGGATATCTATACCAAATTCCATTTACATGGGTTTTATCCAAATTTCTACCCCCTATTTCATCCCCTTAGGGAATGATTTTTTGGATAAAAACTATCCGTTGTCATTCTGCGAGACTCAAACTATCTCTATACAAATTGCATCGAAACGGGTTCCATACAAATTTTCACCCCCATTTCACCTCCATAGGGGGTGATTTCCGGAATTTAAACTATCCTATGTCCTTTCCCAGGACTTAAACTATCTCTAAACCAAATTTCATCAAAATGGATTAAATCCAATTCTCCCCCCCCTCCCCCCATTTTACCCCCTTAGGGGATGATTTCCGGGATCAATCCTATCCTTTTTCCTTTTCCGGGACTGAGACTAATTATATACCAAATTGCATCCAAATCGGTGCAGCGGTTTAAGTAGCTCCATACAAATTTCCACCCTCAATTTCATCTCCTTAGGGCTGATTTCAGGGATAAAAACTACCCTATGTCCTTCCCCGGGACTCAATCTATCTCTATTCCAAATTTCATCTTAATCGGTGATGCGCGGTCACATAAACAGACAAACAGATAAACAAATAAACTGACAAACAGACAAAAATTCTAAAAACTGTTGGAACGTGTTCTTTTATCGATTTTAAGTATCCCCAGTCAATTTTTTTTCAAATATCTTCCATGTACAGAATTTCGATCCTCTTCAGCTTTATTATATGTATGTATAGATGTATAGGTTACTTTATTACAATAATTTGATGGTTTACTATCCATTTAGCAACACTACTTTTATCAATTTTAACATAAGGCATCATGCCTATTACCCTCAAATTACATATAAACTTGCCTAACTACACTCATAAAACTTTACCTTTTTGCAATATAAATATGGATAAAGAGGTAAACTTTCTATGTTTGAAATATCATTTTAAGGAAAGATCGGTTGTCTATAACTATATTTATAATATATAAAAAAATATTTACGGACGATAATTTTGTGGACATCTTTTGGCTGATATGATAAAAAATCGACATTCGGATTGGACAAAGGCCAGCAAAGCATAGGCTAAGGCTACGCCTGGATTCCCAGTAGTAATAACTATAATACGCGGTGGAAGCCGCGCGAGCCGCAGTAGTACCAAATAAATCATTATTTCTCCACGGTACCACAACGCAATAAAACCATAAACCTAGCAATCAAATCGGAACCGTAACTGACAGGCATTAGGTGCTAATTGGCGTGCCACCCTCTAATAGTGCACCTGAGGGACCGGCGGCGACAATCATTGCAATTCCTAATTGGTATTTACTGTTATGAAAGGAGAAGTTCACGCTTCTAACGATTGGCACTATTTGTCAATTTAGGGGGAAGATATTCTGTTATTGCTCTTATTTATCTTGTTTATTTATTAAACGAGCGAACGTATCGAACGAAGTTCAGCAGCAGCAGAAGCAGAAGCAGAAGCAAGCTTCAGCTTGGGCCGAAATTCTTTCGTATACCCGTTTGTCCAGCTGTTCTCCTCTACAGGTCGCATTTCTCAACCGAATCTCGTGAAATTTTGTGAGGTCAGAGGGGCCATCACGTAACTTTTGTGAGTTTAGAGTGGCAATCACGTAACTTTTGTGAGGTCAGAGGCGACATCACGTAACTTTTGTGAGGTCAGAGGGGCCATCACGTAACTTTTGTGAGGTCAGAGGGGCCATCACGTAACTTTTGTGAGTTTAGAGTGGCAATCACGTAACTTTTGTGAGGTCAGAGGGGACATCACGTAACTTTTATGAGGTCTGAGGGGCCATCACGTAACTTTCCGAACGCTCGTTAGGACAACTCAAATGTCATTTTTCCCATACAAAAAGTGACATTTAGATCTACCTGACGTAAGTACAATGCGACCTGCAGGTTTAATAAGTTTATACTTTACTTGAATAGCGACTCTACATTATTATTCTATAGTTGAGAGTCCGCAGTAAGGTCGGCCTAATTTCACCTTCCCATACAAACGGAGTTTCGTTCTCATTTTAAAACTACGAGTTGGATTGTAACGAAACTTTGCATATACAATGGCATGAGGTATATCTAGGTCTGTAATTAGTTTATGTGGCTCCAGTTTATAAAACAAACGAAATACAGCAAAAACAAGTTTTGTATGAAAAACTTAAATTTGCTGTATTTTTTTACTATGGTATCTGAAGCTACATAAACTAATTACAGACAGATACCTCAACTTATTCTATGTAAGTACAAAGTTTCAGAGCAAACTAGCTAGTCGTTTTAAAAGTTTGTATAGAGAATCGCCGAGCTTACTACGGACTCTTAAGGGGGTGCATTGGAAATTATCGCTTTGAAACGCCGTTCTAAAGATTAAGTAACAATAAGGTCTGATTTTCAGATATATGATTCTTGACTATATGATTGTTTATCTGATTTAATCGATACATGATCGCTTAACATTTCCTTGACAGAGAAAAAATCAAAGTCGGGTCTTTATTTTCCTTTTTTTACTCAGCCTACTCAAACAGTACCTACATTATTTCACGACACAATCAAGTTAATAAATATTATGGTATTTTATCTCATCTAAAATCTCACTTAATGAAATATGAATAAAACTGCTCTAAGTTAGGTATTTATCTAAATTTGTCCAAAAAAACCATTCCCGAAGAGTGTTTGCATCTCTTTTTCTCGTGCGGTTTTCGAGAATCGACTCGAATCAAGGCATCCCCTTAAGGTGGTTCGATTGCCATACAAAGCGTTATTTGACATTCGCAGGCTAACGGCGTGATATTTTAAGAAACTTATGTAACAAACTTTCATCAATTGGCTTCCCATTTGCGCCAAATTCCCCCTTTCCTAGAATAAACTTGTATAAACTAGATTAATTTGAGAAAAATAGTTTTCCCAAAATATCACGTCCCAAACCAATTTCTCAAATTAATCTAGTTTATACAAGTTTATTCTAGGAAAGGGGGAATTTGGCGCAAATGGGAAGACAATTTATGAAAGTTTGTTACATAAGTTTCTTAAAATACCACGCCGTTAGCCTGCGAATGTCAAATAACGTTTTGTATGGCAATCGAACCACCTTAAGGTAGTATTGTTTTAAATACAAAATGGTCAACATTGCTAAGTAGTATTTTTTATGTGGGTCCTCCTTACCTTGGGACTCTGTGTGTATTTTACAGCTTTTTATTAATTAGCGCTTAAACATTAAAGACTATCGCATTATTACTAGGCACAAAGTCAAGTAAATTCGGTCTATACAATGTATCAGTACTATACCTATCTATTTTATCACCTTATTGCATTCTCGTCGGCAGTAAGTATAACAAGAACCTTTGAAAATGCTCTGTTTTAGTCCAATATTCAGTTGAATTTGGATGCACTTACTAACAAAGTGTCTTGTCCGTCCGAGGGGTAAAATACGCGAGGGGGCCACGCAATGTACCGTGATATATCGAGAGGGGCAGCTTTCAGCGCTTCCCAAACTACGCTGCACTATACCGTGCTTCCCTCAGAGCATAGAATACTAGAGAGAGGACAAGCCGCCGGCGGCCGTGTCGAAGCTGTATGCTCAATGGGCATAGCTGATCGCAGAGAATATTACGTTTTTTCCCAAAATGCCTGATATGATGCGCGTTTATTGTCAAACTAGCTGTACCCGCGACTTCGTTTGCGTAGGATTAAATGTGTTCCTTCTCTTTGGACCATGGAGGACATAGGTACCTACTTATTGATTATTCATTAGGCCTGCCTAAAATAAGCGCGGCTTGTGGTGGCGGCCAGATGTATAGCTACTATGATAATCAAGGCCGCGTGTGTCTGAAACATTAATTATCATAGTAAACAATTGGCCGCCACCGCAGGTCGCGTTAGCTTGTGACAGGTTTTATAGTATTCCGACAATTCGACCGAAGTTCTGTATAAAATTTATACAGAACTTCGGTCGAATTGTCGGATTATGGCCAGCTCAGCATACAGGACGCAACTATGCGTTCAAGTTTTACTTAAATCCGTTATATCTAATGTCGGTGTAAATTTTAATAAGTCAATATTATTTTTACTTTACTTATTTACAGAAATTGACGGCTTTTAACGGATCTGTATAAAACTGAGTTTAACTATATGTGCCTATAAAAAATAGAACAATTTGTAAAAAAAGGTATAATCATTATAAAAGACATATCTACATCCTTATCTACAAATTATGGGTTTCGCATGCTATGATCTAATTTAAAAGTCGAATCAGCATTTTTAGATTTGAATTGTACAACGTAACAGTTTTTTATTACTTATTAGTATGAAAGACTGTATGTCTTCACATTAGTATTTAATCATGCCATGTACATGCAACCACGTGGTGGGTAGTGACACGTTTGCTTCTACTAAAACAATTAATTAAAAAGTATAAAAATTATATAACATTTAGCAAGTAGGCAGTAGTGTCATCTACATAATGTCTTAGGTACACATATCTATCAATATACAGCCTAAAAATAAACGTGTTACTCTCAAATTTTTTTTTGTTTTAAGACACGGTTAACATATTGCTGTCCGAATATTTATTTACACAGTCATCAATTTCTCGCCGCAACATTGTAAGGAACATAAGTTTGGTTGGGAAACCGTATTATTCGTAGCATTATCAGATAGTTGTTATGAAAATCATCGATATCATGACCAGTAAAGCTTTTGACAATTATATATTTATTCAAAAGATACAACAATTAAAAAAACATGAAACAGAAAGTTAAAAACTAACTAAACCTAACCTAAAGTAAGTTAATTTGATCAGTCCAAGCAACACTTTAAAAAGGCCACTAGTCATAAATATTGACTACACGACGGATTGACGTCTAAATAGACGTGTATTTTTTTTAAACTACCTTTTGTAGTTGTCTCTAAGGGTAAGGCCTCCCGTTTCCGTCATCAGACTAACTTTATATATATATATATATATATATATATATATATATATATATTAGGTATCATTAGTTAAAAAAATACTTCTGTAAGTTGATCATATTTGATGTACACAAATTAACATTATATATTACTTAGGTACTATAGATACCCTACCGTTTAACTCAGACGGCGCGTGGACGCTGCTGATGCTGCAAAGTAGCAGGGGTGACGTCAAAAAGTAAGGACTTGCCGCCCACTAACCGCCCTACACCCTTTGACGTCTCCCCGCTTGTGCCGCGCGCCGATCAGGGACCATCTGAGTTAAACGCTTGGTCTAAAGTGCAAGTTAAATAAAAGCTTGTAAAAATGCAGTCACTTGATGAATGATGAATTACATTGTTAGACATTGTTACGTTTTTTGGGAATAATTTATGCTTTTACTATTGAATGGCAAAACCGAAGCTTGCCACGTTTACCTACCTGACTACACATTTTTATATGGACCATACAGATAGATGATATCATATGTGTATCAGCCTAGCTAGCACACTAGGTTTTATGTCGGCGAAAATGTACTGAAACGTCACGTAAAACGCGACATAAAGCCTAGTGTGCTAGCCCCCCGGATCTACATGTTATTGTAATTACGAACATGATACACGGCCCCTGTGGCGCCATCAACCCCTAATTACCGTGCATTACACACGGGAAGTGTTCCGAAACCACGTTTACCTACCTGACTACACATTTTTATATGGACCATACAGATAGATGATATCACATGTGTATCAGATCTACATGTTATTGTAATTACGAACATGATTCACGGCCCCTGTGGCGCCATCAACCCCTAATTACCGTGCATTTACACACGGGAAGTGTTCCGAAACATATATAATTTACATAATTTGACGGTACACTATTAATGACAATGATGAATCTGAGACGGTATGTTCGCTGAGTTACTTAGTAGGTACGGCATAAATTATTTAGTGCAAAACTTCTTGATAAACTATGTTAGAAGTTTTATTCTCCGGTGTGTAAACACATACATCAGCGGCATCGCTGACTCGAGAGAGAGCAACGTAGAGTTGACCGTGCGAGAAACAGCTGCTAGTGAGATCTATGCCTGCTTTGCGCAATGTCTGGCCCTGGGCCTTGTTGATGGTCATGGCAAAAGCAACACTAACAGGCAGTTGAATCCGTTTAAATTGAAATGGGTAATTATTGGGAATTATTGGAATGCGCGGAATAAAACCACATTCTCCTGCACCGCAACCGGTAAGTATTTCCGCTTCGATTACGTTCCTCTGTAACGCAACTACTTTTAAACGCGTTCCGTTGCATAATTTTGGGGGGCTTAAATTTCGCATTAAAATGATAGGTACGCCTATTTTGAGTTTGAGTTCATGCGCTGGGAGACCAGACGCTGATAATGAGTTTAAAAATTCTACCGGGTACGTTGTAGCCTCTTCTCGATCGATTACTCGGTTTATCGAGGTATAAGTGTGGAACTGCCCTTCAACTTTTTCCATTATGTTTGAGTTGATTGTTGTCGCCTGATCATTCCGAGGCGTAAGAATGGCTCGCTCGCAAAGCCAGCTGTTCTCCTGATTTATTATGTCATGTGGGTCGCCATACACCGACGAAATAAGTTCGTTGAGATTGGATACCAATTTACATATGTCGTTTGTTAAAGTTATTTTGCCTTCTACTACGGGATATCTGCCTTCGCCTATGCTTAGCAACAATTCGGAGAACTGTTGAGCATTTATATTTCCCCCCAGTAGAGCTCGCATATTGGTTGTTAAATTTAATTTGTTAACATATGGCCACAGATCAGATTTTTTAAAGCAAGCATTCACTTCATCCGCTCTCGTTCCACGGGTTACGACTGGTAATGTTTGGCGAAAATCTCCACAGAAGAGTACAGTAAGCCCGCCCATGAGTTGGTTATTTTGGCGTATGTCTTGAAGCGTTCTATTTACTGCTTCAATTGCTTTGCGATGCGCCATTGTGCACTCATCCCATACAATTAGTACACTGTCACGCAATACTTTAGCCTTTTCACAATTGCGCGAAATGTCGCAGACGGGAGTTTCAGTGACATCTAATTGTATGGGAATTTTTAGCATGGAATGTGCAGTTTTTCCTCCGGGCAGTAACGTGGCCGCAATTCCAGATGATGCCACAGCTAAGGCAATTTGACCTTGGATTCGAACTTGTGCAAGAATGAGTTTCGTCAAAAAAGTCTTTCCTGTGCCTCCCGGGGCATCCAAAAAATACAATCCTCCGGATGCATTTGAAACACTTTGGAATATTATATCAAAAACTCCTTTTTGTTCTGTTGTGAGGCTTGAAACCCCTTCAAGAGCAACAGTAAGTTCTGCGAAGTTATAATTAACTTCGGTTGCGTATTCTCTATGAGTGTCGGTTTCATTCAGGTCAGGCTCAGGCAGACCGTAGTGTGGTAACGGGTGGCCGCCAATTGAGATGACAATTTCTTGCAAGTCACACAAACAACAGTTTAATTTGATATTGCGCATGCGGTCATCGAGCTCGTGATGAGTTTCAGGACCTGATGTGCGTAAATAGTCCTCTGCCAAGTAGTTTTGGTATTTTAGCCACAGGTGATTGGCGTCGGAAATCCCGCAAAAAACTAACATCACGGCAAACAACTGTCGTAAACGATGTGGACTATCACCAAGTGATGCTTCTGATAGAGCTTCGTCCCAATGCTGGTCATCGTCCAATAGTCCGCGAGCCCGACAAGCTGCCTGGAAAGTCGGGTACTCGGTGCCATTGAAAATTTTTAAATCTGAAAAAGACGTCGGTCCTCTAACATTGTGCAAAAGCAACCGCACATAAAAACATTCTGCGTTATTGGGGTGCACGGTGTACACCCTTCCAATAACGTGTTCTCTCATGATGGAGGGAAAATTTTCAACAGGCGTTCCACGTCGCCGGCGTGTAAACAATCCGTGTTGTTTGTCATACGTATAGTACGATGGAACTTCGTCATAAAGCAATGTTTTTGCAAAATCGTCTGCCTCGCATAACGAAAAGAATGCCGTTAATGTTGTTTGCCTGGGATTCTCTAACTGTTCTGTTAAATTGTTTGTATTGAAATAAATACGTTGCCCACCTTCTACGTGAACGTTTAGGTGTATCACAGGCGGAAATCGTTCAAAAATCGGAAAACTGAATATCCGCCATGCTGCTTCCGAGGAACTAATGTAACGCCCCGTTTGGAATCTGGTTACTTCGTCACGGTCATTACTTGTAGCAAGCGTAGCCTGATCGGTTCCTTTATTTACATACTTGAAAATGTATTTAATCGATTTTATACTGTTACACAGTTCCACGTTTACATGACCCTGAAACGTTCTCGACAATACAGGTGAGAATGGTACAACCCACCGATTGTCTACTTCCAACAACCGTAGCATTGCAGTAAACCCTCCATGGTCTGGAGCACGTCGCCGGTATTTAGGATAACCATCTTCACCTGTAATTGTCTCTTGTAGTAGGCTTTTCGGAAATTTTTTAACACATCGTCCGTCCTGCATGCAAGGAGAGCTATTGTTTAAAGGGCCACAAGGTCCGTGAATCATGTGTTGCTTCACAATTGCGTGTAAAGCAGGATCTGAAATGGGATTTGGTATTTCTGCGCTTATTACTTTATCTACGTCATGGGGACGTATTTTTTCTTTAAGCCATAAAAGTATATGAGCGTGTGGTAGTCCTCGCTTTTGCCATTCAATGTTATATGTAAAGCACAAAGATGCGCCATACATTTTTTCTTTTGTGAGTAAATTAATTAATAATTTAAGTTTTAAATGAAAAACTCTACTTATTAAGTCGTGTCGGTCATACGGAACTTGACCTGGCAGCAGCTCTTGAGTTATTTCATTCCATTTAGGATTTGTAGTAGCAGTGATAAATAAGTCTGGCTTACCATATTTGCGAACATACGAAAGTGCGTCTTGCACTTGCTCGTGCATGTTACGTGGACTTCCGATGAAGCTTGAAGGTAAAATTACCAAGCGCCCCATGTTCTCGGAATTAGTATCATTTTGCAGTGCATCTTGGAGATCTGCATAATTCTCAGCTCGTAACTGCCTTTGATGAGTGCGGATATAAACTAAACGCTCAGTTTCGATTTTTGCGTACATGTCAACAATGAATTGAGAAAATAGACCGCGAAAACGTTGTAAATACGTAAATCTGTTTAGTCGGACCTGCAAAAGGTAGCAGTAAAATTGTAGCGCCGTGGCTTTTTTGTCGTTTCGTATTGCCCCAGTGGTAGGATCAAGTTGTCGTATTGCAAAGTTATAACCATCTTCACCGCGACAGTAAATAAGCGGATATTGTAATGAATCGTAAGAACGATGGGTTTCACTTATACGTTTCAGACGGTTATCTCGTGCACGTAAGACAATATCACGTTTGTCGCACTGTTGGTCTACCAGAACAACAGCTACTTCGTTGGTAGAAGGAGGGTTGTAGCGACCGCGGTGTTCTGTAGGAGGTCGTTTATCAGCACTTATAACAAATTTGTACTCCTCCTGCTGATCAGGAGGTATAGATTCCAATGCGGCCTTAAAATCGGACAAGTAATGGTTAGACTGATGAAGCATCTCCTGAAGATCAAATATGAGACCGGAGTTTAAATTTGTGAAGTGTTGGTTCCTGATATTAGCCTGCTCTTGGTAATCGGAAACAAAATAAATTTGCAAAAATTTAGGATTTTCTTCGGGCAATAAAGATCCTATTAGGTGATACACTTGTCCTTGCACTTTAAAGGTAGGCATAAATGTCCCGTGTATCACCTGTTTTGCACCAAAAGACGTCATTTGAAAAGCGGCATTATATGTACGAATATTGGCTAGAAATTGTTGTGATAATGGATGTTCTCCATTCAAAAGTGACTTTATAAGTTCAGGCGGATTTGAAAATAAATCAAAACGAACTTTGCCACCTGAACAACAGAATCCCATCGATTCTTTTGCCCACTTCAAAGCTTGACAATTACCGCAAACATTAACCATTCTCCCAACTGAGGCAAATTCTTGGTAATTAATATTAGGTAAGTAGGCAAAACCACTATTTTCTATTTGATCCCATCGAAGTTGTATGAGGTTTTCTTCTTCATTAAAATGTGCGGAGCTTGGTGTAAATGTCTGCGAAGCCCGTGACATGGCATCTTCATCGCCGCTTGCGGAGAAAGGCACCGGGCTCGGTGCAAATGTCTGCGAAACCTGTGACATGGCGACTACACCGCTGCCTGCGGACAAACGCGCCGAACTTGGTATAAATGTTTGCGAAGCTTGTGACATGGCGTCTTCACCGCTGCTTGCGAACAAACGCGCCGAGCTAGGTGTAAACGTTTGTGATATGATGTCTTCGTCTCTGCTTGTAGACAAAGGCGCCGAGCTTGGTGTAAATGTTTGCGAAGCTCGCGCCACAGCGTCTTCACTGCTGCTTATGGAGAAATGCACCGAACTTGGGGTAAATGTTTGCGAAGCTCGTGACGCAGCATCTTCATCTTCACCGTTGCTTGCGGAGAAATGCGCCGAGGTTGGTGTAAATGTTTGCGAAGCCTGCGCCACAGCGTCTTCACTGCTGCTTATGGAGAAATGCACCGAACTTGGGGTAAATGTTTGCGAAGCTCGTGACGCAGCATCTTCATCTTCACCGTTGCTTGCGGAGAAATGCGCCGAGGTTGGTGTAAATGTTTGCGAAGCCTGCGACACAGCGTCTTCACCGTTGCTTGCGAAGAAATGCGCCGAGCTTGGTGTAAATGTTTGCGAAGCTCGCGCCACAGCGTCTTCACTGCTGCTTATGAAGAAATGCACCGAACTTGGGGTAAATGTTTGCGAAGCTCGTGACGCAGCATCTTCATCTTCACCGTTGCTTGCGGAGAAATGCGCCGAGGTTGGTGTAAATGTTTGCGAAGCCTGCGACACAGCGTCTTCACCGTTGCTTGCGAAGAAATGCGCCGAGCTTGGTGTAAATGTTTGCGAAGCTTGTGCAACGGCGTCTTCACTGCTGCTTGCGGACAAACGCGCCAAGCTTGGTGTAAATGCTTGTAACGATTGTGATGTGGCAACTTCACTGCTGCTTGCGGACAAACGCGCCGAGCTTAGTGTGAATGTTTGTGAGGCCCGTGACATGGCGTCTTCACCGCTACTTGCGATCAAACGCGCCGACCTTGGTGTAAATGTTTGTGATGTGACATCTTCGTCTCTGCTTGTAGACAAATGCACCGAGCTTGATGTGAATGTTTGCGAAGCTCGCGCCACAGCGTCTTCACCGCTGCTTGTGGAGAAATGGACCGAGTTTGGTGTAAATGTTTGTGAGGGCCGTGACATGGCGCTTTCGCCGCTGCTTGCGGACAAACGCGCCGAGCTTGGTTTAAATGTTTGTGAAGGCCGTGACATGGCATCTTCACCGCTGCTTGCGGACAAACGCGCCGAATTTGGTGTAAATGTTTGTGAAGCCTGTGATATGACTTCATCGTCTCTGATTGCAGACAAACCTGCAGAATTTGGTATAAATCTCTGTGAAGTCCGTGACATGGCGTCTTCGTTTCCACTTGTAGACAAACCTGCAGAACTTGGTGTAAATGTTTGCGATGTCCGTGGCATGGCGTCTTTTTCTCTGGTAGCAGACAAACGCGCACAATTCGATGTAAATGTCTCTGAAGTCTGGGAGATAGCATCTTGTTCTAAGTCTGAAGTCGCTGAGCTTTGAGTAAGCTCCTCTGATATTCGAGCCTCTGCTTTGCGAACGCTCTCTCGTCTTCTCTTTATAGCGACCCGAGTGCGACGTGAAAGATTTGTCTTTCTGCGAACCATTTTATTCTTTATTGGGTCATGTCTCTAGTATAAGTAGTTACTTTCGAATGCTTTCTTGACTCAAAATCGGGAACCAAAATAAACGTTCTGTTCTTCCTGTAAACAATACAACAGTTAACGGTTTATACACCTATACATATGTATATAAATTATGTTCGATAAACTGCCACTGATAAGGAGTCATTTTTGTAGCTATTGTAACATCTGTGTGAACAGGCTATGTGGGTCGTCGGCCTACCTCAATTGGAATCCATATTCCTGATCAATTTTGCTACAAATATAGTCATACATTCACAGTCGTGAGGAAACATTATTTAGTAGGATTATATGTTTTGTCGCCACAGCACGGCTATCACAAGACGGCGCGCGAGCTCTCTCGATTTTTCTCCCACTATACATCTCTTTCTAAGTTTTCTAATAAGAGAGAGACAGATAGTGCGAGAAAAATCGAGAGAGCTCGCGTGCCGTCTTGTGATAGCCGTGCAGGTCCTAATAGCGCGATAGGTTTTAGTGTCAAGTTTTACGTGACGGTTCAGTACATTTTCGCCATAAAACTTGACGATAAAAGCTATCGTGCTAGCTGGGGCTCTCGGTCGTCGTGGCATGGTATGGCATGTACGTATTATCCATTGCAGTCGGTCATATAGCTACCCACAGGCAGAATTCCGTTGCGAAATTCTGCTTGGCAGGCCACATGTAAAGGTTCCTCTACTTAAATGACGACGAACACAAACTACCATCACGGCGGCAGTACTTATGCGGATGAGATAAAAGTAGGCCCTTTCTCCCTTTAACGCATAGTTGTATCCTGTATGATGGGTCATGAGGTATTGATGGCCCATTATCAAGAGCATGCCTAAGCGGAATGACGGCTACCGCCATGGTACCGCGTATGAAATCGGTGCTAGAGGCGCTAGAGTGTATGGAGCCAATTAACATAAATACTTATGTAATACACGGCCAGATAATGTACCACTTTTTTGGGCCGTGCATTATGAGCCCGAACAAAAGTGGCTTCCAATTATTGCCCCGGACCAAGATTGATGTGATGAATTCAATTCGGCCAGGTCAATAGTAAACTTGACAGCTATTGTCAAATTTACTATTGACTGCCACCGCGGGCCGCGCCAGTAAGGCGTGGCCTGCGGTAACGTCAGTAATAAACTATACGATTATTATTACCCGACTGCCGAAGGAGAGGAGGGTTATATAGTTTACTATTGACGGCCGCGCTAGTCTGTGAGAGGCTTGAAGCCTGAATCACACTGACGCGTCTTGTGTGATTCACTCTGAAAGTAAACTTGAAATTAGCAGTCAAGTTTTATATTGACGGCCACCGCAGGCCACGCTAAGCCATCGCTAATCGCTAAGGGTTAACTTATACCATATAGGTAAGTTATATGTAACTACACCTTAAGGATCAAGGCACGCATGTTTTGTACGAAGTACAACGTACCTAGTACCTACCTACCTATTTCACTCGCGAGGAAAACACATTACATTAGATTATAAGGTACCTACTTACGTTTTCGCTGACCATTCTTTGCAGCATTTAATATTTATATTAACCTACACTACACGAGTTAAGTATGATACCTATGATATGAAATGAATAAATAATGGCGCGAACTTTTTTTTGTACCTATATACCTACTTACTTTGATATTGAAATACCTATGCGCGCGCATGTAAGACAAAAAAGGCTCCAAACAGCCAATATAATATCAATTAATTCATAGTCAGTCAAATATTTTGTGGAAATTATTAAATAATATAATGAAACGTTACGAAGTATGTTTACATTGTATTATTATATTATATATTTCGATATTTTAATCATAGGTTTTAAAAAAGTAGTAAGTACAACTTGATTATTTAAAGGCGTATATAGACGGGCGACCACGGAGGACTCTGGTTTTGCCGGACACCGTGCAGCGTGTAATGGTTCGCGTTCGTTCTTTTGTTCAGTGTGTGCCCACCATAAGAGCTGTTAGGCCTGAATTACACTGGTGCGGGCTACGGTGGCGGACCATAGTAAATTTGACAGCATTAGACAACTCTTCTATTGTCCGCCGCGGTCAGGCCGCGCCAGTGTGTGACAGGGCTTAAGCCTGCACCACACTGGCGCGGCCTGCGGTGGCGGACAATAGTAAACTTGTCATTAGCTGTTAAATTTACTATTGACCGCCACCGCAGGCCACACCAGTGTGTGAGAGGCCTAAAGGAAACGCTACACCTACGAATTTTCCGGACGGCCAAGCAACGTCACAGAAAATCTAGTATGGAGTGACCTTGATTTGGCCGGCCGCCGTGCTTCCGACACGTATCCACACGGACTGAATCACGCGTCGGCTGGTGTGCAGTCCGGCCGATATCGGCCCGTGTAGCGTCTCCTTAAACGGTCTTGCATTGTTTCGACCATGGCGGCCATTACACAGTGAGTATTATCAGGCGACCCACTCATTTTACAATCCCAATCACAGGCATATTGACGTGTATTACAGGATTGAGATAATAGAGCAGAAAATCCGGATAATTTTAAAATCCACCCAAAGATAAGAAATAATCTATCAGCGACTAAAGCCACACCACACGATTCTGTTTGATGGATGGCGCCCATACACGGTGAAGTATTATCACGCGATCCATGCGCATTCTCTTTCTCAATTACTTGATTGACACTTGAGTATTTTAGCAATATTTTTATTATAATCATATTGTGATACTCGAAATTGTACGGTGATATATTTCTAGCTTCTCTATCTTTAATAGGTTATGACAGACAGCTAGAAAAATATCACGATGATAAAAGTGGGCGCACGTTATGGCGTTCTATATTATTTGTCGCACCAACTTGCTTTAGTAAGAGCCATGAAGTCTCTCACAGACTGGCGCGGCCTGGCCGCGGCGGTCAATAGTAAACTTGTCATTAGCTATCAAATTTACTATTAACCGCCACCGCAGGCCGGGCCAGTGTGACTCAGGCCTTACACGCCTAGCAAATTGACACAACCACTTACTATAGTTGGAATGGCGGCCAATACACGGTGATTAAATACTGATGATCCACCATAGCTGTCTCTTTCTACAAAATGCAATAGAAAGAGACAACTATGGTGGATCATCAGTATTTAATCATCGTGTATGGCCGTCTATGAGGAAACCGTATATATCTTTCATTCCAAGGCCTGAATCACACTGCCTGCGGTGGCGGTCAAAACTTGCCAAAACGGACCCGGGGCTACTTTAGGGCACAACCAGGAATAACGCTAGGAGGATGATGATTTTAAGGAGTTCTATACATCTAATGCCTAGTTTACACTATGCCGAAGTGAGCAGGGAAGTGTAGGCAGAATGGGCGTAAAATGCGGTATTACGCCCGTTCTGCCCACTTCCCTTCCAACTTCCCTGCTGACTTCGGCTTTGTAAACGTAGTATAACATTTTGTCACAACAACCGCCTTCAAACTGACTTTACAGCTGCGTCGGTAGATTGCTGTGACAAATTGCTAGTTGTATAATAGCCTTAACTACATCAAGTTGGTTTGACAAATTGCATATATTTGTGCTATATATCAAAAAATAAAATAATTTATTTCAGTAACTTAAATACATATACAAGTATCTGTGCTGGTGCCTCTTTTTAAGTATATAATATACTTGTGCTAAGAAGATCACCGCTCTTCCACATGTTGTGATTTAGGTGTAGGCATAAGTAACTTAAAATATAAATTAGAAAGTAAACATTTTATATTATACTATGTGGTAAGTGTGTGTGTGTGTGTTTGTGTGTGTGTGTGTTTGTGTGTGTGTATCACATTTAACATACATTACATTATACATTGTACTCATATTATTGGGCCGTGTATTATCACCCTGAGGAAACTCGGTACGGGGGGATGCCACATTAAAATTTGTCCGGGCTGATAATGCACGATCCAATCATTCACGTACATTGGACGCGAATTATTGGGCTGTACATTATCATGGCCGTGCATTATCATGGCCGTACATAACCGGCACCTACTCTACAAAGAGAATATAAACACTACGTTATACTCTACTCCGTGATTCCCGAATAAATTATAACCAACAATAAGGATACAATAGCGAAAACGCTGGACGTGGTGTTTGTGAAGTGAAGATCATTGATTTGTAAAGGCATTTACCAAAACCGAATCGTATTCTCAATCCTACAATCGAGTGGTTACAAAACAAACGCTGATGCCTCTCATAGGACAGCTTAACCTGTCCTACCCCACGACTCGCGCACTCATTAATGAGCATAAAACTAATAATAAGATTTGGTAAGTTATGATACTAATATGCTTTATTGATTTGGAGATTCGTTGCATTGACAGTGAGAGACTTACGTAGATTCCTCACAGTGGGTGACCTTACTAACCATCACAAACACAACACTGTCTTCTGGAAGGTAGAGGTTGTTCTCCAGTTGGGCTGCTCCAAATATGAGTGAGAAGACATACTGTGCTAGGGCACAGTATGTCTCAAGCTAGGGCTTGAGCTATAAGACAAACTCACTCTTTTGTGTACCTATTTAATGTAATACTACAGTTATAAACTTTTTTGTTGTAAAAACCTAATCTATATAATAATTTATTTTAGGTATGGATTTTCATGGGCCATGGATTTTCTCAACCAAGGAACATAATAATTATAATATGATGTGTAAAGACAAACCAAAAAAAATGGAATTGTGTTCAGTTGAGTATGCAGAATAAGAAAAGGAAGAAAAACCACTCAGCAATTGGAAAGCCAAAAATAATGAACGATTTACTAAGTTTCAATTATTGTGCTTATTAAAATTGATGTTTGTTTTGTATCTAATTTTATTTTTCACTGGGCACATTATCATATTTGGCAGATGATTATTGCCGAATTATCTATCATCATCATCATCAGTCCTTCCCCCAATGCTGAGGATGGTGACTTCATGTCCTATTGTTGTTGACCAGATTACCCCATGGGCTCCTAACACCCACTTTATGCGTGGCCTCATGCAGATGTAGTTGCAAGGGTTCAGTGATTTGTATGCTCGATTTAGCAGGTGCTCTGCCGGTGTGCTGCATCATAATAATCCTCTCCAGGTTATCTGAAGAACATTGTCTATACTAATATTACAAAGAGGAAAACTTGAGATTGTAACTTTGTATGTAATGGTTGCCAAAGTAATGGGTAATCTCTGGAACCACCAAACCGATTTTAAAATTTCCTTTACCTGAGAAGAGTGACTCTAAGATAAAAGTTGATGGAGAAAGTTTAGAAATTCACAGTGCTGTCTTTGAATTGTTGTATAATATGTACTTGTAATATATGAAATTAAAAACTGCCAATACATCAGATAATTTAAGATTAACATCCTATACTAACCTTTCCTTTCATCACATTGACAGTTGTTATGTGGCAATGACAATTTGTTGTACATTGAGAGCTCTATATGTAAAGAAGATTGCCATAGAACAGCATCATTACTTATTATCTTGGCAATATTATGTCAATTTAAGGTTGTGAAATATCTCCTATCATCATCATCATATCAACGGAAAGACACCCACTGCTGGACATAGGCCTCTCCCAAAGCGTGCCACAATGGCCGGTCCTGCGCCACCCACATCCAGCAGACTCCCGCATCCTTTACCAAGTCCACCTTGTCTATCTCCTATAAAATATCTATTTGCCCAGACATAAGTGGTGAACCTTTTCTTCAGACTGAACATTGCATTGCAAAGGATAGACCTACTGGGTGAAAGATATCATACACTTTGGTTAAATAATCTATATGTTTACTATATGTTTATTTTAAAGAAAATATTCACACAATTAAAATATATTAAATTTTACTAAAAGAAGATTGTAGCTTTACAATTTTGCATGTACCTACTTAATGGGTACCTACATAATATCCAGAACCACTTATTCATTTCACCTGCATGTTGAATGCAAAGGTTATAGGCTATATTTTATCCCGCGAGTTTGCCTGCATTCTTTGCAATACACGGGTAGCTAGTAGGTATACATCGTGTAAAATCAAATGATAGGGAAGTACAAGTAATACATTTTGATAATACAACCAAAATCAATGTTGAGAGTACATAGCTGTCCAGCAAATAACTAAATTACCTATACAAGTAATACTTGTCTCGGTGTTTCTTCATAATTCTTTTTACAATTAGGTACGTCCCAGTTATAAGTTAAAATTCTTGTTAGTTTTCAATGCTTAGATTGACTCAATTCCGTCTTTACGGATTTGTTATGTTGGCCGTCTCTCTTATCTGCAAGAACAGTATCACGCCTGTTTCTCATCTCGAATATTTAATTAAGTAGCATTAACATCAGAATCTCGATTCACTGTATTTTCACCTATACTTACTCAATTTTTCACCTATATTCAATTTTGACTGATATTTCCCATGGGCCTTTTAAATATAATCTCATGATGATCATAATCTTTTGAAACTTGTATAAAATTGCCGAGATATTTTTGGTTGACAAATTTTATAGTACACATCAAATATCAGTTATATCATTCATATCATAACCCGCCATGAATATTTTGACTTCGCAGTTCGCTGACAGCTCACCTGTCAGTGTCACCTGACAGTTGTAGCAGCGTTTGATTTCAATAAAAATAAATTAAAAATTAAATGAAGTCGTATATTACGGAAAATAAATTAATTGTCGCAGTCGGATAAAAACTATCCTAAGTTGCAGCTGGAATAATAATGTACCTATATAAAATGTTTCATATTTTTCCGTTCATGGGATGCTGAGAACATTCGAACCGCGCAAAGCTTAGTTTCAAACTGGCTGATTCTTTTTTTAATTTAGAGATTTATTATAAGTGGAGATAAGCGTGTAGGTATACAAGAGTGTGTGTTTTAGATGTGTGCGTGCTTTGTCTTGTCAATTACTTGGGCGTTGTGTGGGTTAATGTACTTGCGACAGGCTCACTCTATACAAATCGGCCGCCATGTCCGATCTCCTTATATTCATACATCTGTGGTGCTTCCAATCACGGGTTTTTTTGGTGGAAATCTCGAGATCTTAGGAACACTAAAGGTGCAGTTGTAAAAAGCACTGCTGACATACTCCAAAATAACTTAACGCCGACGGCTTTTTAAGGCGACGTGAGCTCAGAAAACGGATTTTTAAAAAGTCGTGGCTAAATTTAATAAGCAATTGAGAAAGGCCTCATTCTCAAGGGACAACAGCTATTCTAATCCTGAGTTTTTGACTTTCACTCGATAATAAAAATAACGAATATAGGTCTAAAATACACTTGAAAAAATCGTAACAAATTATGCACAAGAGCTACACATATTAAAATTGGTTCTAAAAATCAGCAATACCTATCATATTTGAGGGAACATAGCTATAACTTTTTTTATTTATTAAAGCGCACAAAAAATTAAAATTAAAAAATATGATATCCGCGTTTCCAAACACCCACTTCTATTTCGCTCACGCTTATGCTCAGTGAGAAGGAGAGAAGACCACGAGCCTACGTTGCTTTAATGAAAATTATTAATATCGATACCGTAACCTGCCACCAACGTGATATTAAAAAATATATTTTTTGCAGCTTCTAACCCGAGATCTAGAATCTAAGTCTATCTTAAAGTCTAACCTAGGTGCAGGAGAGTATGAAAGAACAAAACACAACATTACAATAATAATATGGTTTTTGAAACGTGATGATAAAAATGTAAAGTAAAAAAATCATATGTTTGTACATGAAGAGATGACACACTCTGGTTTATTGGCGAATTAAATCCTGTACATAAAACCTTGTGTGTTTGTAAATAATTAAGTCAATTTACAATAATAATAATGTATTTGCAATACAATTAAGAGTTGTAAAACAACTATACGGGAGGGTATCAATCAATCTATCAATCAAGATAAGCCTCTACAAGTCTTCTACTTTCTCAATGTTATTTGAAGATAACGAAACTAATTAGGAGTAGGACTAATCCCGTAAGCCAAACATATTAACATACCATTGTTGTTGAGTATTATTTGTCTGAGGAAATATCCGCTCTAGAAACAAAAGACTTGCGTATTTCAACGTCCCAAAGCCATTTACGACCTTGTTCGTTAAAATAGAACGCGAGGACCGAAACATATGTTGTAATGGACGACCATTTGTTCAGAGTACAGCCAGTCCACCCGCGGTCTAATTTTCAAAGTGCTCTGTACGTTGGAGGTAATAGGCATTCATGTATTTACTCCATAATAGGTTACACTAGCCAGCACTGTATGTTGCAGATAGACAACATTGAGAAAACTAATGTACATATATTTTATATTGTAGGTAGGTATTTACAATAAGATTACGACATAAAAAATATAGGTGTAAGTCTTTAGTAAAAATAAAGCTTTCTTGCAGACTTTTAATAATAATAATATGTTTAATAAATAACCGTACTAACACTAATCGTAAAAATATACGGTAAAAAGGAAACATGTATATCAACTTTAAACTGCAAGAAATACAAGGTTTTTTTCTTTTAATTTGTTTTTTTTTAAATGGAATTGACACTAAAATTAAATTTCATGTGCTCTACCCACGGAATAAAGAATCCATTGGAAGTGGTGAGTGGGCGTTCCCGTGTCGCCGAACATGAGCGTAAATTCGCATACTTCTTGCACAGATTATTGTCAGTCACCTGGCAACCGCACACGGCGTATGACATGAGTAAATATTTGTTTATTGTAGGAAAATGCCGTATTGCTCTGTTAAAAGCTGCTCAAATAGCAGCACATTAAAAAACTTGTCTCATGGAGGTATTTCCTATCATCGGTAAGTATTGTTTTAGAATTCGTACATAAATATATTAAATTTTCAATTTCACAGACACCATTTGCATCTGTTGTCAAGGAAATATCAATTCTATTTCTCTAACAATGAAGTTCATAATCCTGTGCATAATTTCGCTACTCGGAACGAGGAATGCACGTCAAATGTCCAGAAGGTTCGCTACTCAAATGCTGTGGCTAAGGTCTATAACTATTATCGATAATACGATAACTCAAAATGAAAAGGATTAAATTTATTATTTATGTATATAATATCTGACTATTATGTCATATAAAATAAAATAACTATTATAATCTTATAGTTTTCCTAAATAAACAAATGCAAAGGAAAAAAGAACTGATGCCACGGGGAGAAAGGATTGGTTTCCGCAACGATTGAACACCATCTGTTCGGAACATTTTGTTGAAACAGATTTTTGGGTTTCGCCAAAAGGAAAACGCTTCATTCATGAAGCTTCAATTCCCACTTAAGTGGCAGTGGGCGGGGCACATTGCACGTAGAACCGATGGCCGTTGGGGTGAAAAGGTTCTTGAGTGGAAGCCGCGGCGTGGGTAGGCCCCCCACGAGATGGACTGATGACCTGGTAAAGGTCGCGGGAGTCCGCTGGATGCGGGTGGCGCAAGACCGGTCATTTTGGCACTCTTTGGGGGAGGCCTATGTCCAGCAGTGGACGTCTTTCGGCTGATATGATGATGAACTATAAATGTCACCTACTAACTTACTATATTATTAACAAGATTTTATTGGAAACAATTTGTAACTAAGTCATTACTGTCATTAGTAACCTAAGTCTAATTAGCTTTAATATTTAATGTATAAATATCATAAAAATATCGATATACAAAATTCTCCACATCCCTATTCCGTTATGGCAAAATAGTCGTGTCATCATACGCATTTCGCAGTACATGCGACTTTTTGGTTTCAAGCGTATAGTTTTGAAAACACTGCCATCTGGCGTCGAGTAGCCGAACCACCACGTCTCTTGCAAGTCTTGCAACGCAGGTGGTAACGGAAGTAAGAAATATTTACTTGACACTCTAAATTAGACCGTAAATTTATACCAGTTAAAGTACCTTTTGCATATAAAATTTGCTACCCTTTACAACTTATTGCCACAGTACATTTTAACAAATCAAAAGCGTATTGCAATTGTGTGTTCGTGTTTTATTGAAGTGCGGTTGTATGCGTGCGGCGACACTGGTTCTCTAGGAAAGTCAGTTGAATGCCACTTCCAATGGATTCTTTATTCCGTGGCTCTACCTTCCCCTTTTGTGAATATAGGCATGAGTTTATCTTAGTATGTAGTACCTACATACAACAAGTCGTAAAAAATAAGATACCTGACTGACGAAATTATACTTTCATATCATTGAGAAATACGACCTGTAGAGGAGAACAGCCGGCCAGCGCACGCGCTTATTCAAAAATTAAAATTACGAATGAAATAAGTAATTAGTTTATCTATAAGGTTTAGGTTTTAAAAACTATTGTACCAAAACATATTAAAAAGAAGCATGTAACCGACTATTCACAACTATTTATATACTGTAATCTACTTACTGTACATAAAAAGATGAAACTAGCGGTCTTAGTAGAAGAATATCACAATATGACTAAACTCAAAGTTAAGAAAAGATGTAGTAGATTAAGAAAGTTATCATCCCGAAGCCAATTTTGTTTACCTAAATATAATAACATATATGGTTCTCGAACACACTTACACTTACTGCCTAAAATTATAAATCAATTACCTGAACACGTACAAAACCTATACGAGATAGGTTGTGAAATAAGAAAAAAACATGATAAAGCACTTTTTAAAATGTAATAATCTAACCTATATTCTGTAAATTAAGTTGTGTATACCTACTTAAAATATTTACTTTTAATTTTAATGTACCTATCTATAAATTAGATCATTAGATAAGAACTCCCCATTGGCACACAAACCTATCAAGGTTTTGACTAAATGGTTATGTAACTATTAGCATGTATTTCTTTCGTATTAATCAATAAATAAAAATAAAAAACAAAACTAATTAACTTCCTGCACAACTTCTTTCATTCCTTTGCAAAGGTCGTGTCAAGTCAACTCCGTGAAAGAGGCGAAGTTTGCTATAAAGGCGAAAGCATTGAAGGCGGCCGCAAACGCTCTTAATTAAATTTTAATCCTTTCAAATGACATCTCTGAGAGACAACACTGTTGACGGCGGTATATGGGGAAAGGAAATAAGAAATATTGAGGGAAAATTCGTGTCGGAATCAGGCGTCTTGCCGCTTCAGTTAAACTCTACTTACGCACCTTTGAGGTGTTTTACCAAAACGCGGTTGACATTGACACTTATCTTCCCTACCGCAACCACAACAATGACACAAACGTAACGACCCTAATTAGACAAAATAAAATAACACATACTATGCGTTAAAATGGGATACTGTGGCGGCCAGCCACCTGTCTATGGTCATGGAGTTGGAGCGATGTCATGGATGTCATGTGAATGTTGTTTTTATGTAATTTAGTTGTCACATAATTAATTCAGTATATTCATTGAATTATAGGAGACCTGTTAATAGTTGTGTTTAATTATCCTCCGCCCGAAGGCTCTCCTATATTGGTGACCCCGTTTTTGAACTAATTCGCAAGCATAATATATTATAAATACAAAAACCGAAATACCACTAGAAAACGTAAAGGAAGACCCAAGTATGGTGTGCAAGGTAACGGTACGAGCGCCGCCTTGCTGGCCTGAGGAACCTGCATTATGGTTCGCACAAATGGAAGCTCAGTTTGATCTGTCCGGAATAACCGCAGACGCCACGAAATTTAATCACATTATTGGTCAGTTGGATCACAAGTATGCCGTAGAAGTTAAAGATATAATAAGTAACCCTCCAGCGGTCATGAAATACGACCAAATTAAGTCGGCACTTATATCAAGGCTGTCGGTGTCAAAAGAGCAACGGTTCCTTCAATTATTGAGATACGAAGAACTGGGTGATAGAAAGCCATCCCAATTTTTGCGACACCTCCGCACGCTGGCTGGAGAACAAATACCCGAGGATTTCTTGAAAACCGTGTGGTCCAGCCGTTTGCCCGGCAACTTACAGGCTCTTATCGCGTCTCAAACCAAGGCATCATTGGACGAGTTGGCCGTATCAGCGGACAGAGTAAATGATATTGTCCCTCAGCCGCTGCACGTCCATGCCATGAAAAGCGGTGAACATGTCACAGAGATGTCAGAGATTGCAAGACACATGGCGGAGCTTACTAAAGAGGTGGCTTCCCTAAAGGTGCAGTATGGTAACCAAGCACACGGATCGAGATTCAATTCCCGTGGTAGAGGTCAAGCGCCATTTGTAAACGCCCATCGAGAACGCTCCGCATCAAGACCGAGGGACACGTCAATATGCTGGTACCATAACAGATTTGGCGATAGAGATACTAGATGCACCAGGCCTTGCAGCCACCCAGGAGCGGAAAACTTCCGCGGCAGCCGAAATTAGCGGCCAGCGTCTGCCATATTACGCCGGGCCGCCTGTTTGTGACGGACCACACCTCTAAAGCTCTCTTCCTAGTAGACACAGGATCAGATTTGTGCGTGTATCCGCGCACAATGATTAGAGGGACCCGCACAAAATCGAATTATGAACTTTTCGCTGCTAATGGCTCGATCATACCTACATATGGCTCAGTACATTTACAACTAGACCTGGGACTTCGTCGTACCTACAGCTGGAAGTTCGTCGTTGCCGACGTGTCCAAGCCAATTATCGGTGTTGACTTTCTGTCATCCTACAACATTTTAGTTGACTGTAGAAACCAGCGCCTGATAGATAACTGCACCACGTCCTTCGTCACGGTTCCAGCGCACCCGTCAGCGGAAGCTATAGCTTCGGTCAAAGTTATGTCAGGAGAATCCGTTTATCACGATATCCTGCGTCAGTACCCAGACATCACTCGTCCCGCTGGGATACAGTCCAAGCCTAAGCATAATACAGTACACCACATACGCACAACACCCGGACCACCAGTTGCAAGCAGACCACGACGCCTTCCCCCAGATCGTTTGAAGATCGCGCAGAGGGAGTTCGAAGCTATGCTGGAGAGCGGAACAGCTTGTAGGTCTGAAAGTCCCTGGTCGTCCCCACTCCATCTTGTTCCAAAAAAAGATGACGGCTGGCGACCTTGCGGCGACTATCGCGCTCTAAACGCGCGCACCATCCCAGACAAGTACCCAATACGCCATATTCAAGACTTTACGCAGCAACTGACCGGAAGCAAAATTTTCTCAAAGGTCGATCTCGTCAAGGCATATAATCAGATACCGGTAAACCAAGCTGATATCCCGAAGACGGCCATTGTAACTCCCTTCGGCCTGTTCCAGTTCCCGTATATGACGTTTGGTCTCCAAAACGCGGCGCAAACGTTCCAGCGATTCATGGACGAAGTGCTAAGAGGTTTGGACTTCTGCTACGGGTATTTGGACGATATCCTGATTTCCTCATCCAATGAAGAAGAGCACCAGCAGCATCTGCATACCCTATTCCAGCGGCTGAAAGACTACGGCGTTCTAATTAATACCGCAAAATGCGAATTTGGGTTGGCTAGAATCACCTTTCTGGGACACGAAGTATCCGCTGAAGGAATCCAACCTCTTCAGTCTAAGGTTCAAGCAATGTTAGATTACCCTGCACCCAAAACTGTCAAGGAACTGCGCAGGTTTCTTGGAATGTTTAATTTTTACCGGAGGTTTGTACCGGGAGCGTCAGCTCTGCAGGCACCTTTGAACGTCGTGTTATCGGGGCCGAAAAAGAAGGCCTCGCAGGAGATCGAGTTTTCACAAGAAATGATGGAAGCGTTCGAGTCTTGCAAGAAAGGTCTTTCCCGCGCGGCTACTCTAGCTCACCCTCAAACAAATGCTGAATTAGCCATCCATACCGACGCATCAGATTCTTCGATCGGAGCTGTACTGCAACAGCGAGTAGCACCTGGAGCATGGGAACCACTGGCATTCTTTTCTCGACGCCTAAAACCATCGCAGAAAAAATATAGTCCTTACGACCGGGAGCTGCTGGCCATTTATGATGCCATTCGTCATTTTCGTCACATGGTCGAGGCCAGACCATTCACCATTTATACCGACCATAAACCCCTGACTTACGCATTCACCACAGTAAGAGATAAATGTTCACCCAGACAATTTCGCTATTTAGACTATATTTCACAGTTTACAACAGATATACAATTTGTGGCAGGGAAACAGAATGTTGTCGCCGACTGCCTGTCGAGGGTAGAAGAGATTGGAAACTACACGATCGACTACAAAGCCCTGGCACATGCCCAAAACGAAGACAGTGAGCTTCATCAATTGTTGCTTAATGGCACAGGACTACGCCTGAAAAGGTTGAATGTACCTGACTCTAACGTTCAGGTTTACTGCGACGTTTCAACTACTAATCCGAGGCCATATATCACTGAGTTTTTTCGGCGAAAAGCGTTTGACGCAGTGCACAGACTTAGTCACCCGAGCGTGAGAGGAACAGTCCGGCTGGTATCACAAAGATTCGTGTGGCCAGGTATAAAAAAGGATTGCCGTTTGTGGGCGAGAGAATGCACAGATTGCCAACGGAATAAAATCACACGCCACACTTCCTCTCCCATTGCATCATTTTCGACTCCATCCCATCGATTTTCACATGTTCATATGGACATAGTAGGGCCATTACCCTTTTCTTGTGGTTTCAGATACTGCCTCACGATCATCGACCGTTTCACGCGTTGGCCTGAGGCATATCCATTGCCAGACATCACTGCAGAAACCTGCGCGTTAGCCTTCGTAACCGGCTGGATAGCTCGTTTTGGCTGTCCGACCAGAATCACTACAGACAGAGGCAGACAATTTGAGTGCGAACTTTTCCGGAGTCTATCCGCCATCCTCGGCTCTGAACACCGGCCAACCACTTCATACCATCCGGCTTGTAATGGAATGGTTGAGCGTCTGCATCGTCAGTTAAAAGCAGCCATAATGTGCCACACGAATACTAACTGGGTGGAGGCCTTGCCACTGGTGCTGCTCGGGATTCGCAGCGCGTGGAAAGAAGACATCCAATCTTCGGCAGCGGAGCTTGTCTATGGCGAGCCATTACGTTTACCGGGTGATTTCTTCAAGGCTCCAGAGAACACTCCAGTGGACTACTCAAGCTTTGTAGCCAGACTACGCAATCATATAGCCAAAATCAATCCAGTACCAGGCTCACGTCATACTCAGAGAGCTTTCTACATCCCAAAAAGTCTCAGTTCTGCAGAATATGTGTTCCTGCGTCAGGGGCCTGCAAAGGGATCATTAGAATCGCCGTACTCTGGGCCGTATAAGGTTGTTGCCAGAGCAAGCAAAACATTCAAGATTGACATCGCAGGGAAGACAAACAACTCTGGGCCGTATAAGGTTGTTGCCAGAGCAAGCAAAACATTCAAGATTGACATCGCAGGGAAGACAAACACTGTTACAGTAGACAGACTCAAGCCAGCATATATAGCCATCGATGACGACCGGACTGATTCCGACGCTACATCGAGTTTTCCTTTAGAGTCTGAGCTCCAAGTAGCTGCTCCCACCAATACGCTGATTCAACCTGAGCCTGTCGGAGCCATAAGAACGCGCAGTGGTCGTTCCGTGCATTTCCCGGCTCATCTTCGTGACTATCGACCGTAGCAAGCAACGGTCTTGGTGGGGGAGTAGTGTGGCGGCCAGCCACCTGTCTATGGTCATGGAGTTGGAGCGATGTCATGGATGTCATGTGAATGTTGTTTTTATGTAATTTAGTTGTCACATAATTAATTCAGTATATTCATTGAATTATAGGAGACCTGTTAATAGTTGTGTTTAATTATCCTCCGCCCGAAGGCTCTCCTATAATACCATATTTTGAGATGTATAGCTATCAAAACGGTACGTAAACAAAGTGATTTTAATAATGGCAATCTAGACATGCGGCAGCGTGTTAAGCCAAGTTCAAGCAAAGGAACCGGCTAGCCAGCGCCGAGTGAACAAAATATCCTTTCTCTTCATTTCATTTCATTTCATTTATTCCTTTATAAAACGTAGTTTTACAAGTCAATTTATAGATGTTAAATAACATTATACATAATACTATCACATTAAGGTATGTCTTATATTATATTACAGCAGGTTAGGTAGGTAAGTATGTCTTAGTTTAGGTACACTGCAGCGTGTAGTCAACGAATAATTATTATTAGTACATTTATTTGTCAAGTCACTACTACACATCCTTAAAATGTCCTTAAATATTACATAACCATTGATTGGGCAGCGAGCCAGTTGAAAAGTCGTTCGGTTTTCAGCCATTATTGAGAAATTCGTCAATGGAATAGCATGAATCGGATGCTAGTTTAATTTTAAGTCTGTTCACAAAACACCTCATACTCGGCGCGCTTTTGACTTCTTGGGGCAACTTGTTGTATATCTTGGGCCCTATCGAGTGGAGACATTTTGGGCCTTCGCAAGACGTGTGGCGGGAGCGCGCAGATCGCCGCGCCGCCTGAAGTTAAAATTGTGTGAGTCACCACGCGTCGGGAACTGTTCAAGGTTACCTCTCACGTACTTGGCTACTTCTAGGACGTACAAGCTAGCTTCCATTCTTCCATCGATATACATCTTGGAAGTATGTGTTTTTGTACAGAAAAACTTGCCTCTATTTCCACAATACTCACGGCCACAACACTTAAGGCCTCGCAACAAGCTACAGATGGTACATTCAGGCCCATTTGCGATGTGCGTAAAAATTTATAATAAATTGCCGGATATAATCAAGGATGAAATTGATATATTTAAATTCAAATCAAAATTGACTATGCTGCTCCTGAAAAAATGTTATTACTCTACGAATGAATACCTGTCTGATACCTTTATGTGAAAATTAAGCTTTTGACATTATATGTAGCTTAAACATTTAGTCATTATGTCATTAATTATACAAAGGTCGCAGGAGTCCGCTGGATGCGGGTGGCGCAGGATTGGTCACTTTGGAACTCTTTGGGGGAGGCCTATGTCCAGCAGTGGACATCTTTCAGCTGATATGATGATGATGATGATAAGGATCAAGATAGTTTAAGTCTCGGAGTTTCCCTTTTCCCTCTAAAAGGGAAATGAAGGGTGAAAGTTTGTATCGAGCTACGATATAAACGAGTTCTACGCGGACGAAGTCGCGGGCAAAATCTAGTTAATTATATCCATTTATAACATTTAGTCATTAATTATAATAAGCGTAGTCAGAGACATTCATAAGTAGCATTAAGTTTTTGACATACAATATATTGATCCAGTTTGTATCTTATAATAATTTATAATAATACCGCTCTGTTAAGTGTTATATAATTTTTTAGTTATAAGTTATTGCTGTGCCCTACCAGGGTCATGTATTAGCACATACTTGTCATTTAAGACCTATGAAACTACATGGAAAAGCAATAAATGAATTATGAATTATGAGTGTAATATTAATACACGAACCACTTGGTGCCACTTTTGACCCTTCTATAACTCAAAACCTCTTTAACGTAAACACATAAAACTACGTGTATTTAATTATATCCATAAGGACATCTAGGAGCCCAAATTTCATGAAGCTAACTCAAACGGTTATAAAGATATGAAGGTCAAAAAGTCTTAACACCAAAGCACTCTACAAGGTATCTAATGTTCTCACTGTTCGTCAGCTGTTCCTAAGAAAAGTGATATACAATTATAGCAAACTGCACGACAAAATGTTCTTAGCGGACACAAGACGACGTCAGCGCTGGAAAACCCCAAAAACATGTACAACATTTGCCCAAAAATTCCACGCTTTCATTTCCCCACTAGTCCTGAAAACTTTTAGTAAGCTCCACCATGTCACAAGGCCCCCCAGTAAATCTTTCCTGACAAAGTGGCTCATGCAACTAGATTACCACGAAACTGAACTGCTGCTAGTCGTGACAAAATAAGTATTGTTACAGTAATAAATTATAAATATATTATAAGTATTATAACCCTTACCATATATGTATATATAACCACCTTAACACTCTCTCTCTCTCACTCTTTCTCTCAAACACACACACACACAAACAAACACACACACACACACACACACACACACACACACACACACACACACACACACACACACACACACACACACACACACACACACACACACACACACACACACACACACACACACACACACACACACACACACACACACACACACACACACACACACACACACACACACACACACACACACACACACACACACACACACACACACACACACACACACACACACACACACACACACACACACACACACACACACACACACACACACACACACACACACACACACACACACACACACACACACACACACACACACACACACACACACACACACACACACACACACACACACACACACACACACACACACACACACACACACACACACACACACACACACACACACACACACACACACACACACACACACACACACACACACACACACACACACACACACACACACACACACACACACACACACACACACACACACACACACACACACACACACACACACACACACACACACACACACACACACACACACACACACACACACACACACACACACACACACACACACACACACACACACACACACACACACACACACACACACACACACACACACACACACACACACACACACACACACACACACACACACACACACACACACACACACACACACACACACACACACACACACACACACACACACACACACACACACACACACACACACACACACACACACACACACACACACACACACACACACACACACACACACACACACACACACACACACACACACACACACACACACACACACACACACACACACACACACACACACACACACACACACACACACACACACACACACACACACACACACACACACACACACACACACACACACACACACACACACACACACACACACACACACACACACACACACACACACACACACACACACACACACACACACACACACACACACACACACACACACACACACACACACACACACACACACATACACACACACGCACACATAATGTAAACAAAATGTTAAACAAAATTGTAAGGAATATTAAAATAAGCAAAGTTGATGTAACGTACCTAAAACTAACTATACTTGTATAAAAACTTTGATACGAAACTGAGTCCTGTAACACAGGGTTTCCTAGCTCAGGACGCAGGGTCGTGATTAGCATATTGTGTATCTTTTTTGTCCAATAAACTTTTTTAATTTTTCATTTTTTTTCATTTTAAATTTTAGCACTGACTGACTGACTGACATAAGTATGTATGTACCTAAACCTAACTTACTTCCAGATGACCTAGAAGGATGAAATGTGGAATCCAGCTCGGTAATTGTATGTAAGCGTAGGAAAAAGTCTAAAAATAAAAAAAAGTTAAAAATTGGGGGGTCCCCATACAATTTTTTTTTATTGTAGCGTTTGAACCGTTACAAGCAGATATTTGAAACTATCCCAATATATGTATGTATTATTATATTTGCTATATAACAGAAATATAAAAATAAAGTTAAGTCAAAAAATAAGTGGTGTCCCCATACAAAAAACTTAAATACGTGCTAAACAAACGGTGTGCCGTCGGCGGCACCACATAGTTCTTAAAAAATAAAACCATGCAGCGGAAACGCAAGAAAAAACTTTAAAGAGGGAGAGAATACCATGAGCTTGCGGCGCCTTAAGGCGCTAAGTGCGCCTTTCGTAGGTTTTGGTTATGCAATAAAGTTTAAATAAATACATGAAATAAACCACACCATTCAAGAACTACTTTAACCCTTTAACAGGCAAGAATAAAATTTATCCATAATTCAAGTCTCTTCTTGATATTGCATAAAGTTAAAAATTCTGCACCATAAAAAAATACAAAAAGATGACCTTAACAGGTGGTCATTTTTGCCTTGAAATTTTTTAATTGCCTTATAAAGGGTTACATTTAAAAAGAAAGTATTAAGTTTTAAGTTTGAGCACCGCCGGCCCGCCCACCGGGCGCCTATTCCGTTCCCATTTAGGATATACACGTACATTGTTTGTGCAATTCATATCCTGCACTAAACTAATACCTCTTTATTCCCCTGCAATACGGTCCATATTGCTGTGACGATGTTGCGAATATTGGTGAAGGTGTCTTGAAAATTTCATTTTCCGTGAAAGTTCATTGGTCTATGTAATTTTGAAGCCAATATTGCTTGAGAGTGGCATTTTTTGGGGATCTTAAATTGATTACTTTTCGATCACAAGTGTGGCTGCTGCGGCGTAGCTACTAATCATTTAATTTAGATAAAGTGAATCTGCTGATAAAAAAATACGAGATTTCATTTCACTTGCACTGTTGCGAACGAAGTTGTCCTTAAGGAGACGTGAGCTCTGAAAACGGATTTTTAAAAAATCGTAGCTCTTGTTTGGATTATAATACGGCTGCCCTAAATTAAATTAGCAATTTTGAGGTCTTTCTCGAGAGAAATCAGCTATTCGAATCCTGAGTTTTTGACTTTCACTCGATAGAAAAAAATCACAAACATAGGTCTAAAATACACTTTAAAAAATCGTAACAAATTATGCACAACAGCTAAACATATTACAATTGGTTTTAAAAATTGGCAATGTCATGTTTGAGGGAAATCAGCTATTACTTTTTTATTTATTAAAACGCACACAGAAATAAAATTAAAAAACATGATATCCGCGCTTCCAAACTCGCACTTCCATCTCGCTCACGCTTATGCTCAGTGAGAGGGAGAGAAGACCACGAACCTACGTCCCCTTTAAATGATTTATGTATGTTCGGTGAAAACGCAATATTATATAAATATAAATATCACAATATTTAACTGCTGGGAAATGCTTAACTTTTGCACATGGTTGTGACAAGTGACGTTAGCTACATAGGTATGTATTTGAAAATGACCCAGTCATTTTTTACTTAAGTTTTTCTATCGTCGTTAATTTTCTTTCTCTGAACTCATTCACTCAAAAGTTAGCTGGAAGAGATCCCTTAAAGGGATAAGTTCGCCTTTGTACATTAATTTTTAGTTTTATATGGTACCTGCTGTATTTCATTATGGTATCTTCTCAACTAGAAGTTAATCCCATGAAAAACATCCCATGTAAAAAGTTGGCCAAGTCTCGAAACTCTTCCACAGTTAAAAGTGGTGAGATATTTCGTAGAGCCAAGTCAGGCATTATTATTAATTATTCTGTGGAAGAGTTTCGAGACTTGGCCAACTTTTTACATGGAATGTTTTTATGGGTTCACATGGCTTTTTGTAGGCACGAACTGCAAATGTAACTTTGTAATCGCATGTATTTGTATAGGATTACAAACTTACTTATGCTGTTTGTATATTTCTGAATCGACTGAAATTGCAATATTTTTTGATTTTTTATGAATGTATAGGCAAAAAACTAATTGTTCAAAATTTGGAGCTTTGGTAGAAATACCTTAGAATTACGATATTCATTATAAGTGAGTCAGTGAGTAATGTCAGTGGTAAAACTAAGGAACTTTGACGGGCAATAGTTCTTAAACTAAAAGTTCAAATTAAATGTTATTGAAAATATATGTAAGCCATATTATGCCCTATGGCAGAACCCAGAATTTTCAGTAACATAAAGATGTTACTGAAAATCAGGGGTCTGGCTTTAGCCAGCACAAAATTACAGGATGTTGAAAATGGCCTGAATGGCTTCGAGAAAAGGATGGTACGACCGTGCATCTTTGTTTTGCTCGTCTTGGCGGGGGCACTGCCGTGCCCCCAGATGATAGTGTAAAAAGAAGTACCGTCGGTAAAAAAGCTTGTACAGTTGCCATCTCATACATCGGTACTCTACAGGCTGTTCAAAAATATCGGAACATGCACCCTAATGCCTTGAAAATAGAGTTGTGTTCCGATGTTTGTGAGTTGCTTGTTTGCTCCGATGTAGGTATGTGATGGCGACTGTACCTAGACCTACCCTATTACATTTTTGAAAAAGTAACAATCCCGTTTCAATTTCGTCACCAACCCAATGAACACGTCACATTAACCTTGCAGTCACTTTCACACCGCTCGCGCTAATAAAGCCAAATATTCCATACACGTATTTTACACACAGGCGTCAAATATTTCATTTATGCACACACACACGGCACAGCATTTAACAACGCTTCCTATTATAAAATACCGTTCACCGAAAAACAAGAAAATCTCAAAGCGGCGTTTTGGCTTTTAATAAAAAGCAACGAGCCATCGAAGGTAACTCGTTCGTATGTTTCAAGCCTCTATTTATCCACCAAAAAAAACATTCTGGTCATGACTCGATATAACCCCGTCTAGCTCAAGCAAACCTTACTATACTCTAGTGGGAAAGGGAGCGCATGCACTAGGGAAATTTACAGAGAGTTCCAGTGTAAAAACGCGTTCCGAAATTGTGCCCCAGAATACATTTGCATGTGAGATGTTATGTCCCTCACCCCTCGAGGGGACACCCTTTATAATTGGGCGCAGTTATGAATGATTAATCTTTAGATGGGTTTTACAAAAGGTTGAGTCTTGGTATAAGTTTATTGTGTGTTCCTTTTTACACAAAGGTGTAAGATTGGCGAGACAAAGGTAATGAAGAGAGACGTGTAGCGGCGCTGTCTTTGTTTTACTATTGTTATGAGCGAATTTAATGATTTAGTTGACGAATAAAACTGTCTGTTTGATAAGTTTGAATACTTAAATCATGGCGAGTCACAGATAATACAGGTTTAAGTAAGTTTTAATATGAAAAATCATTCGCTAATTTGCGTAAACGGTTCTACTCAGGCGTAGTTTCTGGTAATAGTTAGGCAGGTAAGATTCAACGCATTAAATTAGTTTCTTCCTATTCACAATTTGTGCACAAACCAACACAATTCTGCACAACAGCAATTCAATTCAACGCATTGGTTATTCTTCACAGTCCTCACATTTAGTAGTGTTACTAGGTACTGAATCAGTGACGTGGGCGGGGCACATTGCACGTAGAACCGATGGCCGTTGGGGCGGAAATGTTCTCGAGTGGCGACCACGTACCGGAAGGCGCGGCGTGGGTAGGCCCCCCACAAGGTGGACTGATGACCTGGTAAAGGTCGCGGGAGTCCGACGGATGCGGGTGGCGCAGGACCGGCCATTGTGGCACTCTTTGGGGGAGGCCTATGTCCAGCAGTGGATGTCTTTCGGCTGATATGATGAGGTACTGAATAACGAATGTACCTACTGAAATGTGTTACAGTGTTTGTGTAAAATTAAATTAAATGGAGTCTGTGCACAATTCTATAAAATAAAAATAAATAAATATTTGCGGACAATCTTACACAAATCAACCTAGTCCCAAACTAAGCAAAGCTTGTAATATGGGTACTAGACGACGATATAGATACTTATGTAGAGAAATAAATACTTAAATACATAGAAAACATCCATGACTCAGGAACAAATATTCGAGCTCATCACACAAGTAAATGCCCTTACCGGGATTCGAACCCAGGACCTCTTGCTTCGTAGGCAGGGTCACTACCAACTAGGCTAAAGCGGTCGTTATACCTATTTATTTATTTATTTAAACTTGATTGCACAGTACCTAACAAGTTACAAGTACAAAAGGCGAACTTAATGCCATAAGGCTATATGTTATAATACAAAGTAAATCATAACACTGTAACACCTTACAACGACATTATCCTCTGGAAACAATATTTTTCTTAAAATATAACTCAGATAATAACATTGCATACACTGACTCTCTTTTAAGGAACTTTTGAAAGTAAGATACGGAGAAAGTTAGACGTCGATAGCGTTACCCGGTAACTCGGTATATCAGGGTTTCCTATACGACAAATAAGTTTCCTGTTTCAAAGAAATTGTATTAGAATATTGTGCAGTTCATTTTAGAATATAATAATAATAACCCCCCAAGGGATCACCTTGCCGTGGCGGGGGGGCTTACGGGTTGGTGATACTACCATAATCGAGGTCAAAACACCTAGACCGCATCCCATTTAGGGAGATATATTTGCCGATAACAACTAGGCTTACCCTTCCCAAACAAAGATTCCATCTTTCCTATCTTTCTTCTTCTTCCTTCCTTCCCATAGTAAATATGCAGTTGAGATCAAGAAGTTTACGTCCAGGGCCGCTGCCCGAGGGCAATCGTCGGGGCGCATCTGGAGCCGTTGCTGGATGCTGCAGCATGCGAACCAACGGCGATGCGGAGTTGAACAGGCGGCCTCCCATCGAACAATCTATTACAGCCGCAATCGAGGGTGATCGTCGGGGCGCACCTGGAGCCGTTGCTGGGTGCCACAGCATGGGATCCAGCGGCGATGAGGAGTTGAGCAGGTGGGCTCCCATCGAACAGTATACTACAGCCGAAAACACCACGCTCCGTGAAACTCCTTCCACACCATTGCTTTCCCCAATTCCTTCGTCGCCAGATTCTTTGTTCCCCTCAATCCCGTCGTCACCTGCCTCTTACTTAGACTACTCAGATTCAGAGAGCTCGACGCAATCACTGCGAAACAAAGCTGCACAAGCACGTAATAGAGCTCGACGCGCTAGAGAACTCCGCTCCGAGCTTACGTCAGGTAGCACTTCGTACTCTGCGGCGAGCAACAGGTCGCAGCTATCTACTCAGTCTCAGACTTTTGTAGGTACTACCCGGAACTGCCGGCAATTGAGGAGTAGAACAGTCACTCCAGCACCGTTGGAGCTGACGAATAGACCGCGATCAAGCTCAGTAACGTCAACCTTGTGTGTTACGCAGGAAGCGTACGCTTTTCAACCTGCGTCCACCAAGGCTGGCAAACCCCGAGTACGCATGAGATGGAGTAATGATGTGAACCTATTTATCATGCGTACATATTACCAAATTACTAAATTAGAAACCGATCTTACAACATACCGTAAACTATTACATGAACACTTTATGACACAGTACCCTGGAGTAAACGTTTCAGAGCAAAGAGTTTCAGACCAACGGAGAACAATTATTCGAAATAAAATGATTTCTGATGAAGTACTTGCGCAAATGAGAGAAGAGATTAGATCAGAATTAGAACACGAGATTAGGTCGCCATCTCTACAAGCCATACATTCTAGCAACGTGCCTAATATGGAAGTACAATTTGACCCAGCGGAAGCACCACAGTTCAGGCTTTCATTGATGCAAAGTATGCAAACAGACAATGTACCTACACGCCGAAAATGAAAATGAAAACTTACCACCCTTACCTGATGCTAAAACACAGATGCTTTACGAAAACCTGCAAACTGTTCTAGTTCAATATACAGGATCGGACCCTACCCTCAGACCAAAACTGCCAAAATTAAGGTACAGTATACATCTCACACAATTGATACAAATATTTAACCAAAAATTACTAAATCAGTTCATTTCAGACGAGTCCCAATTAATAGACATTCATACGCTCGTGTATTGTAGCGCGTTAGTTATATCTCAGGAACTGGGATATAAAATTGAAGAAAGTGACCAATCAAGGCGCACTAAGAACAAGAAACCTGCCTGGAGCATCAGATTAAGGTCGGATATAGGTAGGTTAACCCAATATATTAATAACAATAGGTCAAGAAGAGTAGTAGATCGAGTACAGGAAATATTATGAAACTTCAGCATACACAGTAGTCACGAAAACAACAACAAGAGATCCGAAGAATATTTAGACACGTTAAAACAAAAGCTAAAGCTGAAAGCTCATCGATTAAAAAGGTACACCAAAGCACTCAACCGAAAAAGGGATAACAAATTATTCAGCACTAATGAAAAAATATTTTACAGGCAGCTTAGTAATCCGGCAAATAGTGAAATAGCCAACGAACAAGAAAGTCCCGAGGTAAGTGAATTAGAACAATTTTGGGCAGGTATCTGGGAGACTGAACTAAAGCACAATGAAGACGCAAGTTGGATACACGAAGAGTTAAGGAGATGTGAGACGATGGAGCTAATGAAATTTGAAGAAATTACCGAAGCTGACGTAGAAGCCGTCACGAGCAGATTACACAATTGGAAATCACCAGGTAAAGACAGGATTCATAACTTTTGGTACAAAAAATTCCATGTCCTCTATAAAGCAATAGCTAAAAGTATTACAGGCATTATTCAAGGTCAACAAAATACACCAGAATTTATAGCACAAGGTGTAACTTACATGCTACCAAAAGGAAAATATATAACACAACCATCACAGTACAGACTAATAACATGCCTTCCTACAATTTACAAGATACTTACTTCTGCAATAACCCGGAAAATTACAACATACGTAGAGAAAAAATTTATAATTGCCGAAGAACAGAAAACCGGCGGAATCACATGGGGTGCAAGGAGCAGTTAATAATAGATTCATTGATACACAAGCATGCTGCAAGTAATAAACAAAATCTACACTGTACATAATTATATAGACTATAAAAAAGCATTTGATAGCATTCCCCACTCTTGGCTAATTCGTGTACTACAGATTTACAAAATTGATCCAGTTTTAGTAAACTTTCTTCAAAAGACTATGAAACTATGGAAAACTACTCTGCATCTGAACCAAACAAAAACCAGAGAGATATATATTAAAAAAGGCATTTATCAAGGTGACTCCTTGAGCCCCCTGTGGTTCTGCCTGGCTCTCAATCCAATATCCGACATGCTGCGTAGAAACCGAGCTGGATATCACCTAAAACATGAGAATGAAGAAACATGCATATCACACCTGATTTATATGGATGACATAAAACTTTACTCAGAAACAGAGACAGACATGAAAAGATTAATAGACACAACGGTAGAATTTAGTCGGGATATAAACATGCAATTTGGATTCGATAAATGTACAACAATCCATATTGTTAAAGGCAAGACTCAACCCGGTGACTATGCAGTAGATGACACAGAAGCAATAACAGCAATGGAATCAGATGATTTATATAAATATTTAGGCTACCAACAATCAAAAGGAATTGCTCACATACAAATAAAAAAAGCATTGACAGCAGAATACAAAAAACGGGTTAATATCATTTGCAAAAGTCAACTTACATCAAAACATCTGATAAAAGCAATCAATAGTTATGCAATACCGGTTTTGACATACTCATTTGGAATAATTAAATGGACTAAAACTGACATCCGTCATATTGAAATTGCCACGAGGACCATATTTACAAAGCACAACAACCATCACCCTAAGTCTGCAATAGAGAGAAAGTCAATTAAAAGAGAGAATGGAGGCCGAGGACTAATAGCCATACACCCGCTGTGGATTAAACAAATAAATAATCTCAAAACATTTTTCTTCCACAAATCCAATAGTAGCGACATTCATAAAGCAATAGTATGTAAGGATGTAAATTTCACCCCATTAAACTTAACATAAGTTCTAAGTTCGCATAGCATGGCACTAGGGAAGCATAAGCAGTTTGAAGTTTTGAACTTTGAAACGATAACGAACATTGTGTCTTGTGATTACGAATTATCTTTATACAAGTGTAAAAAGAAATAATTACAAGATGAAAACGTTATCAGTGAATAATGCTACAAAAACCACGCCGTAGCCGCGGCGGTCCAGTTTCTTCGAGCGCAGAAGCATCGTGCCTGAACCGTCCATAAACGTCGATATGGATGAAAAAAAGGCGTAGAAGATGACGAGTACCTTTCTCAGTACCACGAACAGCTGTTGAGCGAGAAGAGTCAGTGGAAGAAAGAGGTTCAGAACAGAAGAGGCAATCTACAACATACAAGTTTTACATGGTAGACAGCCTCACGATCTCTCACAAGCACATGTTGACCCCATAGCTTCGAACAACTGGCTGAAACTAGGATCACTGTTTCCAGAAACGGAGGGCTTCATTATTGCAATTCAAGACCAAGTGAGTAACACCAAACACTACAGGAAACATACTATCAAGGACCCTAAACTCGCAGATGATAGATGCCGTAAATGCCGCAGCCACCCAGAAACAATCCAACACATCACTGGAACATGCCCTAATCTTGCATAAACAGACTACACGCACCGTCACAATCAAGTAGCAAATATCATACATCAAAATCTAGCAGTGAAACATAGCCTTACACCATTCAATATAGTCTTATATAGTCCTAGTCCCGTATTGAAAAACAAAAGTGTCAGTAGTGTAAGTTTTCTATTTTAAAGATTTTTAGAATAGATGTTTTGTTTTGTTTATTTTACACAGGGGCGTTTCGGTATTATTGGCAAAGGAGAATGTTAATTTGCAAAATGAGTGCACATTGTTATTGTTAGGTATTTGACCACTAAGCCTGAACCATAAATCATGAAATAAAAGACAAATGGAAAAGGATTAACATATTTTCCCCCAAAATTGACATAAAACAACGCTTTAAACATGATTAAAAGATACCCAAGATCAAAACATCTGATAAAAGCAATCATCATCATGCAATACCGGTTTTAACATACTCATTTGGAATAATTAAATGGACTAAAACTGACATCCGTCATATTGAAATTGCCACGAGGACCATATTTACAAAGCACAACAACCATCACCCTAAGTCTGCAATAGAGATAATGTCAATTAAAAGAGAGAATGAAGGCCGAGGACTAATAGCCATACACCCGCTGTGGATTAAACAAATAAATAATCTCAAAACATTTTTCTTCCACAAATCCAATAGTAGCGACATTCATAAAGCAATAGTATGTAAGGATGTAAATTTCACCCCATTAAACTTAACATAAGTTCTAAGTTCGCATAGCATGGCACTAGGGAAGCATAAGCAGTTTGAAGTTTTGAACTTTGAAACGATAACGAACATTGTGTCTTGTGATTACGAATTATCTTTATACAAGTGTAAAAAGAAAAGATTACAAGATGAAAACGTTATCAGTGAATAATGCTACAAAAACCACGCCGTAGCTGCGGCGGTCCAGTTTCTTCGAGCGCAGAAGCATCGTGCCTGAACCGTCCATAAACGTCGATATGGATGAAAAAAAAGGCGTAGAAGATGACGAGTACCTTTCTCAGTACCACGAACAGCTGTTGAGCGAGAAGAGTCAGTGGAAGAAAGAGGTTCAGAACAGAAGAGGCAATCTACAACATACAAGTTTTACATGGTAGACACCCTCACGATCTCTCACAAGCACATGTTGACCCCATAGCTTCGAACAACTGGCTGAAACTAGGATCACTGTTTCCAGAAACGGAGGGCTTCATTATTGCAACTCAAGACCAAGTGATTAACACCAAAAACTGCAGGAAACATATTATCAAGGACCCTAAACTCGCAGATGATAGATGCCGTAAATGCCGCAGCCACCCAGAAACAATCCAACACATCACTGGAGCATGCCCTAATCTTGCATAAACAGACTACACGCACCGTCACAATCAAGTAGCAAATATCATACATCAAAATCTAGCAGTGAAACATAGCCTTACACCATTCAATGGTGTACCATATATAGTATGTAAGGATGTAAATTTCACCCCATTCAACTTAACATAAGTTCTAAGTTCGCATAGCATGGCACTAGGGAAGCATAAGCAGTTTGAAGTTTTGAACTTTGAAACGATAACGAACATTGTGTCTTGTGATTACGAATTATCTTTATACAAGTGTAAAAAGAAATAATTACAAGATGAAAACGTTATCAGTGAATAATGCTACAAAATCCACGCCGTAACTGCGGCGGTCCAGTTTCTTCGAGCGCAGAAGCATCGTGCCTGAACCGTCCATAAACGTCGATATGGATGAAAAAAAAGGCGTAGAAGATGACGAGTACCTTTCTCAGTACCACGAACAGCTGTTGAGCGAGAAGAGGCAGTGGAAGAAAGAGGTTCAGAACAGAAGAGGCAATCTACAACATACAAGTTTTACATGGTAGACACCCTCACGATCTCTCACAAGCACATGTTGACCCCATAGCTTCGAACAACTGGCTGAAACTAGGATCACTGTTTCCAGAAACGGAGGGCTTCATTATTGCAACTCAAGACCAAGTGATTAACACCAAAAACTGCAGGAAACATATTATCAAGGACCCTAAACTCGCAGATGATAGATGCCGTAAATGCCGCAGCCACCCAGAAACAATCCAACACATCACTGGAGCATGCCCTACTCTTGCATAAACAGACTACACGCACCGTCACAATCAAGTAGCAAATATCATACATCAAAATCTAGCAGTGAAACATAGCCTTACACCATTCAATGGTGTACCATATATAGTATGTAAGGATGTAAATTTCACCCCATACAACTTAACATAAGTTCTAAGTTCGCATAGCATGGCACTAGGGAAGCATAAGCAGTTTGAAGTTTTGAACTTTGAAACGATAACGAACATTGTGTCTTGTGATTACGAATTATCTTTATACAAGTGTAAAAAGAAATAATTACAAGATGAAAACGTTATCAGTGAATAATGCTACAAAATCCACGCCGTAGCTGCGGCGGTCCAGTTTCTTCGAGCGCAGAAGCATCGTGCCTGAACCGTCCATAAACGTCGATATGGATGAAAAAAAAGGCGTAGAAGATGACGAGTACCTTTCTCAGTACCACGAACAGCTGTTGAGCGAGAAGAGTCAGTGGAAGAAAGAGGTTCAGAACAGAAGAGGCAATCTACAACATACAAGTTTTACATGGTAGACACCCTCACGATCTCTCACAAGCACATGTTGACCCCATAGCTTCGAACAACTGGCTGAAACTAGGATCACTGTTTCCAGAAACGGAGGGCTTCATTATTGCAATTCAAGACCAAGTGATTAACACCAGAAACTACAGGAAACATATTATCAAGGACCCTAAACTCGCAGATGATAGATGCCGTAAATGCCGCAGCCACCCAGAAACAATCCAACACATCACTGGAGCATGCCCTAATCTTGCATAAACAGACTACACGCACCGTCACAATCAAGTAGCAAATATCATACATCAAAATCTAGCAGTGAAACATAGCCTTACACCATTCAATGGTGTACCATATATAGTATGTAAGGATGTAAATTTCACCCCATTCAACTTAACATAAGTTCTAAGTTCGCATAGCATGGCACTAGGGAAGCATAAGCAGTTTGAAGTTTTGAACTTTGAAACGATAACGAACATTGTGTCTTGTGATTACGAATTATCTTTATACAAGTGTAAAAATAAATAATTACAAGATGAAAACGTTATCAGTGAATAATGCTACAAAATCCACGCCGTAGCTGCGGCGGTCCAGTTTCTTCGAGCGCAGAAGCATCGTGCCTGAACCGTCCATAAACGTCGATATGGATGAAAAAAAAGGCGTAGAAGATGACGAGTACCTTTCTCAGTACCACGAACAGCTGTTGAGCGAGAAGAGTCAGTGGAAGAAAGAGGTTCAGAACAGAAGAGGCAATCTACAACATACAAGTTTTACATGGTAGACACCCTCACGATCTCTCACAAGCACATGTTGACCCCATAGCTTCGAACAACTGGCTGAAACTAGGATCACTGTTTCCAGAAACGGAGGGCTTCATTATTGCAATTCAAGACCAAGTGAGTAACACCAAAAACTACAGGAAACATACTATCAAGGACCCTAAACTCGCAGATGATAGATGCCGTAAATGCCGCAGCCACCCAGAAACAATCCAACACATCACTGGAACATGCCCTAATCTTGCATAAACAGACTACACGCACCATCACAATCAAGTAGCAAATATCATACATCAAAATCTAGCAGTGAAACATAGCCTTACACCATTCAATATAGTCAAATATAGTCCTAGTCCCGTATTGAAAAACAAAAGTGTCAGTAGTGTAAGTTTTCTATTTTAAAGATTTTTAGAATAGAAGTTTTGTTTTGTTTATTTTACACAGGGGCGTTTCGGTATTATTGGCAAAGGAGAATGTTAATTTGCAAAATGAGTGCACATTGTTATTGTTAGGTATTTGACCACTAAGCCTGAACCATAAATCATGAAATAAAAGACAAATGGAAAAGGATTAACATATTTTCCCCCAAAATTGACATAAAACAACGCTTTAAACATGATTAAAAGATACCCAAGATCAAAACATCTGATAAAAGCAATCATCATCATGCAATACCGGTTTTAACATACTCATTTGGAATAATGAAATGGACTAAAACTGACATCCGTCATATTGAAATTGCCACGAGGACCATATTTACAAAGCACAACAACCATCACCCTAAGTCTGCAATAGAGATAATGTCAATTAAAAAAGAGAATGGAGGCCGAGGACTAATAGCCATACACCCGCTGTGGATTAAACAAATAAATAATCTCAAAACATTTTTCTTCCACAAATCCAATAGTAGCGACATTCATAAAGCAATAGTATGTAAGGATGTAAATTTCACCCCATTAAACTTAACATAAGTTCTAAGTTCGCATAGCATGGCACTAGGGAAGCATAAGCAGTTTGAAGTTTTGAACTTTGAAACGATAACGAACATTGTGTCTTGTGATTACGAATTATCTTTATACAAGTGTAAAAAGAAAAGATTACAAGATGAAAACGTTATCAGTGAATAATGCTACAAAAACCACGCCGTAGCTGCGGCGGTCCAGTTTCTTCGAGCGCAGAAGCATCGTGCCTGAACCGTCCATAAACGTCGATATGGATGAAAAAAAAGGCGTAGAAGATGACGAGTACCTTTCTCAGTACCACGAACAGCTGTTGAGCGAGAAGAGTCAGTGGAAGAAAGAGGTTCAGAACAGAAGAGGCAATCTACAACATACAAGTTTTACATGGTAGACACCCTCACGATCTCTCACAAGCACATATTGACCCCATAGCTTCGAACAACTGGCTGAAACTAGGATCACTGTTTCCAGAAACGGAGGGCTTCATTATTGCAACTCAAGACCAAGTGATTAACACCAAAAACTGCAGGAAACATATTATCAAGGACCCTAAACTCGCAGATGATAGATGCCGTAAATGCCGCAGCCACCCAGAAACAATCCAACACATCACTGGAGCATGCCCTAATCTTGCATAAACAGACTACACGCACCGTCACAATCAAGTAGCAAATATCATACATCAAAATCTAGCAGTGAAACATTGCCTTACACCATTCAATGGTGTACCATATATAGTATGTAAGGATGTAAATTTCACCCCATTCAACTTAACATAAGTTCTAAGTTCGCATAGCATGGCACTAGGGAAGCATAAGCAGTTTGAAGTTTTGAACTTTGAAACGATAACGAACATTGTGTCTTGTGATTACGAATTATCTTTATACAAGTGTAAAAAGAAATAATTACAAGATGAAAACGTTATCAGTGAATAATGCTACAAAATCCACGCCGTAGCTGCGGCGGTCCAGTTTCTTCGAGCGCAGAAGCATCGTGCCTGAACCGTCCATAAACGTCGATATGGATGAAAAAAAAGGCGTAGAAGATGACGAGTACCTTTCTCAGTACCACGAACAGCTGTTGAGCGAGAAGAGTCAGTGGAAGAAAGAGGTTCAGAACAGAAGAGGCAATCTACAACATACAAGTTTTACATGGTAGACAGCCTCACGATCTCTCACAAGCACATGTTGACCCCATAGCTTCGAACAACTGGCTGAAACTAGGATCACTGTTTCCAGAAACGGAGGGCTTCATTATTGCAATTCAAGACCAAGTGAGTAACACCAAACACTAAAGGAAACATACTATCAAGGACCCTAAACTCGCAGATGATAGATGCCGTAAATGCCGCAGCCACCCAGAAACAATCCAACACATCACTGGAACATGCCCTAATCTTGCATAAACAGACTACACGCACCGTCACAATCAAGTAGCAAATATCATACATCAAAATCTAGCAGTGAAACATAGCCTTACACCATTCAATATAGTCTAATATAGTCCTAGTCCCGTATTGAAAAACAAAAGTGTCAGTAGTGTAAGTTTTCTATTTTAAAGATTTTTAGAATAGATGTTTTGTTTTGTTTATTTTACACAGGGGCGTTTCGGTATTATTGGCAAAGGAGAATGTTAATTTGCAAAATGAGTGCACATTGTTATTGTTAGGTATTTGACCACTAAGCCTGAACCATAAATCATGAAATAAAAGACAAATGGAAAAGGATTAACATATTTTCCCCCAAAATTGACATAAAACAACGCTTTAAACATGATTAAAAGATACCCAAGATCAAAACATCTGATAAAAGCAATCATCATCATGCAATACCGGTTTTAACATACTCATTTGGAATAATTAAATGGACTAAAACTGACATCCGTCATATTGAAATTGCCACGAGGACCATATTTACAAAGCACAACAACCATCACCCTAAGTCTGCAATAGAGATAATGTCAATTAAAAGAGAGAATGAAGGCCGAGGACTAATAGCCATACACCCGCTGTGGATTAAACAAATAAATAATCTCAAAACATTTTTCTTCCACAAATCCAATAGTAGCGACATTCATAAAGCAATAGTATGTAAGGATGTAAATTTCACCCCATTAAACTTAACATAAGTTCTAAGTTCGCATAGCATGGCACTAGGGAAGCATAAGCAGTTTGAAGTTTTGAACTTTGAAACGATAACGAACATTGTGTCTTGTGATTACGAATTATCTTTATACAAGTGTAAAAAGAAAAGATTACAAGATGAAAACGTTATCAGTGAATAATGCTACAAAAACCACGCCGTAGCTGCGGCGGTCCAGTTTCTTCGAGCGCAGAAGCATCGTGCCTGAACCGTCCATAAACGTCGATATGGATGAAAAAAAAGGCGTAGAAGATGACGAGTACCTTTCTCAGTACCACGAACAGCTGTTGAGCGAGAAGAGTCAGTGGAAGAAAGAGGTTCAGAACAGAAGAGGCAATCTACAACATACAAGTTTTACATGGTAGACACCCTCACGATCTCTCACAAGCACATGTTGACCCCATAGCTTCGAACAACTGGCTGAAACTAGGATCACTGTTTCCAGAAACGGAGGGCTTCATTATTGCAACTCAAGACCAAGTGATTAACACCAAAAACTGCAGGAAACATATTATCAAGGACCCTAAACTCGCAGATGATAGATGCCGTAAATGCCGCAGCCACCCAGAAACAATCCAACACATCACTGGAGCATGCCCTAATCTTGCATAAACAGACTACACGCACCGTCACAATCAAGTAGCAAATATCATACATCAAAATCTAGCAGTGAAACATAGCCTTACACCATTCAATGGTGTACCATATATAGTATGTAAGGATGTAAATTTCACCCCATTCAACTTAACATAAGTTCTAAGTTCGCATAGCATGGCACTAGGGAAGCATAAGCAGTTTGAAGTTTTGAACTTTGAAACGATAACGAACATTGTGTCTTGTGATTACGAATTATCTTTATACAAGTGTAAAATGAAATAATTACAAGATGAAAACGTTATCAGACAACAATCCAACACATCACTGGAGCATGCCCTAATCTTGCATAAACAGACTACACGCACCGTCACAATCAAGTTGCAAATATCATACATCAAAATCTAGCAGTGAAACATAGCCTTACACCATTCAATGGTGTACCATACTACAAATATAGTCCTAGTCCCGTATTGGAAAACAACACCCACAAATTGTATTTTGACCGCGCCATTCTCACTGATAGAATTACACACTTCAACCGACCAGATATAACCCTGACAGACAAAGTAAACAAAATCACTTACCTTATTGATATTGCCGTCCCCAACACCCACAACCTACAGAAAACAATAACAGAAAAAATACACAAATATACCGATCTTAAAGATGAAGTCACCAGGATCTGGAACCAGGAAAAAGTAGACATCTTTCCCATTGTTCTATCTACCACTGGCGTTATTCCTAAATACCTCCACCACAGTCTGAAGCTCATTGATCTTAAACGAAATACTTACATGCAGATGCAGAAAGCCGCAATACTGAACACATGCCGAATCGTGCGAAAGTTTTTGCAAGTTGACGATGACCGAACGGACTTAAACTAAAACTAACACTTGAATGAACGTAGTCAAATGCCATCTACTTGGCTTCAGCCCGTAGATGACATTAATTACCAGCAGCTCATGCTGAGAAATAAAAACCCAACGAAAAAAAAAAAATAATAATAATTAGAGCTATATGCTCTAGGGGTGGAAGTGTTAAAGGGCATAACGCCGCGAGTTACTTTGGAGAAAGCGCAGTACCACCTCTTGACACCCCTGAGCCGCTCACCCGGTGTTGCTCCTGGCCGTCTTTACGACGGCATTTTCAGGGGCCCATCTAATGAGCGGCTAGTCACCGCCTGCCTCGATAACGTTGTGGATAACATTGTTATGGCAGGTGTTCGGATCTTTTTGCAATAGCCCAGTTTCATATTCCACCCAAATCTCATCACCATAGAACCCGTTCTCTATCCATATAACCCACAATAGCCCCAACGCCTGTTGGAACCGGTTCACGGGTATCTACCGATGTACCCGTGAATGGGTTCTAGCAGGTGTATTACATCACATTAAACTTCGTCTCCAAAGGGCCTCTACGTGTTGGATCTATATCCCCACGCACGCCTTCCAAAGGACCGGGCTTTGTCCCGTGAATTTAAACGGGAGATACATAATAATAATAATAATAATGGCGTAGGGATGTGACGGCCCCATCGCCCACCAGATTTCTGGTGCAATCAGTCAACGTAAGGCAGCTTGTGGCGGGCTGTTAGGGAGTAGCGACCCTACGTACCTGAGTGCTCCTGAGGGTGTCCTGTGGTCAGGCTGAGCCGATCGGGTGGTTGGTTGGACAGGCCCCCCACCTCTGGCTTGCCTTAACTGGCTGTCCAGAGTGGAGTCGCAAGAGCTGTATCTCGAGGGTAGATGTGGACACCTAAGTGGCGAGTTGGCTATATGATTAAAGTCCAGTGCCACCTTTCTACCCCTCCAGCCTCTCTGACTGGTGTTGCCCTTAGGCCATTTTTTAATGTCGCTATTAATAGGGGCCCGTCTAGCAGTTGGCGAGTCACCGTCTGCCAGAGATAAAAAATGAAACAGTTTATTAGACAGGCGTCCGATGTTTCACCCAATAGCCCAGCCACTAGTCCATCATTTTCACCCAATAACCCGTTTTCTTTAGATTCCATTAACTTAGTCCCTATACACCCCATGCAAAATCGTTTAATTAATCAGTAATAGTTAAAAATATAATTACAATAAAATTCAGTTCATTGAAATTAAATTACAATACAGAATATCATTAAATTAAATTATTAAAACAAATTAAATTACCTATTTATATACTATTTAACATTATAAATGTCAGGCCTGTCACGCATGTGCACGTCGTTCCAGTGCCTCAACACAGGGCAGTCGTACTTATTCAGCACAGCACTCAGGAGGCTGTTGGTACTGTCTCGGACTCTACGCAACACGGAGGCAACACGTTTTCGCAATATAGTTTTAAAGCCATCCATGTTCGCCTCTAGAAACATGCCAGAGGCACTGCACCAGCGAGGCAGTCCCAACAGCATCCTAAAAGCGTTATTGTACTGAACGCGTAGACTGTTGTACGTTTTTTGAGCATAGTTGGTCCATAGACTGCAGGTATAAAAAGTCTGACAGTATGCTTTAAAGAGAGTAATTTTCACATCACGTGAGCACCTAGCAAACCTACGGACCAACATATTAGCTCTCACAGCTAGGGCCCTTCGCTCACGCTCAATGTCTAAGTCATCAGTGAGACCCTCGACGACCCAGTGACCAAGGTACTTAAATTCAGTGACTCGTTTCAAGGGAACTCCTAACGGTTTTACTGGTGGAACTGTTTTAGGCTTTTTACTCCCAGCCTTGAAAAGTGTCAGTAGTGTAAGGTTTCTATTTTAAAGATTTTTAGAATAGATGTTTTGTTTTGTTTATTTTACACAGGGGCGTTTCGGTATTATTGGCAAAGGAGAATGTTAATTTGCAAAATGAGTGCACATTGTTATTGTTAGGCTTTTGACCACTAAGCCTGAACCATAAATCATGAAATAAAAGACAAATGGAAAAGGATTAACATATTTTCCCCCAAAATTGAAATAAAACAACGCTTTAAACATGATTAAAAGATACCCATCTAAATGTCCGACAGCTTTCATAAATAGGCTTTTGATATTCTCTATACTTCAGAAGTTCTGAAGCGAGCGACGAGCTGTCAAAAGACAAATTCAAATGTCGTTCCCGTACTGTAACTAAGACACTACCAAACCCCATGTGACAGTTTGCGCTATTATAGGCTATATATTTCTATAAATTAGAATTATAATCGCGTGCACATGTTCTGAATCAGAACCAGAGCAACCCAATCCCAATTACATGTGAGACAGCTCGTAATAGTCGTAATATATATGGCCAGTCTTATGACAGTGTCGTGATATTACGAAATCTATACGTGCATACTCGTTTGAAATAGGAATAAAATCGTTTGAGTATCAGACAATAGTATAGTACCTATACTGTTTACCTGAAAAACCATCCCATGGAAAATGTATTAGAAGTTTGTATGACATTAACTCGTATGGTCGTATGTCGACGGAGTTGCGGGTAAAACTAATAATATCACTTTACTACTACTATACTATTACTTTAGCTTGTGCCGTGCCCATTTAAACCGACTATATTTTATAACCTAATACATTTTGAATTTTGAATCATAGAGGTAGAATAGATAGAGGGAGTCACCCACACATACACACATGAGTGACAAAGATGTATGCATGGGCAATACCGCAAGTGGGAACGAGATACAGTGTCATATTTTCTGTCCCTCATCGCGTATACAGATTTTTTGTTTGCCACCACACCTGTCAAAATTTGTACTGAAACTGACACCACCATGACGTCACCGATATAATACGACTAAATTATAAATGACATTAGACGTCAAGAGTGTATTAGCTTCTGATATTTCTTAATTTAGTATGGTTAATTTACCATCGTCCTTTTTGGGTATACGCTAGGACGCCATCTATATATCCTCTATCTACGTTTTGAATAGTAAAACTTGACAGATCACGTCATTTTAAAATATAATCATGAGGTGTCACATTATCGTTCACTGGGTGTCACCTTGATGTCACGGTGTTTCGAGCTCTATTCAATACATTTTAGTGACAACCACTTTTTCTAGACAGATGTCACTGGCGATTTATAAACGGCGCATTTGCTATTTGGAATGCAAAACCGAATTCATTCATACATATCCGACGCGATGCTCTCTGATGCGCTTTGGCGCCTAATACAATATAGATGAATTATCGAGAACATGGAATTGCATTTGTAGTGGTTGTACCGTTTGCAACAAAAGGAGAATTACGATTATTCACAATTTGACACTGACATTATTTTGGTATTTACTTCTTCAATATATAACAAACCTCTTTTTATGCTTATATTACGAGAAAATGGCTTTCATTTGTAGTCAATTATAGAGGACATTATGATTACATTGATTGCAAACTTGCTAATCTAATTTAATTTGATGAAATCTCCACGCTTTAGTTAGTTATCTGCATTTGTGATCAAAAATGTGACTTCTTCCTCTCTTATTTAAGAGCTAGGCTCTCGTCGGTGTAGCTCAAAGTAGACCCTTCGTCTACTTGGATCCCACGCAATCTTTTTGACATCTCGATGCGAGCTAACATCAACTCTCTTTTTGAGTTGCTCTATGTAGTTTATTCTAGGTTTTATTTTTCCTCGCTTCCCCTCTATCTTTCCTTCAATTATGTTAAGTATGAAGTTTTCATGTCATATGCCCCTATCATGTGCCCTATCATCTTCTATTTTCTAATTTTCTCACTAACGGCCTGGTTTGCCCCACTCTATTAAGCACTTCTTCATTGAGTACTCTCTCTCTCTCCAGCTAATTTTCTCCATTCTCAAACGCTTCTAATATCTCCGCATCTTTCTGGGTCAAGGTCCATGTTTTACTTCCGTAAGCTCCTTAAATAAAGAGAAAAAAAAGTCTCATCAATTTTATTAAAATTTCATCACCGTTCATTTAAACGCGCTGAACAGAGTCCCTTTGTCGACCGATTCGATTACAGGCGACACCGTGTGGTCACCCTCGCTTTATCTTTACCCCGCATCGTTCACCTGGGCGGTCGTTCACAACACCTCCACCTCAGGGGAACCAGTGTAAGTCAGACCTCCGGTTACGCATTGTCTTTTTTACGTTTTATTTTATTGGATTCTATTTACTGGTTACTGGCATTACGCCGAGTTGTGGCCATTTCGTGACAAATATTAAGATCTGTATGTGTCCACAATTTTTTTATTTTATTGTCACGAATAAATACTTTCTTTCTTCTTTCATTATAATGGTTAAACCTATAATATATGGCCCAATATTCGCGGCTATGTATTTCTACCCTCTCAAATAGAGATCGTCCATTATAGCCGATTAAACATGGCGTCAAGATAGTTTTACTATTTTTATCCTAAGACGGTGGCAAATATATACCACCTAATGGTAAGCAGACACAGTAATCCACTCTTGAAACTCCAGTAGAAACAGAAGCGCGTCGCCGAACCTTTATTGGTTTGAGGATTCGTTGTATTGGTAGCTAGAGACAGTTGTAGATCGCTCACTCTCAATACAACACATCCCCGGGAGCTCTGTCCTTACTCACCTCCAGGAACACAACACCACATACCTAGTAGTGTTAATAATGTTGCGGTCTTCTGTAAGGTACTTACTTCCCCAGTTGGGCTGCTCCAAATATGAGCGAGATGACATTCCGCTGTGCTCTATTTCTCTATCCTCCTCCTCAATTTATCCCTTATTACTGAGGATCGTGACTGCCGCCGTAGCATAGCCAGTATTCTTCTCCAGGAGTTTCGGTTGGCTGCCTGTTGGAGGGCTGCGTTACACGTTTGGCAGCGGTAACGGCTATCACTATCACCGTAAATGTATACCACGCTATAATTATGACAGTACGTACGGCTATCGCAGTATTTATTCGCGATTGCATAAAAAAAAGTACGGTCCTTACTGACCAAAATCCATACCATTGCTACGTGGCAAATTTTTACTGTCATGTGGGGTAGAACTGAGATTGAGCTACCGAACTAAATGAAATAACAGGTATGGGTTTTGACCCTTACTCATACAGACGCACACTCACGCACACATAAGCAGTACGGCGACCGCCGCTGTCATTCTATAGGAGCTTGCTCAGCGCCCGCGCCAGTGCTTCGCTCGGCGGACCTCTCAATTTGTATGGAGAAATTAAGTGTCATTCTAGTACATTCCATAATCTGAGTACCGCTCCCAAACGTGTTAACTAGCATTTTAAGATGCCCCGACCTGGTTGAGCCAACGTTCGGGGCTTCGGCCTCTTGGTCTTCTGCCTTCTATTGTGCCGCCAATTTCTCCGAATTCTCTATAGCGTTATTCAATTCTAGGGTCGGCTGGCGAGGTGAGGGGAACCCATTTGTAAATAGCGTAGACCACTTAACTGCGTGACCCGTCAGGGTGTACAGTTTGAGTGGATCGATGGACACGTAGCTGCAACTTGGGTTAATTTCGGGTTCAATTGTGTAATTTGAGCACCTGTTTTGGAATCGACTATCCTTGTTATATTTCGGCCGCGTTTGGGGAAAGGTTACACGTATGGTGGTGCACAAACATATTTATGGCGTTGCTTACGAGTGTTTATGAACAGACGTGAGCGTCGTCTCTCCATGAACAAGGCCTTAGCTCTCTACTCTAAAACATTGATAAAAGAGAAGCAGCAGAAAAACTGGAACCGTCGTATTCGAGGCAGTAGCATCTGTTTGAATATTTCCATTTTCTGAATCTTTATAGGCATTTGCCTATCGTGCAAATCTGATTTTATGACGTAGTTACATATATGCCTGGGAATTGGCGCAACCTGACACAAGTGGCAGCAACTCGTGTCGGAGGCCAACACTCGCTTTGGGTCGGTGAGCCATTGTAGTTAGGCGCACCACACAGCTGCCGCAGCCCACTGTGGCGTGCGGAGCCACGTACAAATTTCGCCGGACGGAGGTGCGGTGCAGTGTGAAGTACCGTGTGGAATTTATATACAAACTGAGCTACTGGCGTATAACGTTGCGAACCGTCGCTCCGCACGCCGCAGCGGCATGCGGCGGCAATGTGATGACGGCCATATAGTTATATACATAAAAGCCTATTCTCTATGGTAGTGTGGCGTTAAATATCATCATCATCATCAACTTTTAAGAGCTTGGCTCTTGTCGCTGGATTAGGCGTCAGTTCTCTCGGTCCTCGGCTAATTTCTTTAGGTCCCGGTAAGACAAGACATTTGCTTTTAGTTTTAGTTGTTGTACAAAGCTTATTCTGGGTCGACCTCCACCCCCTGATCCCATCTTACCTTCTATAATATTTCTAAAGAAAACGTCGTGTCTTATCAAGTGACCTATCATTTTGCCTCGTCTACTTTCAATTGTCTTCAGCAAGTTTCTTTTTTCTCCCACTATTCGTAACACTTCTTCATTACTCTTTCTGTCTGTCCAGCTCAAATATCAACACGGTCGGAATTCAAGTGAGCACCTTACCAACATTGACTTTGTTTCAACACACTAAGCATTTGCGTATTCTATTTAACGTGGTACTTGACGTGGAATATTTAATCATAGCTCAGCTTTGCCAATTTGCAGATACGCGCTGAAAAGGTGTTACAATAAATATGCAACGAGACGTGCAAAAATCCGTGCAACTGACGCTCGGACACCCGCGCCTGTCCAATTACTGAGTCGGGGTCGGGGGTCGTTTCGGCCCCGCGGGCCAGTGAGGTACGGGGGTCATCGAGCCACGGGGGTCAAAGCCGTCGGTCGAGACGCGTTAACTAATTGGACAATGCTTTGAGGTCCAATTCAAGAATTTGTTGCAAATATAAACTGTATTTCTACGTGCATAGGACGTAGATTGTAATGTGTATTGTTAATTGAGTTTGTAAAGGTTAGACCTCCGTTTGATTTACTGGAAAATATGACGCTAGTTTCAAGATTTTAATGCAAAGGGGTTAAACTTCAGTGGTTGCGCCCGGACGATCGTTTGTTTTTGAGCCGTCTGTGTTTACGATGTAACGTGGATGCAGTAAATATAAACAATCAAGTCAAATAATATTCGAACGTCTGTTGATGATATATATAGATAGATCCAAAGGACTGTTTTTTAACTTATTTATAAAAATTAAAATACATGCATCATCATCGTCTTCATCATATCAGCCGAAAGACGTCCACTGCTGGACATATGCCTCCCCCAAAGAGTTCCAAAGTGACCGTTCCTGCGCCACCCGCCAGCGGACTCCCGCGACCTTTACCAGGTCATCAGTCCACCTTGTGGGAGGCCTACCAACACCGCGCCTTCCGGTACGTGGTCGCCACTCGAGAACCTTTCCACCCCAACGGTCATCAGTTCTACGTGCAATGTGCCCCGCCCACTGCCACTTAAATTTAGCGATTCGGAGGGCTATATCGGTTACCTTGGTTCTGCTGCGGATAGCCTCCTGGGCTGTATTACAGTCTCTCCAGCGGTGCCAAGTTGACTACCGCTATAATCACAGTTCTGAAGTGTTTATACGAGAACGCCACTATGTCAGTCCGACTCCAGGACCAGTGAGTCGATCACGTAACGCATTGTACGAACGTCGGGTAGGTCCAAATGTCACTTTTTATATAGAAAATTGACGGTTAAATTGTACCGACGCGCGTTTGGAACGTTACGTGATTACCCCTCTGAGCTCGAAACCTATTCCGCTGCAGCGGAAAATCAGGCAGGGAGATGTTATTTCTTCAAAACTGTTAAAATACATTATTGTGAAGAAATTGGTAGGTACCGATAGGTGTTCGAGTATCATTCAGCTCGGCATCTGTATAAGTAGTAGTTATCATTTACTAAGTAGTCTAATTTTATAATGGCCTTTCTCTGAAAACTTGACTCTTCAGAGGACATTGTAGCATTAAAAATCTAGATTTTATTTAATAATTTACATCTAAGAAGAAGAGGTCTTCCATTCAAGTCTGTATTTTTATCCTGAGAATAATCAACATTAGTTACATTTTATTATTATAGTTGTGAGCTGCGGTGTAATTTAATGCAAACCTAAAGAAACCTCCCCCGTTTGTACTGTTTGTGGCGTTCCCTTGAGATAGTTTTGCTATTTCGTGACGATAGTAAAGTCAAAATTTATAAATTACACGGTTTACCAACATAGGTATAATAATAGTATAAGGACGCACCCTCAGTTGTCTGTGTTTTATATTGGACTCGCTTCTGTCCGCGACTTCGTCCGCGTGGCTCTCGTTTGTTTTGTACCTCCATACTCCAAAAGTACACAAGTTTCCCCCTCAGGGGATAATTTTAACTCTTCTTTCCTACCCTTCCCAGGGTAGTAATAATACCACGACCGAGCGATATGGTCTACAAAATCTCAATAAGTGTGGCAGAAAGGGATGCATGTATTCGTTGTCCTTGTCATAGTTCCACTTTTTTATTTGCCGCAATTGAGTTAATAATGAGGTTGCGGCAAGTAAACTACCCGCCCAAATTAAGTAAGTTACGCCACGCCATCTATCAGCTATTTTAAGACCAGTGCTTAATTTAGTCACGTATGGCTCCTGTGTAGATGTCTATCTATACCTTCTCTAAGCCATAGTATGACTTATGTCCGGTATTTCCTTTATCTGGACACTTGATTACTCAGAGAACAGTGTTGGCTGTTTCTTGTAGCACAATCTAGATTATAGTTACAAACTGAAGCTTATAAAAAGACTATTCAAAACAATATGACATAGCCTTAAACCACTATTAAATATCCAATTAAACTACGTCAAAAGGAAACTTTTCTTTAAAAACTCCCAACTCCAATCACCGTCGTCGTAAAATGTCGAGACTGCCAATTCTGAACAAAGTTGTTCGAATGCTCACGGAATATTTGTCAAAGAATGGCTGCAGGTGCACCACCGCCCATGCCGTGTCGGTTTCCTTTCAGTGCTCGTTATACTGAATTGGAAAAAAATCTATTATTAATGGTTGAAGATGTCGTTTTGGTTTTAGCCTGCGCTTTCACTAAAACTTACGTTATGTCTCCCGTTCATGAAATGAGTGAATCCTTTATGGCGCTTAAGTTTAATGAATTTGCGTTTTGCCCACCTTTTCTCTAGTGCATGGAGAAAAAATTACAATTCATAATTCTTACAGACGTAAGGCCTCTGAGGGTCAAAAGTTATATAATCAAATGAGAACAGAACGAAATCTGAACACTGTTACATTAGAAAATTACTTGTCATCCTTTCAAACATGAACTAACTGGACTCCACAAACAGCACCCGCCTCTCTCGACCATAACAACGCCTTTCCCACGACTTTGGTCTTAAGCGACCTGCGACCAGTGTTTTATCTGTTCATTGCGCGGTTGAGATGCGCAACGAACGGTGGTTAGTTGGAACACGAGCAATGAACAGATAAAACGCTGGTCGCAGGTCGCTTAAGACCAAAGTCGTGGCCAGGGGGTAATATAGGGGATATCACGACATCTACGGGCTTCCTTATTGGCCGATGATTTTGCCACGGAGCAAGGGAGGAACCTTTACTTGGTGTCTTGAAGTGGCTTTTAATTATTTTCTATATTTTTGGTACCTAAACTGGTACCTACTGTACCTACTGTTATATACTTGATTAAAGTATCTTATGTAAATCCCGTCTTCTACATTAGTGCTGCTGATCCTACTCCAAAGAAGACCTATACGCCAAATCACAGCCATATCCACGCGCCGACAATCACAGAGTCACAGAATATATGTATATTTTCATGCGCATGTCTATAACGTCTATTGGCCACTATAGGGTTAAAACAATCTCTTGCAATCAGCCAATATACCTTCAGCCAATAGCCATCAGCAGCAACCCAACTAGCTAGGCTGGTGTCACCGTACTAGTAGGGACTTGTGCACAAATCACGCGGGGTTTTTTCGGCTACTTTTTGACCCCCCCCTCCCCCTTGGTGATATTTGGCGAGGTTCTTGGCTACCCCCCCCCCCCCCCCCCCCCCACATAACCTCACGTATATTTTTTTCATTCGACCAAATTGTAAGAAATTGTATTGTACCTACATAGTAAATCTTGTTTATTTTTCTATCTTACTGAAATAGACTTGCTGTTTTGAAGTGCTAAGTAAATATTTATGTTTAACGACCCCGAGAAAAAGTAAAAAAATACACGTGAGGTCTCCTTATACCCCCCCTCCCCCAACGTGATCTGTCGTGATTTTGTCGTGACCCCCCCCCCCCCCCCCCCCCACCCCTATCGAACCTCGCGTGATTTGTGCACAAGCCCTAGGTGTAAATTGCATGATAATTGATCAAAAAATATGTGTAAGGGTAGTTATTTGCTGTTTTTTTGTGGATTTACGTCTGCATCTCCAGCGTCACTTTCGTCAGTAACTATATTAGTTAGCAAGGGTTTATTATATTACACCAGCAGTTTAGTTTTGGTAGGTAATCTAATTTTGAACTCGGGCCTAGTAAGCCCGAGGTCCCGGGTTCAAATCCCGATAAGGGCATTTTTTATTGCATTTAATATTTGTTCCTTGGTCATGGATGTTTTCTATGTATTTATCTATATAATTATGTATATCGTCGTCTAGTACACATAGTACAAGCATTGCTTAGTTTGGGACTAGGTCGATTTGTGTAAGATTGTCCCTAAAATATTTATCTAGGTATTTATTATTTTATTTTTCTAAACTTGGAATTGTCAAGTAACAATGATTAAATAGAGATGAATGTATACATTTGACTAAAACAAAAAGGAAATTGTATATTGTTGTTTATTGGGCTGTAAAATATAGGGATCCGTAAAAATAAATGCAACTACATAAACTCAAACAACATGAACTGTAGACAATCAGCAGCAAAGGCCAGCAAATGCACGTATTAATATCCAGCTAATGGGTCCAGTCTATATAACCTACGTAATTGGCGAAGCTTACCATCCGCTCCGTCACCCAGTATAGCTCTCACTGCATTTCACATAGTTGCTATGAGGCTAGAGATCAATATAAACTAGCCACGATACAGATTACTATAACGATTTGTGTGGTAGGCTGTGTTGTCTGTCCAGTGTCCAACCGCGGACCGCAGAACGCGATAAAGTTACCTGCTGTGGTCGCGATATGCTCTATGGATGTGCCTACTTTTAAAACTCATGGGTTTCTCACCTTGATCATGGTAGAATTAAACGATGGAAGTCATTCACGACGGGAGCCAATAATGTACGGGCCGATAATACCCGTCTACTTTTTGTGGGCTCGAATTATTGGGTCGTACATTATCAGCCTGGACAAATGTGGCTTCCAATTATTGCCTCGTACCGAATTTGTTCAGGGTGATAATGCACGGCCCAATAATGTACGGCCTGATAATACGCGTCCAGTTTTTGTGGACTCGAATTATTGCGTCGTGCATTATCAGGGCGGACAAAAATGGCTTTCAATTATAGCCCCGGACCAAGTTTGCTGCCTGTCAAAAGCGAACTCTGCCTTAGATCGGTTAGGTTAGGGTTCACTTGTTTCCCTTAGACCGGAAATAGCCACCCCGCGAAGCGGGGTGGCGTTGCGTCGACCCGCTGGGGATTTTTTAATGGACGCCAATTATTGGGCCGTACATTATCAGGTCGTACAAAATCGGCTTCCAATTATTGCCCCGTACCGAATTTGCTCAGGGTGATAATGTACGGCCCGATAATACGCGTGCATTGGACGCGTATTATAGTTGAACCACGAGCGAAGCGAGAGGTTCTTAAATAGAATCCTGAGCGTAGCGAGTGTTTCAACACACGAGAAGTAAAATACATTTGCACCCGTGTGTAACACAAAACTTTTCACCTGCGTGCAACAGGGGTAGATATAGATCTAGAGATAGATCATGTAACCATGATGACACGTGCCACTCTATAGCCCTGAATAAACTTGTGTATTCCAAAAATATGCTAACAAATCTGTCTGAATTACAGTCACGACCTAAACCTTAGTAAAGGCCAACCGCACGCACCATAACTCGAATTTATCCCCTCGACCACAGCTCGCACTTTTCACTCAAAGCTTGTTTTAGACAAATATTTGCGTCCGCTCAAAGTGGGAAGACAAACATTGGAGTTATTTGGCTTTGACAACGCAACTTGGAACAGTCTGAAAGGCATTTTTTGATGGTCAACTGTCAGACTGCTTGAAAACGCGGTGACTCAGGTTTACAGATAAAAATGCCTCTGTGCTGGGGTGCGCCGCAAACTACGTAAAGTTATACCTAGAGGTAGCAACGTTGCGGCGGTCATTAGTAAACCAGTCAGAATTAAAAAAATATTGGAAAAGGTTGGCCCAAAGAGAATATAAATAAGAGACGGGACTTCGAACAAGGTTTTGGATGACAGTGACATTGTCATTTGATTTTGACATGACAACTCATTCGAACTTTAGCTAGATTGAAATACCACAATACCAATAAAAATAAACGCTAGTACGGAAGTACATAGACTTACCAACCTAACGAACGAGGACGATAGTAGGGTTGTAGTACTTAACGTTATCGATATCGATAATATTAGAACCCAACGTTATCGATATCGATAAATTATGATTAGGGACGTCGTTGGGCCCACTCCATGAACAGAAAATTGCTTTACAAAATCTAAAACTAATCCGATTTAGGTATGAAATAATAAAAGGAGAACAAATATTTCATACAGTTTATTTCACACTTATTTCCAAATCACAGTATATTTACAAAAATTCACCAATCTGTAGGTACACATATCTTTGCGGGTCGCAATGACCGCTTTAGCCTAGTTGGTAGTGACCCTGCCTACGAAGCAAGAGGTTCTGGGTTCGAATCCCGGTAAGGGCATTTATTTGTGTGATGAGCACGAATATTTGTTTCTGAGTCATGGATGTTTTCTATGTATTTAATTATGTATTTCTCTATATAAGTATCTATATCGTCGTCTAGTACCCATAGTACAAGCTTTGCTTAGTTTGGGACTAGGTTGATTTGTGTAAGATTGTCCGCAAATATTTATTTATTTATTTTATTTATTTAATTCTTCTCGAACTGAGAAACCTCGCGCTTGTAGGTTTTATCCAAGTACCAACCGTTGTTTCCACTGACCTGTATTATTTACACACTGGACAGGCTGTTCCATACAAATGACAGCTAATTTTGTGTGCCAATTTGAAGCGCCACTGCGAGTGTCCCGAGAACTAATTTTGACGTTTATTGCAAATGGCCACTGTAGGAGATTGCAACAGCGTTGAGACTTTTGAGTATTTTAATTTTATTTCGTGGTATTTAAGTGAGATTTCATATCATATTGTGAAAGTTGAGCTAAGTAAATAAACATGAGGAAATGTGTGTTTAGTAAAACTCGCTACAGAAAAGGAAGTAAAACGTTATTTCACCGGTACGTGTGTTCAATTGTTGTTTTTATTCAAAATTGACCTGAAATTGTGTCTAAAGCATTGATTATCTGAAATTTGTATGTAATGATATCTTATCTATATAATGATGGTTTAACGATGTATTTCGAGCGGATTGATGTAAAAAAATGTTTTGTTTAAAATTCACTAATGATTGACAAATTCTTACCGATAAAATGTCGATATTCAATAGCAAAAGTTGATTTAGCTCAGGTTGATTCAGTAGTTGTTCTACACCCGTCTTTCGGCATCTACTCTTAAAACTAGACTGCTTCTGTCAATAAACATGGATATAATTAAAAAATAAAACATGGGCAGCCCTTTATACTATGCGAGGTCAATTTAATCGGCGACTGAAATTTGAGTCTTATAATACGTATGCAGAAAAATAGTCGTAGTTTTAGTAATAATTTTTTGTTGTGTCTCATTATCATTACACAATATATAGATCTAGTAATTAATTATTTTTGCAGATTTCCTTTCGAGTTGACGCTAAAAAACATGTGGTTACAAAATATGAATGCCTTGAACTGGACCCCAAAGGAAACAGATTATCTTTGTTCCAAACATTTTGACACCAAGTATTTCGTCACACATAACACCCGAACAGCTCTGAAATCGGGTTCTGTTCCTACGCTGTTTGAAGTCTGTTCGTTCAAAAATGGCCAAAAACGTAAACAAACCTTATATTTCATGTTTTCAAACAAACAACGCTATATTTTTGATACACTATGAATTCATTTCACTAAAAATATCACAATGTTTATTGGCTATGATGTGAATGTATATTTTTTAAAATAAAAATGTGAGAAGTATTTCTATTTTTTATTTTGTATAAGCTACCGCTGTACTTGTCGCGTTACGCGATTTTCTTATTATTGAATGGGTAAAAGCGTGTTTCTATAGGTATTATAAATTCCTACCTAATTTTATAATCTAAACTTAAATTGTTTTTCGGAGAGTATTCAGTTTCGAGATATTTCGAGAAAACTGTGTAACGTACCCGACACAAATTTGTAACAAAATTGTTTTTTTCTCTAGCAATGTTTTTGAGTTATGAATTTATCATAGTGTTCCCTAAGATGTGTGAATGTCTGCAAGATAAGCTTAATGTAAATGTACACTTTAATTAGATTCTTAATATCATTGATATATTATCAATACCACAGTTGACTTCGAACATCACTAATTTTAGTTCCATGGACACTCGTATCTGCCTACAGCGCCAAAATGGCGACACTCAAATAGGCACAAAAATATTGTGACAGCAGCCAGTCCAGTGTGTAAATAATACAGGTCAGTGGTTGTTTCTCATAAGTAAATCAATATTAGCGCTTGATACTTCGTTATTAATACTTACGTGTTTTATTTTAAGATAATTATTAATTTTATTTCGTCAAAAGCATTGTTTGTTTGACACACACATGTTTTCTCGTGAATTTATAATATCCATGGTAACCGGCCAAAGTCACCATGACAAAATGACAGACAGAGAAAGAACGGAAGTAGGAGATAGCACGAGTCCGCCATAGCAAAAGCACAGATAGAAAACTTGTCACTTGTCAGAAATTGTCAGATTGGATCTGAATTTGAGCAGTTGGACGTCATTCATCTTTTTGTTCCTAGTTGCGCTACACTGGGTTGGCCAGTAGGTTCCGTAGACAGCTCTGTGGTCTATGGTTTCGTCGTCACTCACAAATTCGCATTTTATGAAAAATATGAAATAGTCGACGAATTCAAAACTTTATTGCATGATCAAAATAAAAAGATACCTACCTACTTAATAAGTAAAAAGTCGGCGTAATGCGTAGAGGAATCTTTTCATTACAATCACTCTAAGAATTGTTTATTTCTTTGAGTATTAAGCCCACTGGAGATGTCATACACAGGCGACCCCCTCCGGCAAAGTACATTGGTCAACTGGTCAACCACGTTATATAAAACTACTTAAAGTCGCTTCATCGCCATTTTCTATCGATCCGTGTCGCGTGACGTTTCTCTCGAAAAATGGTGAATTGTGCAGTATTATCAATTTATCATGTAAAAGGCGATCTGACAGCTCAAATTCGCAACAAGTTCGCGTTTCCTATCATGGGTAAGTATTTTTACTAACTATTAAATGTGTATTGAAGTACAATCTAAACAGAACAAAAACACAGAAAATGTAAACATCTGCCGTGCAGAACCTAAAGTGCAGTATCGGACTAATTTGGGATTTTTTGTTTTTTGATGATCTGTGATCAGTATTTCAAGATGCACATGTGTATCTAATCGGTATTTCATTTGGACAACTGGAACATGTAAAAAAAAATCTCCTAAAGTACAGTAATGGACTAGCGTAGAACACAAAATACTACTTAAACCGCAGTTAAAACGTCTACGGCTACGAATATTGGACCATTACCAACTAAAACGCAGTAGAATCATAATTTATCAGATGTTTTAGCCTGTATGAACTCAATAAGTTATTCGTGAAAAACTAACTAAACTGCAGTATCAAAGTTTTGTTCCAAATTCTTCGTACTGTGTTTCGAATATCTTTGATTTTAGACATAATTACTAACTAAAACGCAGTGAAAAGTATGTTACCTTACTTTAGTCGGTACCCCTCCCTATTTAAATATTACTCTTATTGCCATCTAAAGTGCAGTAGCAAGCCGAGGTGCTGCACTTAAGATGGTATTTTCAATGCATTTGTTTTTTGTCACTGTACTCGTGGACAGAAAGTGTGTTTTTACAGCCTAAACCACAGTGTCTGGAGCTTAACTACTGCGTTTTAAATGGCATTTTGCTCGATTTTTTGTGCTGTTACTGTATTTAAAATAGGTTTTTGTAAAAATGTTTTTGTAAATAGGTGTTTGCCAATTGATCAAATTATTTAATCGTCATCGAACCTACATTTGCTCAGTAAAAGTCGAGTCAATCACACCACATTAAGTGGCCGAAAATCGTCTAGCAAGATTGGAATATACTTGTTTGGTATTTATTTTTGGAGATAGTAAATTAATCACATACCTAGTTGTTGAAATCGTAAGTAATCAATGTTTATTAAACATAATTATGTATGACAGTAATAAAAAAGACTACCTACTACTTCAGTATAATACATTGTTCAGTTTATGTAGCTACATGGCACTTATCTTATTGTAACGGACAAACAAGCCACGTTTTTAAACTGTCACTAATGAGATCGTAATTACGAATAAAATGGACGGCACACATATATTACCATTCAATAGGCTTAACAATACAACCTTCAACAATATACAAAATTTACTGCAAATAGAGGTTTTCCCAGTTAGAACAATGTGACTTCTAAACATAATGTCATTAGAATACTTGGATAACCTCAGGGAATAAAGATATACCTCATAAAACCACTTAAATTTTTAGCTGGGATAATTTTATTAATTAATAATATGTATTAGCAAGGTACAAGAATCAAATTCTTTTTGGAAAACTTACTTCCAAGCTGTTTTCTTAAAATAATTCACCAAAAAAACTTGACTGTGTCAGTTCAGGCAAATAAGATAAACAAAATTTATTTAATTTAAACATTGCGATCATTATTATTAGGGAATACCCCACGTAATGCGTTATCAGGTGCAGATGAGACAGGTAAATGCCACCAAAACACGAGCCGATTTTTGGGCATCAGTGAACCCTGCAGTTTCTTAAGACGGCATTGCTTCCTTACGGCTCTGGATCCAAGTTTTACTGGAGCATTTGAGAGTATCACTATTTATTATGTAGGCTGGTCGTCTTAAACATGAAAATCACTAAATATAGGTCAGAAAAACTGCACCTCTTGATCTTTTGCTTGGTATCAGTTACTTAAAGAAGCAAAACCTTGATGCTCAAAAACTGGCTTGTGTTTTGTAGGCAATTACTTGTCTCATCTGCACCAGCAGGTCGACCATGTAACACATTGTACGCACGTCAGGTAGATCTAAATGTCATATTTTATATGGAAAAATGACAGTTCGATTGTACTAACGCGCGTTTGGAACATTACGTGATTACCCGTCTGACAACGGCAGTACGTGGGGTATTTTCTAATAATAATGATCACCATATTTAAATGTAAATACCTGTTTTTAGTTTTTTCTTGTTTGCCTGAACTGACACAGTTAAGTTTTCCAAGCCTTGACCATTTTTTAATTCGTTTTATATTGAAAAGTTTTAGTGAAATATTTTACAAAACAGTTTAGAAGAGAGTTATTAAAAACAAATGTTATTCGTATACCTCATTACTGAAATAAATTAATACACCTAATCCCAGCTAAAATTTTAGTTTGTTTTATAAGGGTATACACAGTATAATAAAAATATATCTTTATTCCCAGGGGTTACCAAAGTCTTCTAATGTAATTATGTTTAGAAGTCACATTGTTCTAAGTTCTAACTGGAAAAAGCTCTAGTTGTAGTAATTTTTGTATATTGTTGTATTTTTTATTGTTACTAATAGCCTAATGAATGGTTATATATGTGTGCCGTCCATTTTATTAGTAATTACGATCTTATTAGTTATAGTTTAATATCTGACAAAGTAACTTAACGAACAATAACAATAAGATTAAAGTGCTATTTTAACAGTACATAAGAATAAATAGTAGCATTATACTGAAATAGTCGTCTTTTTTATTAGAAGGGATACATAATTATGTGTAATAAACATTGTTTGCTTACAATTTCAAGAAATATGTGTTTTATTTAGGATCTCCAATAATAAATCACAAATAAATTTATTTAAATCTTGCTAGTCGTTTTTCTCTTACTTAAAGAAGCCTGATTGACTTGACATTTACTGAGCATATGAAGTTTTGAAGACAATTAAATATTAAATCATTTTATTGGCAAAAAGGCTTCAGTCATCCTTTTTTTTTACAAAAACCTGTTTTAAATGCAGTAACGGATGCTCGTAGCACTAAAAATCAAGCAAAATACAGTTTAAAACGCAGTAGTATAGCTCCGCGTACTGTGGTTTAAACGGTAATTCATCACTTGTCTGTGTAAGTGAATGCAAAACATGGACAGTAACCCGACTTTTTACTGTGTTTTAAGCGGTATTTCTTTTGTTTTTGCCTGTCTCAAAGAGTGCAGTACGAGCTTGAAATTTTGAAAAAGCCTCATAATTAATTTCAGTGTACACTGAAACCATTGTTTTTAACGTCATCGTATTCTATGTGTTGAGCGCTTTCCATGACAATAAATTATAAGTATATACCGCTTGAACGAACGGAAATAAACTACTTTTAAAGTGTTTTTTGCGTTTATCTCGAAATGGACTTTTTCGAGTTACTGCACTTTAGGTTCTGCACGGCAGACATGGTGTCGTGGTACGGGGTCGAATCTGTCTTTAGGGATGCGATAAAAGTAAGAAAAGCGACTCAACATTTGAATGAATCATTCATTTATTCAAACTCTGTGTCAGTTTGTTTAATGGTCAGTTTTTTATTAGATATTGAATTAAAGATTAGGTATATATGTATGTTACATTTGAATCTTGTAAGGTGAATTAGAAAGTTACTTTTCTCTGGACATACGTTGTTGAAATTTAGTCTTAAAAAGAAAAGAATTGTTGGAAAAAAAAATATCCAGGTAAAAGGAATACATTTAGTGCGGGACCATGAATGTATGTGTTATTCATATACTATTATTTATATACTTTATGTTATACCATTATTTATATACTTTATGTTAAATTACATATAATTATAACTACTTATTATATGTTATAATTATATGTCCTTTTAGATTTCCAAAAGAAGTGATCTTCTTAGCACAAGTATATTATATACTTAAAAAGAGGCACCAGCACAGATACTTGTATACGTATTTATAAGTTACTGAAATAAATTATTTTGATTTTGATTTTTTTTTTGAAAAGATCCCTATATAAAGGAGAAATGGAGAAAATTTTGTTATAACGAAAATTATTCTTGGAAACCTACACGTACAAGTGTTATCTGTTCCGAGCACTTTACTCCGGAAAGCTACAAAAATGATACTAACAGAAAGACATTGATTGAAGGTGCAATACCTTCTTTGCGACTATGTCCTTGTTTGGTGAATTTCTTTTTTTCTTTGTTTTTCCTAAATCTGCGACTAGTAGATACATTTAATTTTTAAACCCGGCTTTTTTTCCATAAAATCAAATTAATGATAACAAATTAAATATTGCCCCATTTTTGCACTTATTTACGAATATATCCCAATTTCTAAAGTCTGACCGCCACAAATATAAATGAGGATGCGCCATATTGCGGAATTTCACTGGAACAAATTTCTTACACTGGCAATGATTTTATGATTATTTGTGATTGGTTGGTGAATAATGTCAACGTCATTCGTGGTGGTCGTTCACTTTTCTTATAGACAAATATTAACAAAACGCTAAAAATAATTCACAGTCGTGAGTGGAATATTATCAATAATGTGTAGGTACACGTGTTTACTGTAAACGAAAAACTTTTTACAATAAAAGAACATTCCACTAAATGGTTTTTAAATAATGACATACATACAAATAAATATTTTTTGGGTAGTATCTTCAATGTACAGAATTTTCACTTTTACAATTTTATAATAAATAGTATAAGATAATTCAGTTCATTCATCAAACTGATTTGACTCATTCTTCAGATCTGTCCGTTGTGTCCCATCACTAACTTGTTCGTATGTATGCTGCACGGTTACGTGAAAACTCTGTCTGCGTGCGTGTAATTTTTGATGTGTTAATTTTTTTTGTAGTGTGCGTTTATCTCTACAGCTAAATGTGTGTCTGTTGATTTATTCATATTTTGGTGGTGTGCTGTACGTGTTTACCTCACCCCCCGCTAAAAGGGGCGAAAAAAATTGTTCGAAGAGTTGACGTTATGACATCTCCAGTGGGCTTAATACTCAAAGGTTTATTTATATTCAAAAATTCTGGAAAAGCTGGTAAACACTCGTTTAGTTAAGTACCTTGAGAAGTTCGGTCTTCTATCTAAGAGACAGTTCGATTTCAGGCAGAACCTTTCCACCGAGGACGCCACCTCACTTCTTACCAACCTTGTTTCTTCCTACCTAGATAATAACTCCAAGTGTGTGGGTGTCTTTCTAGATCTGGCAAAAGCCTTTGACACTGTCTCCTTTCCAATTTTGCTACGGAAACTACAAATGTTAGGCATACGTGGTGTACCGCTGACGTGGTTTGAGAGCTATCTGTCCGGGAGGAGTCAACTGGTCAGAGTGGGTTCTATTAGTTAGCAGTACTACGGAGCAAATTAAATTTGGCGTACCGCAAGGAAGCATACTCGGACCCACTCTTTTCAATATTTACATCAACGACATCCTAAACCTGCAAATTCCAGGTTCTGAAATAATTTGCTACGCTGACGACACGGTAATTCTGTTTAATGACATTAGCTGGGAAAAAGCAGTTGCTGCTGCAGAAACAGGCATGAAAATTGCCTCCGACTGGTTTCGTGCCAACCTTTTGACCCTTAACAATAATAAAACAAAATTTCTTTGCTTTCACAAAACCGCCTCATCGAAACCGTCCCTCAATCCCGTTATAAAAATTCATTCATGTAAAGAATTCCCTGCCATCTCCTGTAACTGCGATTCCATCCAGCGCACTGACGTTATTAAGTACCTGGGTCTATTTGTCGACGAACAACTAAATTTCAAGCACCACATAAACAAACTCTCCGCAAGAATTAGAAAATCTATTTATATTTTCAAAAAACTTCGGCAGTCTGCAGATAGCTCTTTGTTACTACTAGTCTACACTGCGCTGTGCCAGTCAGTAATCAGTTATTATATCACAGCGTGGGGCAGCGCAGCAAAGACGACCATGTTGGAAATTGAAAGAGCGCAACGTTCGGTGCTGAAAGTCATGTTAAAGAGGCCCTTTCGATATCCAACTGCGACCTTGTATGCCGAATCACACGTTTTAACCGTACGTCAACTTTATATCCTTAAAATTTCATTATGTACACACAAAACCTCTAAATATATGACTTGCTACGACACACTACTTAAAAAACGCGTCTTTAGGTTACCAGTTCCTAGAGTTCTTTCCAGCTTTGGTAAACGTTTTGGCGATTATATAAGGGTAGCAATATATAACACTTTACTGAAATATTGTAACCTAACGGGCAGCACAAAAAATGAAGCCAAATCACTTATTTTTAAATTTCTTCATTCGTTAAATTATGCCGACACTGAAGCTATCTTTAATATCTAAGTTAGTCTCTAAGTATAAACTTTTCAATGTAAAATATTTTTTCTTACTCCTCCAAATGTAATTAATTCTGTGGTAACTTATTTCTGATGTTTAAAAATTAACTGGTTCTCCACGATACAGGCGTAGCCTAGTGTGGGGACCTCTGGTAACTATGTAAAACTCATTCTGTTTAAATAAATGACTTTTTACTTACTTTTTTTTTTTAACTAAAGGATTCCCTAATTCAATGTAAAAATAACTCTTGTAGGTATGTCACTCCCACATTTTACCTATCTACAAACAAGATTTATGGGCGTATGTAAACTGTCGCATCATCTGGGAGTAATAAAAAACAGATTTTTCACTAAAAGTGTAAAAAATTGAGTTTCCGCACAAAAATATGTAAATACGTGAAGGAAGGGTCCCAAACGTGATAAATGAAGGCCGGCATTTATGATTAATGGCGGATTGACGGCGAGTTTAATGGTTTATTTGAACGGATTTGCATTCAGGTTATTGCAAATATATAGTTAATATATAGTTATACATTTTCCCTTGAGATTTGTATATTATGTACCTATTGCGAAAGATACAAGCCGAAAAATCATTCTATTCAGTTTCAATATCAGTGCGACTCTTACAGATACTTTGCTACGAGTATGCGCTTAATTGTTGTTTTATTATTGCTATAACCCGCAAGAATTAACTTGAGACCTCATTCGTATGACGTTAGTACGCGCTCGAGTCTCAAGTTAACTCTTGCGGGATATACTTAAAGATCTGAGTTCTTAGTCAACACTTGCGTATATAAATAGGGGTGTAGACTCAAAATTTATTATTTCTTCAAAAGAGAGAAGACAAAAAAAATATGCCTAATGGCGTAAATCCCATTCAAATTCAAAAAACGAAGCTTCAACCGTCTTAATGTTACTTGTTAGAGAGAGAAAACGCTAGGGGATCGTGATGTCACGAACCCCTAGCGTCATAGTAAATGACAATCGTTTCATATGAAGGTGCGTTTTGCGGAAAATGGACAGAACATACCCCCTCTTAAAGCTTTGGACACTTATAATTATAACTTTGTGATTATTTAAGCTCTTGCGTTGCTTTTTTCTCCATTTGACTACATTTTTGATCCATTTTCGAGAAAATACAACATTATTGATTATTTTATTTAGTGTCTACAGCCCGATTAAATCGAAAAAGAAAAATAAATAGTGGGTAAAAATGCGTTTGGGGAAACGATCTAACCCCCCAAAAATATTCTACGTAGAATTGCAAATAGATGATTGTAGGTATTCTATTTTACTACAGCAACAAAATTGCGTTTGTGAAAAGCCTCGCATAATTTAATGTAAACTAATAATTACTTGTCTAAAAAAAGGTTTACCGTAATAATCAGCACAAAAGCTTGTATTAAATACACCTAGTATCGTAAATTGTTGGACTGTCACAGATTTATTTTAAAAGTGTTCGTAAACGGCCATTAGTTATTTTATACGTTTAACCACTGGTTGGAATAAACGTTGCATTTATTCCTAATACTCAAACACGGTTGACGAATAGTGCTCGAGGGGATAAAATATCATCTCGGCGTTTCGCTTGGGACAAATCTGTCTCTTTAAAATTGAAATTCGAAGGGGACTCGTCGTTACGTGAAAGATTTTTCTGCTCAGTGTTCCGTTCGAGATAACTGATGAACACTAATGGAATTTTCTCTGTCTGACTGTCAATGTCGTCCGCAACACGCTTTTTTAATACCTCAACTTTACACACATAGACACATGCAGACAGACCAAAGAGATTCTGTCGAAACGCGACTACAAACTCACAACCACACTACTAAGGACACATAGAAACCAACTGCGCAAGATAGTGGGTATAATAACAGGACACAACACCTTGAACAGACACCTCTATAACTTAGGTATCACAGACAGCCCCATGTGCAGAGCGTGCATGGAGGCAGAAGAAACGACTAAACATATACTACTGGACTGCAAGGAGGTAGAAATATACAGAATAAAGCACCTAGGTTCTCCAAACACACTACGGGACGCAGTCAGCAACACCAAGGCACTCACCAACTTTTTAGAAAAGCTGTGGTTAGAGTAGCGCCACACCGCCGTTTCACGCAAAATAGGCACAATGGATGTCGACTTGCGGAAAACGCCCAGTATAACTAACTAACTAACTAACTACCTCCACTTTACGCCCTGCCGGATGGCTAGCGAACACATTGTATTCTATGAACGCTTGAATATGAAGTACCGACGACGCAAAATTTAATCGTGCAGCACGGTTTACACAAGAAATGCCGCGAAATGTACTATCCGGCTCTTTCTGAGTGTCCTAATTAAAAAGAGATGGATAGACTATCTCGCCGCGACACATCACGCGGGGCGGGACCTTGTGATAATCGTGCAGAATTGAATCTTGGAAATAAATTCATTGCAGACATATGCTTAGTACGTCCAAAATATAACTTTTTCCCATAGTTCACTGTTTTGTTTGTGTTAAATTTATGTATTAATCTTTTTTGCATGTTTTACATTTAACCTAATAGGTTTTTGTAGTCAAAAGGCTTGGGTGCTATACAACGTATGTTGAAACAATGTGTGGTTTGGAGTACAATGCTCCCTGGACGTGGGTTAAGCCGGAAGCCTTAGGAAATGGCGAGTGCGTATAATACCAACTGAGTTTACGGTGACAGAGGTTTTTTTACCTATTGTTTTTATAAATAGCAGGATTTATGTTATTATTGATAAATAACTCGTGGCATTAAAACATCGCACAAGAGCACAAAACAATAGAATGACAATAATGATGGAAGATATAATAAAGGAATTAAGTCATTCGAAATGACACCAGTCGAAAGATGCCTATACCTACCTCAGAAAGGACAGCAAAAGCCTATAATATGCGAGCTGTAAAGATCGGTAGATGTCGCATACTATTATACTGTTCAGTGGATGTGGTGTCGTTAGAATAAAGTTATGTGAGTTATCCACCATAAAATCACTAGACCAGCGGGCGTGAGATGATTGCCCGCTGGCAGCATTGTGATCAGATGGAACCGTTTCGTGACAAAACAATCAATTTGACACTCTTTTCAAGGATGACTCACGCTAGAACGGGCCGTTTTCTAAGATAGATAGATTCATTTATTTCTTTTAGAAAATAACATATTATTTTACATCAAAATTATCAAAAATAAGATGGATTCACTAAGAAATCGTCAATATATGTACATATAACTTAGAATAATAACGCGTATAAGGATAGTTTCATACGGCCGACGCGCCAAGCGTGAGGCATAAAATGGATTCATGCAGTTGTGATCAACTCGTATTCACACGCGCCAATACGCACACAAACGCACCAATTTTGTTCCACCGATCGGCGTACTGGGCCAACTATGGCCGAGTTTTAGTGGCCTCACCGTTGCGCGTGAACTGCGTTTCTATGCGTTATTATTCTAAGACCTATAATAATTTGACATTATAAAAACAATAGAAAATGTCACAAGTAAAAGTCGAAAAGAAAAATAATAATGTCAAAAAACTTGTATACATAATTAGGATATCCTAAGCAATGTCAAATGTCAAAATAAGTTATTTTATCAATAGGTACAATATCAAAATATAAATACAACGGTAACATGTCAAAATAGTATAAAAAACAAAAACAAACACAAATACTTAATAACTTAAAGATAATTATCATAATCAATTAATTTTACAATTTGGTTTCATTATATTCCTTCACGGAATATAACGGTTTGGACAATAAAAGTTCTTTCAGCCGGTGCCCAAATTTATCAACTGAGATTTCACTTTTGAGACTGGCGGGTAGGCGACTAGGCGTTCATTAAACGACGGGCCTACTACTCGGAGATTCTGATCGAGCAGCGCAAGTCGACGCGGCACGGACAGTAGTCGCCCCGTTTGGCGGGTGATTCTGCCAGGGAAATTCGCCCGTTTAAATAATTTAATATTTCCACGTGTCGTGTGAACATAATAACCTCATATACTTACGTAAAGTGAGTAGTGGGTCACCAACTTCAATGTTTTAAATATTAATCTACACGAATGCCTCGGATTTACTCCCGCTAATATGCGTACGGCTTGTTTTTGTAATTTAAACACTCTGTTAGAATCGGTTGAGTTTCCGTACAAAATTATACCGTACGACATAAGTGAGAAGAAATGCGCATAGTAAATTTGAAGTAAGGCGTCACTGGAGACAATTGGTTTCAGTTTGCGCAGCGCAAATACAGCGCTGCTCAGCCTTCCACACAAATTGTCAACCTTTCCATTTCAGCATTAAAAGCCATCCATTTCAGCCAGAAAAGCGACAGCGTTTTTGCGTGGCCAAGCCCCATACCCAAGCCCGGCCGTGTCGCTTGGAAGCGGCTCGGTGTTGATAGGGTATGGCTCGGCCGCGCAAAAACGCCGCATGCAATGTGCATTGCTATGTTTTTGTGTCAAATACATTATTTTTATTCTTAAGGTGCTATTAGACTTGAGCATTCTCATGTGATCTAAGAGAACATCGAGCATTCGCCGTGTTTTTTGTCGAACAACGAACAGAGTCAAGGATGAGAGCTATACTTCTCTACCAATATTTTTACGATCATTCTAGAGAACGCTCTAGTAAATACTGTGGAGGTGTTGTGGGAGGGTAGGGACCATAACAAAATTGCTCGGCTCGGCAAGAAAATTTTAACATTCACTAGAATCATACGGTTTATAAATGTCTTCTAACTTTACTAATATTCAGCCTCCGTACAGCCGATGTCTCCAGAGTGTAATTTCCGCATCTTAGAGGCACTGCAGTGCTTCCTGACATAGAATATTGCATATCGCCGGGAAACTAAACATTACACACTTTCAAGAACATATTGAATGTCGGGCTAGAGACGGTTTGATTTTGTTTAACTTACATACTGAAGTTGTGCCAAAAATGAATATTAGTATTTACAGTTTCTGTTTTTTTTTCGTTGGGGTCCACGGTTATTTACCGATAGACGCAGCGTCGTGGGTAGACCCCACAAGGTGGACTGACGACCTGGTAAAGGTCGCTTGAGTCCGCTCGATGCGAGTGGCGCAGGACCGGTCACTTTGGCACTCTTTGGTGGACGCCTATGTCCAGTAGACCCAGCAGTGGACATCTTTCAGCTGATATGATGATGATGATGATGATTTACAAAACGCCAGAAGTAATAAATACATATACAAACAATAAATTATACAAGTGGACATGCAAAATAGTATTATTAGTTTTATTATTTCTACTTGTATTAATTTTTTTAGGCTAGCTTAATTTTATTTTTATAATGTATTAAGCATGAATTGTTTTTTTTTTGTTATTTATCTTGGAAATACGGCCAGCCTTCTGGGCACCTTGCCTGTTGACGGCGACTTAGGCCAATTTTTTTACCTTTAGGTTAATTTTTATATTGTTGTTTTTATTAATTGCCTTGTTATTAAGGAATAAATGAAAAAAAATCTTGAATATTATAGAGCAATTATACAGATAAGTCTAATTGTTAGAAGAAATGTTATGTTAAAACTTTATGTACCGAATGTCTTAATTCTTGATTAGATTAGATTAAAGAGTATAATTTTTGGCACTCTTTGGGGGATGCCTATGTCTTGCAGTGTACGTCTTTCGGCTGATATGATGATGATGATGAAAGAGTATAAATATATTATGTTATATGGGACATGCTTAAAACATTACCACTCAATAAAGTTACAAACAAACTGTTCTCTATTCTTGTTGAAAAGTGTGACTACACTCTGAATGAGTGTTTAGATACCTAATAAATTGACACTTTCATAATTGTTGCAATAGTCCAAATTTATGGATTAACGACTTTGCAACAAGTATTAATGCATGTTATTTTTTTAAATAATAATGTTGATTGATCTTAATTTTAGTATAATTTCAACAACATTTCACAAAGTGTCCAAATTATTTTAATTTATGGCGTAAACATGTATTGATTGCCACACGCATACTTATTATTTATTTGATGTGAAGAACTAATTGAAATATATTTTGTTATCAGGTACTCGAGACGATACGCTGAGCTACTGACTTCTGGTAAGTACCTACTTACGTAGATACAATACATACAATATAACCATTAAATACGCGTTTGACACTTTCACTGCCCGGAACCCTCCTAGCTGGCGCCTTCGCCGTAGTCTCTTTCCGCTATATACGATGCAATGCATACTCCCATTGCAGCAAAAACCGCCTAACTGCATGAAACCTAGTATTGAGTAAAATGCAAATGAAGGTGAAGGGCCAATAATTACTAATGTATTTTCGTCTTTTTATATGAACAGTCGCTTTGCTAAACTTGTATGGTAGTTTGATGAACTGGACTAGACCTGTATATAGAGCGCGGGAAAAACCACGGGATCGGGCCGTTGTTTTTCCCGCGCTCTGCGAGCGTAGCGCAGCAGCAGTTAATGTGTTAAAAACTATGTCAAAGCATAGTCGAAGGTTGGAACAGGTAACGGGCTTGTTTAATCCCTTCTCTACCGTAAATATATACCTACAGAATATTAAGTGCTCAGCTAAAACGTGAATAATGGCGTTCTACATCAGCATCGAAGTCGGGAAAATTCCATCGTCTCGCTTGAAGCACGTAAAAATGCCGGGGGGAGGAAAAATGACGAAATTCCTCGTCGACACGTTGTAAAGTTTATAAGCGATGTACCCGCACCTGCGCCCACACCCCCTTTAGAATATATGGCGGCATAGACTTTCGAACCAAGTTGGCATTTGGTTTGTGTATTTGAAGGTAACCTATCACAATATTCACAATCACTTAATTTCATTTCACAACTGTATCGTTTGTCCGAATTTTCGGCAAAAAGCCAATTATCTCGAAAACCCAAAAGATATATATATTTTTTTAATACTTATCGTGTAGAACTTATTTTTTAGTACTTGTCGTTAGGTTAGGTTTGTTTTATAATCTGTGGAGGCAGAGCTGTGGACACGGCCAAACACACGCGCGATGAGTGCCCTGCATGGGCGGAGCCACGCGCAGCCCTGTCCACGGCTGTAGGTAGAGACCTCTCACTGCCGGCGTTGATCAGCCGAATGGTTTGCAGTGAGGAGGCGTGGGCAGCAGTGGCCACCTTCAGCGTAACGGTATTGACGCAGAAGGAGGCCGCAGAGCGGACGCGCGAGGACGACGTCAACTCGGCCCCGCAGCGCCGCAGGAGGCCAGGCAGGCGGCGAAGGGCCTTCGCAGGCCGTATGCTGCCGCCATAACCGGGACCTGCGGGTGATGGGTCGGGAGTTCCATCACCCGCCTAGAAAAGGTCACGAGATGGAGGCCCCCATGGTGTTCTGGGGTGCCAACAGCGGAGTGGGTAGGGCACTATACCCTGCCACCTACGTGGGCCCGCAAGGGCAACGCTGACAGAGTTCCGGATGTGTGCAATAGCGTTCCCGGGGCTCTGTCTACAAGCGAGCAGTGGAACACCCCAGGGATTTTAGTCCGTGAGAGTCGGACATACCCACTTGGTTTCTCCCGAGCCGAGTGGGATCCATAAAGGACTTCCCCTGGGAAAAAAAAAAAAGGTTTGTTTTATAATAATCCTGAAAATACCATGGCTTCAGAGAAAAACGGCTTTTAGGACAAATGAAAATTCGGGCAAACGATACAGTTGGGAAACCATTTTTAGTGATTCGGATAGGTAACCGTATTTGAAATATGCTATTGATTCTGTGCAACGGATTGCTTGGACCATGCTAGTGTAGAGGTTTTATGTTTAAGCGGTCCGGTTATACAAAAATAACTGATTCTAATACATTGAAATTTAAATAGCAGGTTGAATAAGCTGTCAGATTATCAATTTGTGTGGTACTGCGGCAACCTTTGGATTGTGTCAATAAAATGTATTTTCTAAAGTAAGAAGTATACCCATACCCAACCACTGAAGTCCGAGTCTTCTTTCTAGCAGCCACCGTCCCCGTGGCTCTAAGGCTACAATATCACTTAGTGATACTTTCTGCAGGGATATTATTAATATGGTATGGGTTCGCAGAAATGGAAGAGTAGCTTGGGGAAATTCATCGGGGTCATGCAATAATTGGAATACTGTAACACAGCATTTTCTCAACTTCGGGTCGAAAGCGCATATTGAATAGGTCATGAACATTTTGAGCAATTTAATGACAACTTCAGTCCTGACTTTGGAAAAGTTAAATCAATTCAACCATACCGGAGATGTTTGTGGTGAAAGAAATAAATTATGACGGCTGGTTCACAATGGTAAGTGAACATATATAATTAACATGATTGTCCTGCATTAAAAAAATAAAACAGAAATGTGGCCTGCATTAAACAAATAAAACTACAACTTTTACGAGAACTGCACGATTGGGTGCTTTCCTATAGTTCAGTTGCGGTCGGAATGCAGTTTGTCTGTCCCTTAGAGCATAGAATACCAGAGAGAGGACAAGCCGCCGGCGGCCGTGTCGCAGCTGTATGCTCAATGGGCATACACTGCCATACTGTGCACTCGTGCTGATCGCAGAGAATATTACGTTTTTTCCCAAAATGCCTGATATGATGCGCGTTTATTGTCAAATAAGCGTGTAGGTATACAAGAGTGTGTGTTTTAGATGTGTGCGTGCTTTGTCTTGTCAATTACTTGGGCGTTGTGTGGGTTAATGTACTTGCGACAGGCTCACTCTATACAAATCGGCCGCCATGTCCGATCTCCTTATATTCATACATCTGTCCCTGCAATTATACTCTCGTCTTTTTGATGTTAAGTGTATACCCCGTGTATCAGAGAGAGGCCCGGGAAATGGCAATACAAAATGTTTGCCGTCCCACCGAGCTGTGATCTCACGAAGCAATATCAGGTGGTTTATGATCCCGCCGGATTACTCCGCGTTTATGCTGATGCAAGTACATTTAATTACCGTGGCTTTACGAGCTCCTGCAAAGAGTTCTTTTATTAAGCTTTTAACACTAGTGCAGTAGGCACTCCATTGTTGAGAAGAAAATATCTAACCTATAAATTAAGTAATTCAAGATTTATGTCTCGTGACAGATAGGTGAAAAGGTAGCATTTTGAAAGTTGAATAAAATGTTAGTTCACATTCGCAAAGTATTTATTATATGTGTGTGGGAACACAGAAAAAATCCGAGGAGTTATTTGCCCGAAACCATCATTATGCCGAAATTCTGAACGCTATTTAACGCTAAACGAAAGTTTGGACGCAGATGGTTTAATAGAATATATAAATAGGTTAGGTTAGTTAAGACTAGTATTATATCCTGAAAAATCAAGAATTCCTTTAGCAAAAGATAATTTATCGGAATTATGAAATTCGGAAGAAATATACTTTCGGACAAATGACTCGTCGGAATTATTTAATTTAATTTATTTATTTATTTAAGGATCATCAACAGATAATACCTACATCAATATGCTAAAGAACCAACCTAATACAAAAATTATTGTAAGATGCTTAGCCACTTACAGGTGACGACAGCTCACACACGTGTTAATTTTTTTTATTAAAGAATATACACAAAAATACTATGATACAAAAAATGGTACCTAGAAAGTGAATAGTGCATATTTGTGCAGTAGAGCACATTCGAAACAACCAGAAAACACAAATGTAAAATAATAAAATATAAGATGTATACCACTGGGACGGCACAATCACCTCCCAGACTCCAGTGAAGTAAGATAATACCTGATAGTTTCCCTGAATTTAGTCTCTGAGTCATGTAGTTGGAGGAATTGTGTAGTTTACCCGTATGGATTTTTAAAAGGAATTTCGTCTATCATATGAATATACTAGCTTCTGCCCGCGACTCCGTCCGCATGGAACTCGTTTAGATCGTAGCTCCATACAAACTTTCACCCCTCATTTCACATTCTTAGGAAATGATTTCCGGTATAAAAAACTATCTTATGTCCTTCCCCGGGAATCAAACTTTCGTTTCTGAAGCACTTTTTGAGTTTTTTTGAAATATTTTTTTTTGACCTTGACATCTAAATCGGTTCATCGGACTGACGGACAGACAGACAACACACACTTTCGCATTTATTATATCAGTAAGATTATAAAGACGGACGCCAGAGCGCATCAGGAAGCATCACGTCAGATAATGAATCCAGCATTAAACTTTTTTGTACGTAAAATTGTGAATTTATATGTGCGATCGATGGGGTAGGTAGCGTTTGTAAAGGCTCTCCCAGAACTGCAGTTGGCCGTCTTCAGGGTTGATGCCAGTCTGCAGCCTCTCGCCAACGTCTAGGAAGTTATTCTTCTCCGATGTGAACGGCGACCACTTTACTCCTAGGCTGTCATCAGGCGTCGGGTCTCTGTGGGTATGTGAAATTTTAAAGAACATACATATTATAGGTACCGTTGTTTTATTACGTTGTGGAAGGAATATGATTTTAGCAGTATATGTTCGTATTTACGTGTGTTCCACCGTATCATTCAAGATACTGAACTGAGTGAGAATGAGGTATCAATCGAATCGACATTATGCTCCGGGCTATAGGCTACCTTTTTTGTACGAAAAAAAACCCGTCTTTTTCAGTAATAGCCGCGTCCGCTGCGCCATGTTTTCCTGGTTTTTAAACGTCAAACATGTTTTGCCAATCAAAACAATACCCTATTTGTTTGCCGAACCTGACGGAAAACATGTGAGATGTTTAAAAACATGGAAAAGATTGGTGCAGCGGACCCGGCTTTAGGTATCCCGTAGTCGGGGTACAGTTTTAGAACTTTTTATAAATACTTGTCAAATCTAGAGTGTATGCGACTTATTATTAGTTATTATACTCTTTGTGCGAGTATTTGCCTTTTTTTACATTCGGTATTGGCAAATTATGTCAGTAGGTGTATATTGTCAAAAACTATATAAACTTAACAATTACTGTAATCAGTTTCGCACCTCGTTATGGGAACTTAACAGGAATAACAATTAATAATATAAACTAATAGCTGAATGTAAATATGTTTTCGCATGGATTATTTCAAGATAAAGATCACTAGAGGATAACTCACCCACATTTAGCAAAGTTGGTCCACAGTTTAGTGACATTGTCAATCATTTGGAACGTCTTCGAGCCCGGCTCCGTCCTCTTTATCCTACCCTTGCAAGGGAATAGGTAAGCCAAGTCATCGACATGACACACCGTCTTTTTATCTCCAACAATCTTCCAGAACCCGAACATGTTCGCCATGATGTTCCGTTCCGACTTGCATGTAAATCGGTACAGATACAACTTGTTTGAACTAGAACCAGCACAGACCTTTTGCCATTGAATTGAATCATACACCAGCGATGACATAGACAACATTTTCACCACTTCATCAATAACTTCTAACGTCATTTTCTTATCCTTAAAATAGTAGTTTTTGATCTGCCGTCCCACCTCGAATTGGTCGACAAGAGAACAATGCCATGTAATGGGTCTAGGGACGAATTCTTCCAAAAATTGATTGAATCTTGGCATTAATACAGCAAAGTCATTCCTGCAAGTCATGATCGCGGTCATAATTCCTTCTTCTTCCACATACCCATTCATAACTTCAACACCCTCGTGGATCCCGCCACGGACGCCATCGTAAGAATTCCCGTGAAAATACCTTTCAATATTAGCGAAATAATTCTCGCTTACAACTGCGAAGTATATTTCGGAGGAGTTCTTAGCCTTGATTGCCATTGTTGTTGGTATTTGTAGATTGATTAGCGAATCGACGGGCTGCGTTTTGAAGAATTCGTACAATACTTTGTTGTCAGTGGAATGACATCCCAATTGTTTCGCTAAAGCTAATACTACTTCCCGTGGCTCAAACGGCATCGACCAGAAGCAAGTACAAGTCCCACTCTGCGTGATTGCTCTTCGGAACAAACCTTTAGTCATCGGTGACATCAGATGAAAAGACACGCACACCCCACCAGCGCTATTCCCAAAGATGGTGATATTCTCCGGATCTCCTCCAAAAGAGCTGATGTTCTTTTGCACCCACCTCATGGCTTGCACTTGGTCTTTCATCCCTGCATTCCCTGGCACATCTTCAGAATCTAGACAGAGGAATCCTAAGACTTCAAGTCTGTAGTTAATTGTGACTAAGACCACGTCGTGTCTGACAACAAATTCTGGGCCGTACATGTCATCGTTGCTGCCTCCAATGGAGAAGCTTCCTCCGTGGATGTACAGCATGACTGGCAAGGGTTTATCTGGTTTGAGGTTTGGGGAGTACACGTTCAGATAGAGACAGTCCTCACTTCCCCACGGGGTTTTGGTCAAGGGATTCATTTGATAGCAGATCGGTCCAAATTCTTTGGCGCTTTGAACGCCCGTCCATGGTTTTGTTGGTTGTGGCGGCTGTGAAAGTTAATGTTATCTGTTTTAACGCTAGTAAATTCAATATACTCTTCGTTCTATAAAGATACCTGTCAAGTTTTAATCGACTAAATTCACGCGGGATAAAATGTAGCCCTTGTCAATACAGAAAGTATTTTCCCTACATAAAAAAAACCTTACAAAGTTACAATCTAACGGACTCTTCTTCTTTATTTTTAACCGACTTCAAAAAGGAGGAGCTTCTCAATTCATCGGAATCTTTTATTATTTATGTACCTATGTTCCCCGATTACTCGAAGAAGCCTTAACCGATTTAGAAAATTCTTTTTTTTGTTTGTTAGAGTATCCTACTCAGGTAGTCCTATGGTCATCAGGTCAGGATCTGATGATGGGATCCTGGAGATATCGAGGGAACTTTTCAAATTTTTTAGGCACATTTAAAGCGATTTGGGTACTGATTTGATGTCGGTTAAAGCTTTGTTTTTAAAGTAAATTATACTAGAACTGATAGTAAATATACGTTTATTACCTTAAACCTCAGGTCTCCTACAGGTGGCTGGGCATAAGGGACTCCTTTAAAACTATAGAAAGTGCCTCCGTATTCGTTTCTTTCATGGGTTCCTTCAAGAACGCCTTCGGCCACATTCACTTGAACCATGTTCAAATAAAATATACAACTAACTTTCTCCCTTATTTAAATATCTTGCTTTAGACGCGGTTAAGTCGGCTTTTGTCTCGCAGTACAAGCCTAAACTGTTGTAATGGTCGCTGTTAATGTATGTATAATATTTGCATTAAATACCTACAGACTTTGAACCGCATTTAATTATCATAAATCATGATATTCAGCATTTATATGCATAAAATAAATGTTAACATACTTATAGTTCTTTGAAATATCAATAACTTAGAAATAAACAATATTTGAGTCAGAACGGTTAAATATGTAAATATGGATTAAAGTAAAAAATTCTAAATTTATAAAAGTAATGAAATTTTGTTCATTAAGTATACAATTTCGATGTAAAATGTAAATTGTGCAAATTCTCTTGTTTATTTTTGACTAACTCCCCGCGTGGCTCTGTCCACTCGGCGTATTGCATACAGGGTGGAAAGATAATTCGGGCCCTGGAGGGAAACTACCTTAAATCCTTAAGCTGGCTCATTTTACTTAAAGGAGACATTCCTTTTTTTTTAAAAGAAACAAAACTGCATTCAAAGATTTTCAAAAAAGCCTCGCACATGGCCGAGAATCGAACCCGATCGAATTTGTCTAAAAATCTGAGAGAGTTTGCGTAAATAAATAGTTCTGGATGTATGGAACACTTGTTGCTAAGGAACCCTGTCTCTACAATCATAGGAAGATGCCGAATTTCAGAGTTTAAATACGGAAATGGATCTCCTCGTACGGGGAGCGGGCCCCATTATGGGATAGTTTTGTATGAACATCTATTTCTATAAACTTTTAATGCAGTATAAAGGTCAAACTAAGAATAATTCATTCGGAATGTTATATTTTGCATTGCTATGAAGTTGTATTTTTCTACCATTCATACTTTTATAACTACATACAAAAATGTTACAAATGAGAATATTTGCCAAAAAAATCAGTGTATCCCAATATGGGATACCATACACTCCCATCATGGGATATCCCATATTAGGCACTGCTCCTAATATGGGATATCCTATATCCCTATATCCAATGATGGGGATGTCAAATAATTAATATTTTTTTGGCAAATTTTCTATTGGGATACTACAGGGTAGACCGGGGACAATTGAAACACGTAATGATTGAAACAAGTCAGTTTAGGGTATTTTTCTTATTTAATTTGGCATATCGACGTTATCTTATCTACCTATAATCTTAGCAATAATCACAAACAAATGTTTTGGTGTGCGGCTCCACTCCAGCACATCACTCATGGCACCACCGAAAACATTTAGTGCACTGAATCCACTTTTCCCCAGCAATGTCATTTGAATACGAATTTAGGCAATAAATACCTATAATACGTACCTCAATATTAGATATCCCGTATTAGGCACACCCTGGTATCCCATATTAGGACGATTACGTATTTGAAATGAAATATTTATTATTAACATATACAGACAGACATTCACAAACATAACTGTGGTCCCACACTAGGCTAGGCCTGTCCCGTGGAGACCAAGACAAATTCTGATTAACTGTCCATGCGACTTAGCATGAAAACAAGACAAAGTAAAAAGAGAAAAGAGAAAAAAAAATACAATTAGAAACTAACAATTAATTAATTATATTAGGCTGCTTGTCTGCGGTGATGTATGTGTATGTGTAGTGTGTAGTGTATGTATGTAATGTATGTGATTGTATGTTATGATATTACATTAATGATTGTTTCCGATTGCTCGTAGTTCCAAGGTAACAATAGAGATTGGATTTAAATTTTTGCCTCTAGGACACTGCTTCTTCTTAGGTCAATACGTTTAGCAAATGTGTTATAGATGTGCGGAAGTAGAAATGTATGAAAACGCAAAGCAAATTTAGTTTTAAGTAAAAGAGTTTGAAGATTCTTTTCTTTATCATATCATTATATGACGGTAAATTTAAGGTAGACTTATGCACGTTTATGGAAGCCCGTAGCAGGAACAACCTTCGTACACTGAGGACCTGTGCCTCTCTGTACAAGTCCACCGTGGGGTAACGGCGAGGTTTACCCAAAGAAACTTTTAAAATTTTGCCAACACACGGTCGTAAACCAAAAACTAATTGAAATGCAGGAAGAAACAACACATGCACTTCAACACAAACATTATTAGATGATGCAGAACCACAAACAAAAACAAAAAATCAAACTTACCTTAAGAAAAGTAACCTTCTAACTGGCATATTACAAAAACTCTTTAACAAAATATTGACGTAAATACACCTCACTACTAGCCGAATGGCGACTGACGCGCGATTGTTCCAAAATGGAGTCTGTACAACAAGTGGCAGTATTTCACAGCGTGTTCGTTAGATTGGCGCTGCCTGTAGACGGAAATACTTCGCTATCCCAAATTGGGAAACCATCCCATAATGGGGCCCGCTCCCTATCCTAAGTACCTACTATGGGTACCTAAGTATGGGAATGATATTTTATTACAGATTTGAAAAGATTGGTGTATATAATGAAAATAAATAAATAAAACTACGAATTTACCAATTTCGTCTAGTTTCAGATGTCACATGTCAAATACAGACATACTAAGCGGGTTAGTATGGGGAGGTCCATTTCCGTACATTAAATTATGAAATTCAGCATTTTCCAGTGATTGCAGATACAGAGTCCCTTAGCAACAATAGTTCCTTACACCTAGAACTATTAATTTACGCAAAAAAACGAACTCAGATTTTTAGACAGATTCGACCGGGTTCGATTCCCGGCTTTTTTGAAAATCTTTGAATGCAGTTTTGTTTCTTTTTAAAAATAAAGGAATGTCTCCTTTAAGTAAAATGAGCCAGCTTTAAGGATTTAAGGTAGTTTCCCTCCAGGGCCCGACTTATCTTTCCACCCTGTATATCGTAAGCAAACCCACGAGTAAAAATATAGCCTATGTGCACCCGGAAGGCTCATAAACACTGAAAAAAATGTGGAACTGGATGTGTAGTGCCGGATATTACCCCCTACATACAAATTTAAGTACGTACTCACAAGGCTTAGGGCCTGGGCACATGTTTGCGGTACGAAGCCGCAACGCAAAATATTGCGGCACTCGCGCCTCAATATTTTGCGCGCGCGCCTTAACCTTTTCGACGCCAACGACGCATATACTCACACTGCAGGTTCAGCGCCAACGACTGATATATTCGCCAAGGAGCCTAGCGCGATAGCAATCTTCTTGCATTGACATAAGGTTTAACTCCGCAGTAAATGTCTGGTTGATTTGGCGTGTAGTTGACAACTTTTCTCTTTAACAGAAGAGCGCTCAAAAGGTTAAACTTCTTTTAAAAGCTTTATTAGTAGTTTATGTGACTGTACATAACATAATGCAGGCCATTAAACACGAATGTGAATCACCCGAGTGTTTTAATGCCTAATTATGTACAGTTACGTACTAGTAGTTTATGTGACTGTACATAATGATACTGATTAAACACGAGTGTGGGTTTATGAAACGAGCCGCAGGCGAGTTTCATAAAAACATCACACGAGTGTTTTAATGCCTAATTATGTACAGTTACATACACACTACTTTATCTATCCACATATCATAAGCCTCCATGATGCATTCAGGAGCCGCATATTATAACCGGCATCGCGGCGTTATTTTCTTGCAGCTGTCATAGTTTGTTTTTAATTCAGAGACAAACTAGAGTCGACCACAACTATCATATCGTTCGATATCTTACTTACGTGCGCGACATTTGTCAAATTTGTATGCAAATTGACAATTCGTTTCGAACTAAACGTCAATCCCGAGTGATATTAGAATACAGGTCAACTCAAATGCGAAAAATAAGGTTTATTTTGATATTAGGGCCTATGCAGATATTGCAGCCTGCGTTTTTCAAGCGCGCCGTCGACGCGTGGTAAAAACGCAGTCTGCATAGGCTTTAAGCTCTTAAAAGCTACCAAAAGAATTATTGGTTTCAATGATATAATAAATCAACACGGAATACAATTTACAAAAGAAAAAATCGATGCGAGATTTTTTTCCCTATCTTCCAGTAAACATTCTTGGGTCTCAGAGTCTCAGTCTCGACAGCTCTTGGGTCCTTTAAAATTGGATCCCAGCGGCTTCATACACGTCCTTCCAGAAGGACACGACGTCTGCGTCCAGCGACCGTCCCACAGTTAGGACGTCGGAGATGTCGACGTAGCTCTCAGAATCGCTGTAGGGGGGCACCACTGCTCCCAGTGTTGCGTCTGGTGTTGGCGTACTGGAAATTGAATTATTACAACGTACTTAAATCTCTATAACTAGTCGAGAACTTACTAGTGCGAGCTGCAAATGGTTTGAATAATAGCATTTGAGCTAAAAGTTTAAACTGTCGAAAGAAATCTGTGGTAGGTACTATAGGGTATTATGAATGTAGATACGTACCCATATTTAGCAAAATTGGTGAAGACCTTGCACGCCAGCTCAATCATCTTATAACCATTATTGCTCTTGTCGATCGGGATGTTCGCGAAGTTGGCTTGGAACAGGTACATCAAGTCTTCCAGATGACTGGCCCCGGAGATACCGTACTTAGCACCCGCGGCGCTGAATATATTCCTCTCAGAAACACAGGAGAACCTATAGAAGTATGTCTTACTGTTTTTAATTTTGGGTAAGTGCTTAACGGCTCTATGGATGGCATAAATAAACGAAGTATGGCTGACATATTTCACGAACTCCTTCATTGTATCAGTGTTGATCGGTCGTTTGCCAAAATAGTGTTCATGTATTTTTTGAGACAGTTCAAGCACCGTCTTCGGACTGACCTCATAGAGAAGTTCTCGAGGTAACAGTATTTCTGGATATCTGTTGTAATCTTTCAATAAGGTTTTTTCGAATATATCTACTCCAAGGAGGGATTCTTCACTAGTATGGCCAATGAAAATGTTAACCTCATTGCCAGTTCCTTTTCTCAAAATTTCGAGTGGTTCTACTATCATAAAATAGTCTTGGCCAAAGTTCTTTTCGACTACAGGAGTGAAGTGATACATTTTTAAGATGTTGTTGACTTTTTCTTCGCAACTAACTACGCACGGGTTAGTCAGGACTAATTTCTCAGCTGGAACACTTTGTAAAAACTCAAGAAGCTTGCCCGGGTCGTCAGTTTCAAAGCCGAGTATCTTGCCGAGAGTGAACGCGCGCTTAGCTGGTTCAAACGGGACTGACCAGTCACACAAAGGCACGCCACTCATTGGAACAGCCCCCTTGAACAGTCCTTTAGACATTGGTGACAAAACGTGTAGAAATGTAGATGCTCCTCCAGCGCTTTCACCGAAAACCGTGACATTAGAACGATCGCCCCCAAATTTAGCAATGTTTTCTTGGACCCATTTCAGAGCTGCCACTTGGTCCTTCAGTCCTGCATTGCCAGGGACTTCTTTCGTGTCCAAGCATAGGAATCCAAAAGCTTCTAGTCTGTAGTTGATTGTGACTACGACTACGTCATGTTTGACTAAGAAATCTGGGCCGTAGTGGGAGTCGTTGCCTGATCCACTTCTGTAGCCACCGCCATGGATGAATACCATGACAGGTAGAGGTTTGTTTGGGTTGAGGTCTGGAGAGTAGACGTTGAGGTACAAGCAGTCTTCGCTCCCGGGCAAGTACTGGTCCGTGAAGATGTCCCGTTGTGGGCATACTGGCCCGTGTTCGATTGCGCTTCTGACTCCGTCCCAAGGCAATGCAGGTTGAGGCGCCTGTAATAAAATTACAGTCAATGTTTGCACAAAATAAACAAAGTTAATGTCAAACAAATGATCTAGTAACCTTGTCGCCTGAAAGCACGGCGTAGTTTGCGTCAAATCCGGTAGTTCTGATTTTTTGCAGACTTGTTTATGATGTTGGCCCAATGAATAATCCAAGTTTGTGACCTCGAGCGCCAAACGCAACTTTGTCAAAAATCTAAAATACCACGAAATCCCTAAAGGACTCGTTTTTGATAGTAGTACCTTTTAAAGACGTTTTTAAAGTAGACTAAATTTGCTACAATATGAACGTAGAATGGTCTCTGTAGACTAAATACTAGTTTCTGAGATAAAGCTTAATTCATATTTTTTTTCGAGCTTTGCAATTTTATGCAATATTTTAGACGTCACTCGAACAACTCTATCGGGATGAAGTTCCGATTACCTCCGACGGAGTGTGCTAGTTGTGGTTACCCTGAAAGGCATGTCTGTCTCGCTTTCTCTTTCTTCTCTCTGTTGCCTCGAAGATCGCGGATCTTTAACATTGTACTTTTGTGTGTATACTAAAATAAACCTCATTAATTAATTGGAGAGTATTAATTACAGGATATGACAACTTGGCGACGAATAAGAACATGTGCGTAGGTTAAAATAATTAGCGACCAGAAATTCGCAAAGACAATATTGTAAAGTGAAAATAGTAACAAGATCAGCGAACCTTATGTTAGACATAACCTAAAAGTCAAGCGAGTGATAAAATAAAAATAAATGTCGGGAAATGATACAAAAGACAAGTGGACCAAAACAACTTGGATATATAAATTAACAAAACCACAACTACAAGAAGAGCTAAACAAGTTAAACATAGAGTATTAAGGAGGCAATTGCAATTATATTCGGGGTAACCAAGTTTTACAACTATACCTATGGCAGAAGCTTTGAGTTAGGTTGCGAAGTTCGAAAAATTATAAACTTTGAAAGGTTTTATCTCGGAAACTATTGGGTCTAGTCTCATATTGTAGCAAATCTAGGCTACTTTAAAAACGTCCTGAGAAGGTCCTACTATCAAAAACTAGTCCTTTAGGGTTATAATAAAAACTTTCGCGGTATGTTCGATTTTTGACAATGTTGCGTTCAGCGTTCGAGGTCAAAAACTTGAATTAGTCATTGGGCCAACATCATAAACAAGTCTGCAAAAAATCAGAACTACCGGATTTGACGCAAGCTCTGTATGTATAAATATAAAGTTACTGGACTAAAAAGGTTATTGTTGAATTTGCTAATATTACAAGGCGTTTTTCTCACTGAAGTGTCATTCATTGTATGAATTCTAATTCGGATTTTTGATTGTATGAATTCTAATTCGGATTTTTGAAGATATTTAATAACAGTTTTTTTGAAAAGATTATAAATGTAAAAATTGAATGTAATTTAAGCTATGAATCGTTTGCATCAATTTCTCGTTACGTATAATTTTGTTTTAAACTGTTTTATTTTACGTCCTTGGTTGTCAAATTACTAAGTCATTTTCATTATTTCATCATTGTCAATTGTTTGGTTAGGTATAAAGGTAGGTATTCTATTGTACTGATGTGTTCATATTTACTTACTAATTAAGTACCTATTTTTAAAGACAAACTGTGCTGTTTTGTTTCTGTGAATGTATCAAAAATCAACTTAAACTGTTTATTATCATCACGCCTGCATCATTAAGGGGCAGGCGAAATGAATATGAATATTTGTTTCCGAGTCTTAGATGTTTTCTACGTATTTAATGTTCTTCTATTAAATGTGTCGTCGTCTAAGTACCCATAGCCTTATTGAGCTCACAAGCTTTACACTAGGGCTAATTAGATTTATGTAAGATTGTTCCCTAATATTATTAAATCCCTAATATTCCAGTTACCTTGAACCTCAGATTGCCAACGGGCGGCGCCGCGTAGGGCACACCCTTGAAGCTGTAGTAGTGTCCATCTCTGGTCACCACCTCTCGACGGGCGCCCTCCAGCCACCCCTGCTTTACTTGCACCTTAGCCATTCTGAAAAGACATGAATAAATCTTTAGTAGCTGGCCACCGTTCAATCACTGGCCACCGTTCAATAACTGGCCACCTCATACTAAAATGAACTGTATTCACCTATAATAGAATTCATTCTTGTATAAGGTTTCAATTACTGTCCACCCTTCAATAACTAGCCACGTCAATACTAATTTGGCCAGCCTTATGGGCACCCTTCCCACAGGCAGCGACCTCGGGGAGTATGTATTTATTAGTTTTTCATCACACTTGCTCATAAATGTTGCCTGTACACAGAAGGACAATGGCCTAAATTGTTCCCGCGGGAAATAATGGTCCCAAGGGAGTAATGAGCTTGTGTGTGATCTGATTAGTTAAGCAAATCTGGATGACAAGAATTCTGCTCTGTGATTGGTTGGAAAATAAAATCGAGCAGACCATGCCCTGCAAGAACCACATGCTCCATGCTCTGTGATTGGTTGAAATATTGAAGCTACGCCCTCCAGTCGCACTGATCTAGAAGTGAAATTGTCAATTTCGTCAACATTTGATCGATGCGCTTGTATAAAACATAGGTTTTTCTGCCTTTTGTGGTTATTTATTTCCTCGCAAATGAGATGAAAAACATTGTGTATAACACGGGCGTAAGAATATTGCAAACTCGAGTCATCAAAAGCCCTCCGCCTTACGGCGTCGGGCTTCTGATAGACTCTCGTTTGCAATATTCCTCATACGCCCCTTGTTAAACATTGTACTATTAAGTGTATAGGTTTAAGTTTTCTTTTTGGTTAATTAATATATTGTAAATCCTTGTGTTTTTTTTATATTTGTTTTGAATTATATTTGTAGGGTACCTAAACAGAGTTAATTTTCATTATGAGGGAGCCAGCTACTGGCGAGTCTGAGCGGCGTAAGAGTAAATGAGGCCTTCTCATTTTTAACACGTGCCCAACGAAAAGAAGTGTAATGTTTTCAGGGTGTATGTATGTGAGATTCTTTATTGTGCAGACTGTCATAGCCGTGAATCTCTCTACCACGTCACTACCATGATTAGGCATGAACACACATGCATACATGAATTATCATGTTTTTCTAGATATAATCAAAATACACTCTACTCTTTATCTAGAAAAATGCTAATTCATTCAATAGGTACTCATTTTCAATACTTACTAAAAAAATAAATTAACATTACTAGCTGTTTATAATGGGGAATGGATGAAAATTTTAGAAATGCCTGTTTTTTTTGGTGATAGGAATAACCTTCCTTAGCACCAGAAAAAAGATGCACACTTTTCAGATGCGTCAATTATTTTTGAAAAATATAAACACTTTCCTCACTTACGTTTTGGGTTTAGGACGGCAAATAAGACATTTTGCTTGATCCGTCTCATATTACAAAAGATATCATAAAAATCCGTGGTAAACTGACACTGGCAATGATATTGACAGCTGCAGCAGCTATATTTGTCATTGCCAGGGTCAGATATTTAAAATATTTTTTGTAATATGAGACGGATCAAGGAAAGTGTCTCATTCGCCGTCCTAACCACAAAACGTGAGTGAGGAAACTGTTTTTATTTTTCAAAAATAATTGACGCAGCTGACAAGTTTTTTCTGATGCTAAGGAAGGTTATTCCTATTACCAAAAAAATAATCAGGCACTTCTAAAATTTTCATCCATTCCCCATTATACATCCAATGTAGTGAGTAACAACGTGCACGTAATGAGAATGATCCAAATAGCCGTACAAATAAGCTAATTTATGTAGTTAATCTAAAACAAAAGTTCAAGTGGGCAGGCCACATGGTTCGAATGCCAAACAATAGATGGACAAAAACAATAACAAATTGGAAACCTGAAATTGGTTAACGAAAAGTGGGCAAAACAAATAAGTACAAGATGGGAAAAATACCCATTAGAAACAGTAGGCAATGATTGGAAAAAAAGTAGCAATGGACCGACAAACATGGAAGAACATGCTAGACAAATACGTAGCAAGAATAGAAAACGGCGATTCGGAAGAGGCCTAGGTTTTAAAAACCATACAAACATGATATATGTACGGGGTGTCGTCTGTAATACGAGCAAATATTCCAAAGGACGCTTCCTTAGATCATTTGCAGTAACCCCTTGTCTATATTCTCCCATTCATACTATTTTTTTTTGGATTCGGAGAAATTTTGATCTAAAATTATGACCTCTAAGTAATGTATCTTGGCACCACGACATCATAGCACAGCAGTTAATGCTGATTTTGAGGTAACATCATGTAATGAGTCTGATAATAGTTTTTGCATTTCTGTTTTCAAAATATATTTTTGTTTTTTTTAATTTTTGTTTATTTTTTTTATTGTTTTTAAAATCAAAAAAGTTACTTATAGCACTCCAGAAGAGTAAAACATTACAAGTAAAATTATTTTGAAGAAAAAAAAACAATTATAACCACGTGGAAATTATTGTTCACAAGCTTTAATCTACCGTTTAATTTATGCTTCTATTACAGGCCACGCCCTGTGAAATGTGTAAACGAGAACAATTAGTTTGTATAATAAAGACTTAAATAAATAAAAAATGTAGTTATTCTAAAAATTATTAAAAGACGTGATTTTGTATGCTTGTATGCCACAATGAGCGGTCATGATGATGATACTATTAGATAAATATTGAGCCTTATAATATAATCTATAATTTCATGTATTTCTTGTTTTGTTTGAATGTTTACAGTATCTATGAGATACAGATAATTTTGTTATATAAGAGTTGAAGTCATCGACTTGAGTATTGATACATACTCGTAATAAAAAGAGATACAAAAGTTATTTAGTACAGTCGAATACAAAGATATTCGCCTTAGGTATTACAAAGAAATACGTTCCAATCGTGTAAACTGTTAACATAACATTGACATTGACCGCACATTTGCTATAATCACTAGTGGCCGTATTAGTAAGGAACCTATTTTAGCTAAAATAGTCTACTAACTAGCGCAAATTTTCGTTCGTTTTTATACGTCACTTTGACATTTGTGTATTTATACATTACATAAGATATAAGGTCTGTATCAGAATTAACAAGCAGTTTATGATAATAATTTAATAATACCGAGATGTATAAGGTTTCTGAGCCAAATATTCTAATGTTTTTAAAGATGTACGTCTCTGAGAATCATAACAAAAAGATCATTAATGTAATATTGTCAGAGATGTATAGAGTCAATAAAAATAAAACAAAAAAATAACATCATTTTTTAGGTAGTTAAGTACCTACTACCCTTAACTACACAAACATCCATATCAAAGAAATAACAAATTGTTACTAGTTCCAACGAATTACCTACCGGTTATCATTAATTAGGGCATTGTTTAGTTCAACGTTATTGTCATATCCACACTGCAGAATCCGAAAAGAGGACAAACAATATAAAATGCAGAGATGACTAAAATAAGTGCATTTAAAAATATAAAATACAAACAGGCAATATCAGAAACTCAGAAACGTACCTCTCAACTGACCTCGAAGACACAACTGAACTCGACTCACAGTCACGAAACAGACTGGTTTATAGCAATTGTAAATTACAATTTCTAATCATTGATCATTTCTAATCAATTTACGAGCCCGCCTAGCTTTAGACCGGACGCGAGATACTCTACCCGTCTCTTTCTGAGTGTTGTAATTATCAAAAGACGGATAGTAGCTATATCGAACGCTCGAGACAGTCCACGTGGTCTTGTACTACTAGTACTAGACTTGCAGCATGATTCAGCATTGAATATATCGATAGCTATTTTCATGTCTATAAAATAAATAATATTATTCCGTAATCTTTAAATTTCGCTTGTTCTCTTAATGTTCTGTAATCTTAATGTATTCATAATCATAATCATAATCATAATCATAAATTTATTTCGTAAGTTAAAGTACAAATTGCTACTTACATTTTAATTTACAAATTTGTATGGTGAAAACCAAAAGTAAGTGTCAACTGACCCCCGTACTAGTTTGCACTGTGTCACGGTGGGTCAGGATTCACCGTCCTTATAAGTGTCACTTAGTTAAATAAGTAATTATGCTATCCTATAACATTCGTTCCGTAGGTATCGTTTTATAACTAAACTAAGTGGGTAGAAAATAAACGAATAGAATACAAGCATTAAGCCAAACAAAAGAATACTCAGGCGCTCGGCCGGCTTAGGCGTAAACAAGTAGTATATGCAAAAACTTAACATAAGATAACATTTTTACCACGGGATAAAAATCTAATGTTTCCCTTCAAGTTTCTCTATATGTATCATTGAGTATGGTAAAGTGTATGCATGGATATATTTAATTGTTTATGTGTGTGTCTGTGTATGTAGTGTATATGTGTTGATGCGTAAGTGCGACTACGCGCGCGTGCATTGTGCGTGAGTCTCTGTGTGTGTGTGTGTATGTGTGTGTCCGCGAGTGTGCGAGTGAATGTGCGTGTGTATATATGTTTGCGAGTGTAAGTATATAACTGTCATTAATTGCGTGCGGATTACACCAAGGTTTTTAGTAGTTGTTCAGTATCTTCGTATTTTAATTTCTGTAGCTAAGCTTCCAATGACTTTTTACAAGCATGTAAATTAAGTGTTCGTATTTGAATATGTTTGCTTACTTTATTATATAATGTGGGACCAAGAACAATTCAGATTAGAACAAGTGAAATTAAAAGTTTTCTCAAGAAACCCATCAGCTGTTTTACCAATATCAGAACCATATGGCCCTGTGGCCTCTCACGATTTAGAGGAATCCAACGACATCTCATCATCATCATCATCATCATATCAGCCGAAAGACGTCCACTGCTGGACATAGGCCTCCCCCAAAGAGTGTTACAAAGGCCGGTCCTGGGCCACCCGCATCCAGCGGACTCCCGCGACCTTTACCTGGTCATCAGTCCACCTTGCGGGGGGCCTACTCACGCCGCGCCTTCCGGTACGTGGTCGCCACTCGAGAACCTTTCCGCCCCAATGGCCATCGGTTCTACGTGCAATGTGCCCACGGCCACTTAAGTTTAGCAATTCGGAGGGCTATATCGGTTACCTTGGTTCGGCTGCGGATAGCCTCATTTCTGATGCGATCGCGCAGAGAAACTCCCAGCCCTCTCCATTGCCCTTTGAGTGACTTTGAGCCTTCTTATGAGGCCCATAGTAAGCGACCACGTTTCCGTACCATATGTCATCACTGGCATCACACACTGGTCAAAGACTCTCGTCTTGAGACACTGCGGAATATTGGACGAAAAGATGTGCCGTAGCTTCCCGAATGCTACCTCATACTATGTCAAAATCCATCAAACTGTTTTAGCCCGCGTGCTAGCAACTGATTTTCGTGACCAATTTCGCCCCGTGCGATAACTTGTGAGATGGTTCAGAATGTTGTATTATGAAGCCCCGAGGACGTCAGGTGCGGCTCCGTCGGTGGGTTGACCAGCAGCAGCCTACCAAACACGTAAAAAAGATGACCAAATGTTATCAAATGATGATCAAATGATAGCTTATCCAATATCATGATAGAAAATAATGTTAAACCTACCTACCTGAATAAAGAATATTTTGCGTTTGAGTTTGTTAACCGACTTCAAAAAAGGAGGAGGTTCTCAATTCGGATGTATATATATATATATATTTTTTTTTTTAATGTTTGTTACCTCAGAACTCCGTCATTTATGAACCGATTCGTACAATTCTTTTTTTAACTGAAAGTATATGCTTTCAGATTGGTCCCATTGTTTCCAAAACCCCAGTTGGATGATGGGAACCATGAGGAATTGAGGGAACTCCTCAAATATATTAGGTACGCGTGTAGTAATTTCGGTATTTTCTATTATAACTCGTGTATTTACACCCGGAAATCATAAATTTGGTGAAGTGGAAGTGATGATGAAGACCACAGATGGCTTGTGGAACTTCTCAATGATGTACTTCAAACTATTTAAGTACGTCACATATTCTGATATTATTCCGTTGAAATAGCAAACAATGAAGTGCCAAAGGTAATTCTGAGATCCTTGAGGAATCGACGGAAGTCCTCAAATATTATCGGCCCATCTGATGATGAACTGATTTCCGAGAACAAAAGCGTTGATTTTTAGACCAATAAACCAAATCGCTGTATGGTTTATTGGTCTAAAAATCAACGCTTTTGTTCTCGGAAATCAGTTCATGTGGTAAATTGGAAAAAAAATGTGGAGATGTTAATGTGGCTTGGCGGAGTACTGAATTGAACTTTGTTTTGAAAGTAAATTATTTTGTTTTATTTTCAATAATTTCCCCTTAATTGCAATTTTGTCAGATGACAGTTTATATGCTCACCAACACCAATTGACACGCCAACTTTGTTTTCCTTAAGAGTGTGTTTGAACATAACTAAGCATGAAGGTGACTTTTGTCAGGGTACCGTAATAACACCTATACGTATATCGCCGTCTGTCTTTGGTGCAGTGGGCACGCCAACACACAACAACACTTAGGTGTTCTTGCCGACCAAAAGTTTAGATTAATAAATCGTTGGCAGAAGATTCAGCTTATCCAACGAAACTTTTATTCTCCATAAAATAAATACGAACTTATTTGAGTGATACACTGATATTGAAAACTTTCATTGTATCGCGAAAACACAGTTGCCCCGAATCCAATTTGCCGCTGAATCCTGCAAAGCTAAAATAAGGAAAACACGAGATGGATCCTTTGCATAGCTCCCGTAATCAAATCGGGGTGAGCCTGCGCTACTGAAATCCCACACATATACAGTTATATACAGTTGCGGAAATAGAATATTATAATATTATAATAGCTTTTATTTAACTTGACCGCGGGCGTAGGCGTAGAATTGCCATTTTATCGGTTGTACCTTGTTTTACCGACAAATACTCCATCGAATTTATGTTTCGCAGAATTTTTATTTCATCGTAAACCATTTTTTTCAGAATCAGTAAACTTTTTATAACACAAACCTATCCTAATCTAATTGGTTCTACAGAATGACCTTGTGCCTAAAAAGTTAAAGGTTTCCGAGTAACAAGAATTCGAAGAAATGAAAATTCGACGAAACAATGCATTCGGTGAAACGTATGTCGGTGAAATAAGGGGACACCCATTTTATCGCTGTGGATAAGACATCGGTCACGTTTCGACAAGAATTAAATGAAATGAAAATTCGACGAAACAATGCATTCGGTGAAACGTATGTCGGTGAAATAAGGGGACACCCATTTTATCGCTGTGGATAAGACATCGGTCACGTTTCGACAAGAATTAAATGAAATGAAAATTCGACGAAACAATGCATTCGGTGAAATGTATGTCGGTGAAATAAGGGGACACCCATTTTATCGCTGTGGATAAGACATCGGTCACGTTTCGACAAGAATTAAATGAAATGAAAATTCGACGAAACAATGCATTCGGTGAAACGTATGTCGGTGAAATAAGGGGACACCCATTTTATCGCTGTGGATAAGACATCGGTCACGTTTCGACAAGAATTAAATGAAATGAAAATTCGACGAAACAATGCATTCGGTGAAATGTATGTCGGTGAAATAAGGGGACACCCATTTTATAGCTGTGGACACGTTTCGACAAGTATGCGAGTGCGAGAGACGGATGTCTTATCGACAACGATAGGTAAGTAATAAGGCAACCATGCTACGCCCGCTGTTCGTTTGTTACTTTATTAGTGTGGGACAAATCTTGGAACGGAATTTTGAACCAGTTAACCTCAACCGATTGAGCTGAAATTTGTAATATACCTTTAAATTCGAAGTCAATGCAATATTATGGTATCATCGAGCTGATCTGATGATGGAGACAGAAGGTGGCCATGGGAGTTCAGTACTTAACCGACGTAACCCCGTTGAGTCTGGGCTTGTTAGAATCGTCTCTAATGAGTAGTTGATGACGGTATACTTACAGACAAGTACAGTGGGCAATAAATGATTGTACCAAAAATTCAATTTTTGACAGAAAGTTTTTTTTTTCTAAATACGTTTCTATCATAATTTGATATTTTCAGACAATCTTTTAAGGCCAATCAGCAGGGAAGGATTCATTTCAATGTAACTGTACCTACTGACTTGACCGACTGGTGTCACTGACAGCTGCTTACTGATATCGAACCAAACCCGCACCGACAAAATAAAATGCAGAAGTGGCCTAAGTATTAAAACTGTCATTGAAAAATTATACTACCGACTACCTACGCCAAATTCTACTACTACTTCATACGCCAAATCTTGGGATTAGGAGCCAGAGCTCGGCACTATCGGGAAAAACTACTAGGATGATGAGTGATGAAACACTCTACTCAGCTTTATAACAATATTTATTGAACCAATATTTCGTATTTCGTCCGTAGTTTTGCCTTTTCTACTTTTTTTTAGATTAAAAAATATATCAAATGAAAGAGCGTGTTTTTATCTACTAAACGGCAATAAAATTTTGGGTCTAGGTGTTTTAGTTTTAGTAGTAGATCAAATTGAAAAAAAAAACGATTTGTTTCAACTGTCCCCATCCCAGGCGCGGTTGAAAAAGTGAGATAATACTTTTGTGTGTTATATTCGTAATTTTTATGAGATTACGTATAATTTAGGAATTGTTTTTAATCAGCTAGCATTTTTGCGCTTACAAGTTAAATTCTACGTATATTATCATTTATCAGTCATTTGTCACCTTATTTTAGTAAGTTAACTAAACTAAAACAAAAATAAACTGTTTGCATTTTAAACGTAACAAGACTAATTAAAAATACATGACAATAAACTAAGAAAAACTTACTTTGACTTTCATTAGTCGATGTCAAAAAAATACAAGCAAATCACTCTGTTTCAACCGTCCCGACCTCCTCTTTCGGAAAAAGCCGTTGCAGTAATAATGAGAATAATTAAAACTAGATATTACGCTGACATGATCCACAAGCTTCACTTCAAACATAAACACACACTCAATACTCTCACACGAAAAACTCTATGAGTGAAAATACTTAGTTTTGGAGATCAAAACACAATAGGGTCTTCTACAAACAAATTACGCGCGCGGGAAGCTACGTCAAGATGTTTTTCGTGTACAAACCGATCGTCCGCTTCTTTCCTTCCTTGGACCCTCGCCGTCCCGCCTACGGTTTGCGAGATGTTTACGTTGTTTCAACCGACCTGTGTTTCAACCGTACCCAATCTACCCTACCTTATGAGTACCTTAACGCTGGTCTTCTGTCGATATATAATGGACGGGAACACACAAAAATTCCGATGAGTCTTTCCTCCGAAACTATCGTTATTCCGAAATTTCCAAATTCCGAACCCCATTTTCCACCAAACGAAAATTTAGACGCAGATGATTTATTGGAGGTTAGTATTATAATATCCTGAAAAACCAAAAATTCCTTCAGCGAAACATGGTTTTCGGAATTATGAAATTCAGTAATTTATATATTTTTTCGGACAAATTACTCGTCGGAATTACTTATATAGTGTACCAATAATTGATAACATGACACACTTATATTTACACAACAATCGGAAAAATCGAAAAGCATCAATGGTAGTAACTTCAATGTGGGACCCTTAAACATGACTCGCATATCTGGAGATAAAACGCAAGAATTCCGTCTTTACGTCACCGGGATAAATAAATTCCCACTGATATTTCATAAATTCCTCCCAACCGTAACGCTTTGTATCCGTATAATACCCGCGTATTTGAATCATTTTTGCCATTAACATCTCGATATCTTCCTGAAAAAATCCTCAAAGAAAATTCACTTTCAAACTGACACACTTAGAGATAATATTCCATTCTAAAAAGTTGCCGCTTGCGACGATTGTCTTCTAGATGGATAAAGCTTTAGGTTGTATACAGTTTCTGATACGGAGTAAATACATGTGATCGTTATTTGCTTCCAATGTTACTCACATAATATATACAGGGATGTAAATTGGAATATGGTGGTTTGTTACGTTTGATTCGGGAGAAGTCAAGTCTTAGCATAATAAACATGTTTTGAAGGAGAAATAAGTCATATGAAGACGTGAACGGAACGCCTCAATGTAGTTGTTGGTGTTGGTGTTTACTGCCACGGTAGCCTAGTGGTTCAGGCATGCGGCTGTTAAGCGGCGGTTGTGGGTTCGAATCCCGGCTCGTACCAATGAGTTTTTGGGAACTTATGTACGGAATATTTACCGTTAGCTTTTCGGTGAAGGAAAACATCGTAAGGAAACCGGTCTAATCCCAATAAGGTCTAGTTTTCCCTCTGGGTTGAAAGGTCAGATGGCAGTCGCTTTCGTAAGTCGCGTTCTATGCCAAATCTTGGGATTAGGTGTCAAAACGGACCCGGAATAAACGCTAGGAAGGATGATGTAGTTGTTGGTGTTTCTTTACTTCAGTTAATTGGTCTGTTTTTTATAAGTACCACGACGATAGCAAACTCTTAGAAACCGTTCCACCCGTCTGCTTGATGGTGGCCCGTTTCGTCGGCTTGATGGTAAACAGATATCACCATTGGACGCTTGCTGCTCCAGAGGAGTTACTGACCCTTTACCGATTCGAAGATTTGTTGAGTCGATAGCTAGAGACAAATGCAAGTTAACTAAGAGAGATAGGACATATTTCATGACAAGGTACGTTAAAGATGTTTAAAGGATCGATTGGTACAGTAAGCCAAGCAGGACTTTCGACTCTTTTATTTGTACGCCAAGGGTTCAAAAGTGGTAGAGCACTTTCGTGGCTGACTGTACTTTATTTTGTTATTCGTTTGCTGTTAGCTATCAAGCAGCGCGTCAATATCAAATTTTTCATATCAAAGGCGGCAGCGTGCAGCGAAATATGTGCCATGTGGACGTTTCAACGTTTGTCGCTGCGTATGAACGCAGTCTTAGCATTTGTGGTTAAAGAACTTTATTTATCTCTAGAGAAATTTACATTTCACTTAAAACAGAGAAAAATATACATGAAGTAAACAGTGAGTAATACAATTATACATTAGTTTAAAAAGTAATACAAATGTTTAGTTTAAGTGGGTACATATTAAGAAAAAATCATAGTAGTAAGTTATTCTGGTTTGTACAATGCATAATGAGCTCTAATACAATGTGCTTGTAGTGTATTTCACTAATGACGAGTCACATAATTCAGTTTCTATGCCAGTGTTTCCAGGGCCAGAGCCGGAGTTAGGCGTTATATATTTTTAGTTACATACTCCTTTAACTTATGTTTGAAAATATTAAAACTTTTACATTCTTTGATATGTTTTGGTAAACTGTTATAAAACTGTGCCCCTTCATAAGTTATACTTTTTTTGCCATATTGTGTTCGCACTGGTCTCAGAGACAAGTTGTTAGCACTCCGTAAATGACGTATTCCCAGTTCAGCATTAGTTTGAAAAGTCAATTGTGAGTGATTTTTTTTCAATTATTTTCCTGATTAGAATGCAAGTATTATTAAAATAAAGTTGATGGAGATTTAAAATTTTTGTTTCTGAATATATTTTTTGGCTGGATGTGAGAAAATCATATCGAAAGGGTGTTTTTATTATTTTGTTTTGGGCGGCTTGCAATTCTTTAAGCGTAGTTTTATTTGCACTACCCCATACTTCTATGAGGTAGTTCAAGTGGGACTTTACAAGCGAATTATATATGGTGTATCTAACATGTCGAAGAAAACAGTAAGAAGAATTGTAAAGGCAGCTTCGTAATGATGAAATTTTAGAACAAATTTTGCTAATGTGTGGTTTCCAGGTCAGTTCATGGTCTAATATAAGTCCAAGATATTTTTCTTCGGTAGATTTTTCAATTTGAGTGACATTTCTTCGCACTTCTTTTTATGTTTCGATTTAAATAGAACATATTTCGTTTTGACCATGTTGACAGTAAGTAAATTGTATTTAAACCACTCTTCAAGAACATTAAGATCGTTTTGTGCCATTTTCCCGATTTCATCTGCAGAGTCACCAAAGTAAAACAAACATGTGTCGTCCGCGTATAGGCTTATCTCTCCATGTACTGGTGTCTGACAGATGCTATTAATGTAAATTAGGAATAGAAGTGGACCAATAATAGATCCCTGGGGGACGCCGCAAGTAATCGTTTGAGGAGTGCTTTGTACGTTACCAATTTTTTATATTATAATTTGATATCGATTGCTCAGGTATGAATCAAACATTTTAAACGCCTTGTCAGTGACTCCTATATCTTTTAATTTATTTAATAGTAGTGGATGGCTTACCGTATCAAATGCTTTTTTTAAGTCAATAAATATTCCAAGAGCAAATTTTTGGCATCTATGTTTGCTTTAATTTTGGTTACTAAATCTATTGCTGCTGACAAGGTACTTGATTCGGAGCGAAATCCATATTGATTTTTGGAAAGATAATCCGTTTGCGTTAAATAATTGTCTAGACGACGGTGGATAATTTTTCGACATTTTTTGAAATAATTGGTAGCACTGAAACTGGCCTGTAGTTTCCAGGATCCATTTTGTTTCCCGATTTAAATATTGGCGTTACTTTACAGGAATATGGAATAAAAAAAACTGGCCAAGTGCGAGTTGGACTCGCGCACGAAGGGTTCCGTAGCATTATCTATAAAAACGGCAAAAAATCACGTTTGTTGTATGGGAGCCCCCCTCAAAAAAATATTTTATTTTGTTTTTAGTATTTTGTTGTTATAGCGGCAACAGAAATACATAATATGTGAAAATTTCAACTCTCTAGCTATCACGGTTCTTGAGAACCTAGCCTGGTGACAGACAGACGGACGGACGGACGGACGGACGGACGGACGGACAGCGAAGTCTTAGTAATAGGGTTCCGTTTTACTCTTTGAGTACGGAACCCTAAAAAATATCTGTAGCAGTATAAACCATTACTTAGGTCGGTAACTAACGAGCGCGACAGTCGATCCTTTCAGACCCTAATAACACCGAGTAAATCTTAACAAATGAACAGGACCGAGTCGCCGGATGTTTCAGTTTAATTGTTGCACAGTGGGTAGTTTCACGGTATTTTAATGTGGGATATACGATGAATTTACTAACATTTACGACTTATGTTTTGATGTGATTGACGCTTCTGATATGTATTTTTCTATTTGCTATGATTTACCTGACTTTACACTAAAAACATAATAAATAGTGGTCTTTGAGGCGTGAAAAAATCATACTGACGCATAGTTTGTTTCATTACTACTTACATTATTTTCAGTTGTAAAAAAGGTGTAACTCCTCCGGTTTTAATTGTCCTACGTACTGGCCATAAACGAAACTCTACATTTCCAATGTTAATTTCTATATGAGATTTAAATCAAATGCTTTTTTTTTCAAAGGGCTACGTCAAGGGCTCTATTAATGTCATACAATAAGCACGTTAATGTTTTTGGCCAGTACGGATGACAATTAATGAAGTACCAATTCAAACATTTGATGACAAACCTAATGAATATCTTAGTGTCCGAGACTTCCCTAATACCTAGTTGGCAAATCTTAATTCATAACAATAAAAGTGACTAATGGGTTGTGAATGACTGAAATTAAGGTAAGGACATTGGATACATTGGGACATTTACTTCATATTTATTTAATTTGAGACAATATGATTAGAAACAAGCAACCAATGCAAATCAGATGGGATGCCATTCGCGAATTAACATAACTCACAAAGAGATCCAACCAAAACACATCTTTTGTGTGAAAAAGACGTAACCGCGCCAATTATCAACAAGTACAATTCCGTCGGCTCAGCCAACATTGATGATCAGTCGTCGCTTCGAGGCCATGCAAACAGGTGCCGTTGTGTCGTTCATTAAGGTTCATTACTCTAGACAGAATAAAATCATTAATACATTATCGCTATCAAAGTAAAATAGTTAAATATAGGCATTAAGATAATAACGCGATAAGCGATTTAATTGACTTTCATAATATCTTGTAATTCGGTTGAGAGTGTTGCAATGCCCACTTAAAATAGTCTTTACTTCGGTTTTAAACGTTTATAATTGGATATATTTTAGTGGAATCACACTATCGTAAAAAAATCTTCTGAAATGACGAAAGTGCTAGTGCAACAAGGTTGGTTGGAAGGATCCAAACGAGAGCTGGTGACGAAGGATGGCCATTTCTTCAGCTTCAAGGGTGTTCCCTACGCTGCGCCTCCGACTGGCAAACTTAGATTCAAGGTCAGTATCTTTTTCTGATATTTAAATCTATGGCAAATACTTGGTAAATAGATAACTAAGGTCTATTCCTCCTTGTGGTAATGTTGGAGCAATGTCGCAGTTTAAATGTGTTGCCATCTATTATTGAAATAGTTTTGGTTAATCGAATCCCATAAAAAAACATTCCATGTAAAAAATAGGCCAAGTCTCGAAACTCTTTCACAGTAAAAAGTGGTGAGATATATCGTAGAGCCAAGTCAGGCATTCTTATTAACCTTTATTTCAATCAAATAACGACATATCTACATATGTCGTTATCTGATTGAAATAAAGGAATTGAATACAAATCTTTTTTTCCTTCATTCTCTTTTTTTCTCACTCCAGAGAGTCACCTTGCATTGTCCTCTTCCCCAACTTCGCTTCGTTCTGTCGTGCCTAAACATTTACTTTCCACCTTATGAAAGCGATTAACGTCACGTCATCATACAAATTCACTTTATAATCCTATTTACCATCAAGACACTTGGTGTCGTAGTAAGTAATAAGAACGCCCTACAAATATTTAATCAACGTTGCAATATCCAATGTAATAACAATATTAATCGTTTCCAGGCACCGCAGCCGCCATTACCTTGGGCAGGCGTGCGACAGGCTACAGAACATGGTCCTCCGTGTCCACAGTACGACTTCATTGCCAGTAAAATTATCGAAGGCGACGAGGATTGCTTGCACCTAAACGTCTACACTCCAGAACTAGCCTCAGCACAGTCACTCCCCGTCATGGTCTATATCCACGGCGGTGTCTTCAAAAGCGGCTCTGGAAACGACGACTTCTACGGACCAGACTTCATAGTCAAGCAAGGAGTAATACTCGTCACCGTCAACTACAGGCTGGAAGCGCTAGGTTTCCTGTGCCTGGACACGGAAGACGTTCCCGGTAACGCTGGAATGAAAGATCAAGTGGCTGCTTTGAGGTGGGTTCAGAGTAACATCAAGCAATTCGGCGGAGATCCGGGTAATGTCACCGTTTTTGGTCAGAGTGCGGGCGGAGCTGCCACCGCCTACCACGTGCTCTCACCAATGTCAAAAGGATTGTTTAAAAGAGCGATTTCTATGAGTGGAGTGCCCTTTTGTGACTGGTGTGAAAGTTTTGAACCTAAAGAGCGTGCGTTCAAACTCGGAAAACAACTGGGACTGAACACGGATAATCCTAATAAACTTCTAGACTTCCTTCAGAGCCTACCAACAGAAAAACTGGTCGACACCAGTCCTTCTCTGCTTGCGTTTGAGGATGTTTTAAACATGGAGTCTGGAAAGACTAATCAATTTATTCCCGTCCCTGAAAAAGATTTAGGGCAAGAATGCTTCCTAAACGAAGATCCGTTTGAAGCGCTGAAGGCCGGAAGAGTCAATGAAGTGGACATTATGATTGGACACACTAGCGAAGAGGCTCTCTTTATAGTCGGTTTGGTTCAAGCTGATTATCTGTCTCGCTATGATCAATGGCCAGAATTATTAGTCCCGAAAAGGATTTCGTACAACGCTGCACCGAGAGAGACTTTGAAATTAGCCAAGCGAATCAAAGAACACTATTTTGGAAATAAGACTATTAGCGCAGACGCTGCAAAACAGTTTATCGCATTCTTTTCACAAAATGGTTTCACTTATCAGATTCAGAGATTCGCACAACGGATACCAAAGCAAGGGATGGCCAAGAGGTATTTCTACCTCTTTGACATGCAGTCAGATAGAAACCTTTTCTCTCGTCGGGCACAGGCTGAATTCGGCCTATCTGGTGCATCACATTTGGATGACTGCCTTTACCTCTTTCAAGCCAACGCCTTCCCATTGAAAGTGGACACAACATCAAAGTCATTCAGTTTGATACAGAAAACTTGCCAGCTTTTTACTAACTTTGCCAAATGCGGGTAAGAATGATTATTAGTTATTAATACTGTAGTTTCTTGCATATATCCAAAATATTAACTCAACTCTTCCACCGTTACTTGTGCCAATTATTTCTAGTTGTGAGTAAAATGTCGCCAAGGTTCCCGGAGATGCACTGTGTAGATGCGCTGTATTTGTCTTTTGCTGTCATCACAGCGAATTTTCAAATTCATAAAAGCGAAGGCAAGGAAAAATGATTGCGTTCTTGAGTCACATTGAGGCATATCCTCCTTCAAATGACGACTCTACTAATAAGTTCATAATTACCGTATCTGGTGGATTGATAATATAATGGGGCTTTTTCTTCTTCGCCTGTTTCAGAGACCCGACTCCCGACTCGTCGCTGGGCGTGCGCTGGCCTGAATACGATGCGCAAACGCAGAAATACTTGCATATAGCGGAGCAGCTCACCCTGGGCGACCACCTCGATGCGGAGATTACAGCTTTCTGGAGATCTATCTATGAAGATGCTGGCATCGAGTTTTAGGCCCGTATTTTATGCGCAGCCTGAATGCTCGCGTCTGATAGGACTAGAATAGTTCAAGCCATTTTTGCGCGCAGCTGTGTGTGTGTGCGTAGAAAATGCTTGTAATAGGGGCGTAGAAAATAACCAATAATTAAGACTTTTTTAAAAAAGGATTAAAAATATTTTCAAATGGAGAAAAAAGTAAAGCAGGGGATTAAATAAACACAAAGTTATGAGTGTTCAAAGTTTTAAGAGTGGGTATATTCTGTCCCTTTTCTGCAAAACGCACCTTCACATGAAACGACTGTCATTTACTATGACACTCGTGGATCGTGACGTCACGATCCCCTAGCGTTTTCTCTCTCTAACAAGTAATATTAAAACGGTTGTAGCTTCGTAATTTTTTGAGATATCTGAATGGGATTTTCGTCGCTATTAGGCATATTTTTTTGCATTCTTTCTTTTGGAGTAATAATAAAATTTGAGTCTACACCCCTATTGTCGCTGCTTATCTTCCAGAACAAGAGGTGGAATTGTTTTGTTTCGTTTGTTTGAGTATTTTTGCATGCTGTTAACAACAGCTAAAAAAAGGTGGAACAACTGTGTATTTACTTTAAGGCATGTAAACTTACCCTTTTTCTGCAAATACATTATTTTTATTATTTTAAAACGAAACAAACTACTCTAATTCATTGCCAGATTTTCTTGTATGGTGGATAGATAGAGATACCATTTCAGTTTTATAAGAACAACTCATTAAAACTTAATGTAAAAGTTTTTTCATTCATTTATCTCTAATCTGTACATAATTTACCAAATTCAATCGGAAATATTCTAAAGATATTGAACCATTTTAGGTAATTCCAATCACTTAATAGTGTCGAATTTTATATTTAATTTCCCAATAACGACCGTTTAATTAAAAAATTGGAGAATAAAGTTTTAGAAAAATAAATTCGGGAACGTAAATTTTTGATGGAAAACTTTACCAGTTACTAATTTGGAGAGGCATTGATCAAAGTAATTCACCGTTTTTCCTTGTAAATTACGTATTGGTTTTATCGGTTCCGTCTTTTGCGACAGATATTGGGGGCGAAACTCAACTTATTTTAATAACTTCTCGTAAAATTTTGATGACTGAACTCTTTCCACGTAACTACCTGGTTTACGTTTAAATAATGTGTAGTTCAATTCATGTTTGCGCGTGGATATTACGTTATGTACCCCGTTATATGCTAAATAATTAGGAGGATTTGATTGATTTATTGATTTATTCAGACACAATACAAATATTTCTTAATTAAATTTGTAATTTACTTACTTTTGTATGTAATTTATAACTTAAAATTCCCATCAGATTATCTTTAAAGTCCCTTCTTTCAAATAAAAAATAAATAATCGAAATCGGGTGCGCGTTATAAAAAGCTATCGCTGATAAACAAACATACTCTGACATGACGGGTATGGTGTATGAAAGTTTGTACGGAACCCTCGGTGCGCGAGTAAGACTCGTACTTGACCGGTCTTTTAAATTTCTCTTAACTTATTACATGTTTTACTTTAATTCTTATAACTAGGCATCACGCACAAAAATCTCGTCAATACTGTAGAAGCACCCTCTCAATAAAAAAAACGGCCAAGTGCGACTCGAACTCGCCTATGAAGGGTTCCGTAAAATAAATTGCGGTTTACGATTTATGACGTATTAAAAAAAACTACTACTAGTAACTAGATCTCGTTCAAACCAATTTTCGGTGGAAGTTTGCATGGTAATGTACATCATATATGTATTTAGTTTTATCATTCTACTCGTATTATTTTAGAAGTTACAGGGGTACACACACATATTGTACCACTTTGGAAGTGTGTCTCGCGCAAACTATTCAGTTTAGAAAAAAATGGTTTTAAAAACCTCAATATCATTTTTGAAGACCTATCCATAGATACCACACACGTACGGGTTTAATAAAAAAAAATTTTTTGAGACCCCCAAATTTATTGTTTTTTTTCTATTTTTGTGTGAAAATCTTAATGTACTCATATATCTACTCACCAAGTTTCAACAGTACAGTTCTTATAGTTCCGGAAAAAAGTGGCTGTGACATACGAACGGACAGACAGACAGACATGACGAATCCATACCAAAGGGTTCCGTTTTTTGCCATTTGGCTACGGAACCCTAAAAATGCTTTAAATTTTCTATGAAATACCTTATAATTTGTGATATTTTTAAGGTCAGTGCACACTTTGAGCTTCGGGAAAAACTTTGTGTTAAGTTTTTAGTTCGCGTCTGTAGGCGCAAATCTTGTTCTTATTTAAAAATCTTTTTGACAGAAACCAGTAAGCAACACGAGTACAAGGAACTGTTAGAATGCCCAATTCCAGGAAGCCATCTTTTAAGCTCTTCGGTCCTCCATTATTGTACAAACTCGGCAGCTGCACTGTTCCTTCTGAACCTCTCAGCGCACACTGGAACTCTATCAGCGACATCGATACGAATACATACGAGTATAATGTACCAGTGTGTAAGCGCCATACGATAGATAATAATTGTATCACTTCTTCTTCGCAGTCGTTTCTCCTGATTGCTGAAGTACGTGTCCATCTTGAGAGGTTTCCGTTATCTTCTTGATTATGAACTCCCATTCGGTTCTGTCTTCAGCTGCACGTATCGCGGTAGGAGCGGAATCCTCTTCAGAGTTTTTATTTGATTAACCAGCGGATGGGCGATCTGCCACGTGGACGCTTTTGCCGGACTTTACCGACCAAAACCAGTTCGAGATTATCCGTGTCTCTAGTCCCTATATGCCCAAAATATCCTAGAATCCTTTGGTAACCACATAGCCTCGTTTTTATCTTCAGTCAGTAAAGTACAGACTTGTTGGCTGTCATGGCGACCCATTGTATACGCAAGATATGTTTTTATATAATTATGAGGAATTATATCTATTTTTAGAGAACAATAATAGTACATTACTTACCTAGGGCGGTTAAACAAAGAATGTCTCAGATCGCAGGTATTTGACGCCCGAGCCGAAGGCAAGGGCGATAAATATGCGCTCTGAGGCTTTCTTTATTACCGCCCGTGGTGAGTACAAAATTTTACGTCTCTATCTGGCCAGGAAGTGGGGTTTTCCGCACGCATAGCGTGCGGTAATTCCTACTTTATGGCCAGGTATGACGTAAAGTATATTTGTGTTGTAGTTTGTATATCCAGTGGCATAACCCATTAATGTAAGAGTAGTATTTAGTAATTTATTTTGTCACTAACACTTAATTTAATTTAATTTATTGTAACTAACACATTATGGGTCCAGTAACCTGAAATAAATATATATTGAATTGAATTAACCCATTACGTCAGTAACATACGAATTCGTATTCATATAGAAAACCCCCCGTAGATACCGACATCAGTGCGACACCATAATAAAATCTTAGCAAATTAAGTGGAGTGAATTTCCAAGTACAACCAGTAACACGGTGCACTGACATAATAGACCTTATCTCGTTCCGATAAGGTTCAAACTGGCCAGTGAATTGTGCCGCTGGTGTACCACCGCCGCGTCGGCCTTTTAGTTTTATTGTTTCGTGTAGTTTCGTGCTGTTTAATGTCCGATATCCCGATTATTTACAAAAATTGTTTGGTTTGTTACTCTAGTAACTGGAACACCTTCTTTTCGCAACTAACGTTTGGCAAAACTGATTCATTTAGCAACTTTTCATTTCCCAAACGCTGAAACTGTAAATATTTCAGGATTTATTTCAGGGCCATCGTGTAGAACTCTATAGGCTAGGTTAGGTTAGTTTATAAAAATCCAGAAATATTTAACAGTTTCAGAAATATTATGAGGTTTGTAGAACTCTATAGGCTAGGTTAGGTTAGTTTATAAAAATCCAGAAATATTTAACAGTTTCAGAAATATTATGAGGTTGGGAAATGAAAAGATGCGAAATGAATCAGGTTGCCAAACTTTAGGTTGGGAAACATTAGTGAACCTAACTAGGTCAGTTAATATCATTACTACACCTTAATACATCATCATCCCTTCACGTTTTCCCGGTTGTACCAAGGAGCCTGGAGTCCGCTTTTGCACCTGAAATTTGGCGTAGACACTAGTTTTACGAAAGCGACTGCCATCTTACCTTCCAACCCAGAGGGAAAACTGGACCTTGTTGGTCTTAGAACGGCTTCTTCACGATGTTTTCCTTCACCGAAAATGTACCGTTACCGCGCGGCGCGATATCTCCATACAAACAGCTAGTGTGGTCATACAGCACGGCTATCACAAGACGGCGCGCGAGCTCTCTCTATTTTTCTCGCGCTATCCGTCTCTCTCTTATTAGAAAACTTAGAAAATGACGTATGGTGCGACAAAACGCGCGCCGTCTTGTGATAGCCGTGGGGCTGTTATTCGCTACGCGTTAATGCGGCTCACCCCACCAATCACCCGTTACGAAACTAGACCTCTACTTACGCTTAATTACTACGCATCGCGGTGTCAAGGTATAATTGTGGGTGAGCGTTGAGGTGAGCTTAAAACAAGTTACAGAATCTGAATCTGCTGTGGGCTGGGCATGTATGGAAATATCGCGCCACGTGCCCGCGACGGGTGTTATCTGTCCGAGCCTTAATAGGTGGCTCCGCGACCTGTAGAACTCGCGAAACGGGTTAAAAAAACAAAGATCTGAGTCGACGAAAACATGTATTTATAATTATTGTACATGCTCACAAAATTTGACGAGAATCAGTTAAGAAATGCGACCTGTAGAGGAGAACAGCCGGACAGACGCCGCGCACACGAAATATTTTTTGTCCAAGCTGAGACAGAGAACTTTATTCGCTTCGCTCGCTCGTTCACCAAATGATACAACTCCCCTACAGCGAACAATATAGGTTTTTAGTAATGTTTCCAAATTGTCATGCGTAGTAAGTAGGTAAGTATGTAGGTACTTTGAATTACAGTACAATGACAATTCGTTGCCGCCCCGGTGCGTCACGCGTAATCACTGCTAGTGATGGGCTTGCTTATTCGCAATCCCGGGAATATTGCCAATGGCAATATTGTCGGTGAATTATGCCCTGAATATGTGATGTTTGAGTCATGTTTAATTTTAAAATTATTTGTTTCTTAGCATTTCAAATTATTTGTTTATTATAGTTTGAAGTAGTGAAAACATCAGCTATTCAGCAAGAATATAATTAATGGATGGTACTAATTAACAAGTAGGTAATTCACGTTAGCACCTAAATCCCTAAATTAGAATATATAAAAAAAGAATATGTTGGAAATTACCCCGCCGACAAGATAATGATGATGATGCAGTGCATTTCATCATCATCATCATCATCATATCAGCCGAAAGACGTCCACTGCTGGACATAGGCCTCCCCCAAAGAGTGCAACAATGGCCGGTCCTGCGCCACCCGCATCCAGCGGACTCCCGCGACCTTTACCAGGTCATCAGTCCACCTTGTGGGGGGCCTACCCACGAAGCGCCTTCCGGTACGTGGTTGCCACTCAAGAAACTTTCCGCCTCACCGGCCATCGGTTCTACGTACAATGTGCCCCGCCCACTGCCACTTAAGTTTAGAAATTCGGAGGGCTATATCGGTTACCTTGGTTCTGCTGCGGATACCCTCATTTCTGATGCGATCGCGCAGAGAAACTCCCACCATAGCCCTCTCCATTGCCCTTTGAGTGACTTTGAGCCTTCTTATGAGACCCATAGTAAGCGACCACGTTTCCGTGCCATATGTCATCACTGGCAACACACACTGGTCAAAGACTCTCGTCTTGACACACTGCGGAATATTGGACGAAAAGATGTGCCGTAGCTTCCCGAATGCTGCCCAGCCGAGTCGGATTCGACGATTGACCTCTTTCTCAAAGTTGGACCTACCTAACTGGACAGTCTGTCCTAGGTATACATAATCGTCTACAACTTCGAGCGTAAAGTGTCCGATTGAAATGGGAGTTGGTACTACATGGACGTTTGACATGATCTTCGTCTTATCCATGTTCATCCTTAGACCAACTCGCTCGGAAGCTTTACTGAGATCATCGAGCATAGTACCTACTCAAGTCCACCATCTTATCTTATCTTATCTTATCTAGGTGAGGGCCCTTTCGGATGCACTTCGACCCAGTGGGATCTTTTGTGCATTTGCCCTCTCCTTTATACCTGCTCCCAGGCTTGCTCCATCATTTCCACAAAGCGGATGATGCACTTCGCCGGGAGCACCTTGAATTCCTTTGGTTTCGGGTAACCGTTGCCAAAGTAGTTCATTCTTTGTCTGGCAAGGGCATGACATTCCACCATGGTCTCAGCCAAGACTAATATGCAGTGCATTTGTATTTCTATAAATACTAGGTTTTTTTTTATATGAAATTATTCACATCATTTTACTATTATAATAGTGTCAATAACATCGATTTTTTTTCAGTGAATGTTTACGACGACCCAAATCGTCGGCTTCCATTCCTAGTGCGCAGGTTCGCAGCAATATTGCCGGCAATATTCTAATGTTCCCGGGAACGCATCCCTACACTACACGACACCTGTCGTCAGCCGTTCGTCACCCGTGCGCGGATTTAATTTCGCGACCACAAGGGTCTCGTAATTTACGAGCGAAACTGGCACATTACGGGAGAATGTTAGCATATACAATATTTTTGGAATACCTTTGTCACTGTTGCGCATCATTTATAGCAGCAGTCGGCAACCTCTTAGCAACCAGCCGCATAGTAACTAACGAAATTGATGAGGCACTTCTTCTTTATTTGTAACTAGATATAAATTGTCCTGATAGGACATTTCAGAATTCTGAATTTAACAACCTTTAGATACTAGTCGTTCTATGACCTGTAGAGCTAGCGAGCCTGAATTTTTTTTCAAATCTTTTAAATTTCAATTATGACAAACTGAATCGTCCATAAAAATCGGTTGAGAAATGTGACCTGTAAAGGAGAACAGCCGGCATCGCTTCGCTCGCTCATTCAACAAAGCAGCTAGGGAGCCTCGCGGGCCGCAAGTAAGGGACTGGTGGGCCGCCTGTTGTAAAATATTAGAGGGATGGAAATGAGCATGTCATACTTACACCTTGGCCATGACTTTGACGGAACATATATATCGCTCCCAAGTATGGCGCATCGCTTGCGCTGCCGCTCAAAGTTCTGGCCGACCAGGAGTGATGCAGCAACGACTTCCAGTGGAAGCCATACGTGGGAGCGAGAGATCAGAGCACGGCCTCTCTTTCCAACGTATGGCGCTTTAATGCCGCCGCCGCTACGTTAGTCACACCATTGGTGAAATTGTATGAACTATCGACCACTCTATAGATAGAGTAGATATGAGTAGAGAAGTAGCACAGCAGAATTTTTCGGGTCCATATTGGCTCATATAAAGTTGATGTGTCGATTTTTGTGATCATAATCGTCACTCTTCATAATTTTGTTTCAATATTTTTTCTACTACTATCGTTATTCATAATAATGAGTTTTCAGAAAATTTCGACTCATAATGTCATCACCGATATTGGTTCAACAAAACAGCTAGGGAGGCTCGCGGGCCGAAGTATTTAAGGGGCTGGCGAGCCGCCTGTTGTAAAATATTAGAGGGATGGAAATGAGCATGTCATACTTACACCCCGGCCACGACTTTGACGGAACATATATATCGCTCCCAAGTATGGCGCATCGCTTCCGCTGCCGCTCAAAGTCCTGGCCGACCAGGAGTCTAGATAGAACGACTCTAGATAGAGTAGGTACGAGTTGAAAAGTAGGGCACAGCAGAATTTGTCATGTTGCTTATAATATATATCTGGAGCAGGCCAACGGGGGAAGTACCTAACATAAGATAAGATTGCCATAATAACATATATTTTGCAGCTCTATTTCCTAGTCTTAGTTAGCTGTATAGTTTTTGAAATAGAGCTTAGGAAAGCACTCTTTGAAAATGGCCAATTTTGGTCATATTTTACACTAGAAAGAGTTAAGTCTCTGCTAGACGGTCGCCAACACGCCCCCCCGACCGAGCGACCTTGGTCCGCACCGACCGTGTAGACAGTTGTTGGCAGTAAAACATAAATACTACAGCGATCGGTTCCAACCAAGATCACTCGGTCGGAGGGGCGTGTTGTTAGACACTTTATCGTATAACGAACTCAAAATTGACGACCGCTTTAGCCTAGTTGGTAGTGACCCTGCCTACGAAGCAAGAGGTCCTGGGTTCGAATCCCGGTAAGGGCATTTATTTGTGTGATGAGCACGAATATTTGTTCCTGAGTCATGGATGTTTTCTATGTATTTAAGTATTTATTTCTCTATATAAGTATCTAAATCGTCGTCTAGTACCCATAGTACAAGCTTTGCTTAGTTTGGGACTAATAGGTTGATTTGTGTAAGATTGTCCGCAAATATTTATTATTATGTATCTCCTGTTTAAATTCACGGGACAAAGCCCGGTCCTTTGGAAGGCTTGCGTGGGGATATAGATCCAACACGTAGAGGCCCTTTGGAGACGAAGTTTAATGTGATGTAATTGTTATTATTATTATTGTATACCGACTCAAAATTTTATGAGCTTTCGAATGATAGCCCACACGTTTCTTCCAATCCAAAAAAAATTGCCGAGCCCCTTATTACCCCCAGAACTTCCCCTTAACTTTTACTTTACTCTTTTTTGACTTTATTTACGTGTTAAGGCCATACGTGGGCCATACATTTCTATATCTATGCCAAATTATGTCATACAGTTTTCGAGAAAACCGGCTGTGACAGACGGACAGCCTCAGAGTGATCGCATTAGTGTTCCGTTGGACCAATTTTGGTACGGAACACTAAAAATTAGATCACCTGGTAGATTTGCATGGCATGTCTGTATTCGGTTGTTACCTGCGTGACTACAACTTGATTACTCTGATTGCGACCGTTTCAGCCACAGTTTCCGTAATTTAACCGTAATGGGCGTACACGATCAATTTTATTGCGCAATATCTGCTAAACGTTTCAGTATTTTCGTGTGAAGGGAGAAATATTTACACTAGAGTTGGTTCTAACGTGTTAAATACCTATCTAGAATATAGTAACTTAATTTAGGAACGATTCTGACTCAACACGCTTCGTGACAAATAAATGTTTTCGCATGATAGTCTTAATAAGTTTTGCATTTCATCACTACCAACAACACATATAACTTCAATTTATTAAATTGTAAAGGTAAAATTCGCACGAGACCGCTGGTTGCGGGTGACGCAGGACTGGTCACTTTGACACTCTTTCGGGGAGGCCTATGTCCAGCAGTGGACGTCTTTTGGCTGATATGATGATGATGATGGTTTAATTGTTTCACCATGTGGCATGGTGGTAATCTGAAACATACGTTTTGAAGTTCTATTCGATTTCATGTCATGTGTGTTTCGAGCTCTCCGTCCCTCGCGCTCCAAACATAGAAAGAAAGAAACATTTATTCGAGACGAACAACACACAACGTTCGTCATGACACGGTTCATGGTTCTTAGGGAGAGCCGGCATCCCGTAGGCATACGGGGAGCTCGTGCTAATCCTTGTTTTCTTTATAGGGAAAAACAAGACAACATGAGCTGCTGTCTTGAGCATGCAGGCTGTAACAATTACTACTGCTTATCGATAAAAAAAGCTGCATCGACATAAAAATATATATAATTATCACAAAAATTCACGAGAATCGGTTGACAAATGCTACCTGTAGAGGATAACAGCCCGACAGCCGGCCATACGATATTCTCTTGGTCTAAGCTGAAACGGAGAACTTCGTTCGCTCCGCTCGCTCGTTTAATGAATGGGCCCTAACTTGTCAAAAACACAGCGTCAACATTGAAAGCAAATTGGAATGCCTAACGTTGTATATCTATGTATAATACGGATGATGACTAAGATTTTTTTACGATGTCATTCGTACCAGTTTTTGGAGAGGAACAAATGTTTGTATGGGAGCAACTACAATTGAATAACATAAATACCCAAAATTTTTTGACAAAAATTTACCTCGCTGGCGGCAGCCATAAACGCTTCATACTATTTGACACACGTATCACGTCATTCACGTCACATTATTTGTACTAACCGTTCTATGGAAAATCAAGAAAATTGCTGTTTCGCTCGCAAAATAGGTACCTACTGCGTTTAGGTCCATAGTTCTCATAAAATGTGGTTTCTATAAAAGCGTAAAGAATCTTTTGGTAGAATAATTTTTCAAATAAAATAAAAAAATTGTTTATTAAAAGAAAACCTTTTTACAGTACAGCTTATCCTGCGGCCCCACACTAGGCTATGCCTGACACGTGGTGGCCAGATTCGGTTTCAACATTACTTTCAAAATTTTCAAGCTCCATATCTTTTTATAATTATATAATTTATACTTTATTACAATAATTTGATAGGTTACTATCCATTTAGCAACACCACGTTATCAATTTTAACATTAGGCACCATGCCTATTGACCCCCATGTACCTACTAGTGTGGGCTGTGGGCAATAAAATCCAAGCCAATTTCGCAGTCCCTTTTGGCCCTAAAACTTGTCCAACCAAACCCGTTTTAACATACTAATATTGGCCATTAAAATAAATTAAATCGTTGGGTACGCCCCAAAAGGCTTTAATACTCTCTAGTGATAATTTTAGACTAGCTAACGTAAACAGAACTCTACATACAAGAGTTTTGTATTAGACAACGGGTCAAAGTTACCTGGTCAACAAGAGTTTGTCAATGACAGAGTAAAGTGGACCTTTTTGTGAGGGTGTAAAGTTGCATTTATTGTAACGCGTTAAATTCGCATAGGCCTGGCGAGAGCTGGTAATTGGTTTTAAATACTACAGAATAATGCGTCACATTAACGCGGGGAAGGACTTTTGATACAGATTTTCGCTGACATATGTACTTTTATGTGAGGTGAGAGAGGGAAAGATGTTGTTTTAAATGCATTGCATACATTGTAATATTTCTTAACCGACTTCAAAAAAGGAGGAGGTTATATGTTCCACTGTATGTATTTTTTTTATTATGCGGAGGGATGACAGTCATGAGACCAAAAGAGTGTTAGGTATGAACGTGGAGGGATGGAAGAAACGAGGTAGACCAAGGAAAAGGTGGATGGACTGTGTGAGAGAGGATATGAAGAGGAAGGAAGTAAGTGACGAGATGACGAGTGACAGGGAGGTATGGAAGAAAAGGACATGCTGCGCCGACCCCAAATAAATAGGATAAGGGCAAGAATTTTTTTAAAAGTATGTTCGCCGATTTTTTATTCGAAAGAGTATACTTCCGAGGTGGTCCCATTGTCACCAATTCGGGATCTGATGATGGAATCCCAGAGAAATTGAGGGCAACCCTCAAATTGTATACGCACGCGTGTAGTGATTTCGGTATTTTCTATTATAACTCGTGTATTTACCCTCGGAAATCGCAATTTTGGTGAAGTGGAACTGATGATGAAGACCACAGATGACTAACGGAACTCCTCAAAGATGTAAAGTACGTCAAAGATTCTGACATGATTCCGTTGAAGTAGCAACTAATGAAGTGTTAATTCTGAGATCCTTGAGGAATCGACGGAACTCTTCAAATATTATCAGCCCATACATAGCGACTTGGGTTTTTTCTGTAATAATCAACGCATTTGCTCTCGGAGAGCATTCCATGTGCTAAATCGGAAAGGAAATTTTCAAGTAGGTACCTATGTGGCTTGGCAAAGTAGGTACTAAATTGAAGTCGGTTTAAACTTTGTTTTTAAAGTAAATTATTAATGTTGTATATTTTAAAACTACGAACGTGGAGGGATGGAAGAAACGAGGTAGGCCAAGGAAAAGGTGGATGGACTGTGTGAGAGAGGATATGAAGAGGAAGGAAGGAAGTGACGAGATGACGAGTGACAGGGAGGTATGGAAGAAAAATAGATGCTGCGCCGACCCCAAGTAAATGGGATAAGGGCAAGAAAATGATGATTTGTATATTTGTATATTTTTTTTGTATATTTGTATATTTAATAATTGTATAGTCATGTACATAATACTTAAGATGTTAAAATATATACAAGTCAGACCATGACGCCCTGTAAGGGCACACAATATTACTTAGAAACTAAATATTTAATTACATTAGATGACAATTAACATGCTATAAACTATTATCATTAAGAAACTCCTTCACTGAGTAATAACATTTATCAATTAATAACATTTCTAATTTGCGCTTAAATAAAAAAATTCTAGATTCTAATTTTATTGAATTTGGAATTTTATTCGTGATTAAAATACATTTATAATGGGGGCTCTTTTTACACATCTCTAGATTCATTTTTGGTACTAATAATTTATTCCTGTACTGCTCCCTCGTGTTTTCCTTGTTTTTCTTTATTTGGAATAAATGTGGATTTTCGCGAACAAAAAGTGCGGCTTGCAGTATATGAATACAAGGCAGGGTTAGCAGTTTAAATTTAATAAAATGTGGGCGGCAACTGTTTGGTATACGGACGTTAGCTAGGATACGGATACATTTCTTTTGCATTATAAACAGTTGTCCAGCCTCTGTGCTGTCACCCCACAGCACCACAGCATAGCGGAGCCATTAATAGACATATGCGTAGTATGCAGATAATGCACATTTTAAATCGGTGTTAGTTTTTGTTGTATACGGATCTATAGTTGTAACGGTACGGTGCCGCGATCCCTACATAAGCTAACGTTCAAGTCTAATAAAGCAGTGTGTAAACGACCGCCTTTGGTTTCACTTGTTCCCTGTCACATACCTAACAGTGGCGACGAATCTACCCGCGTCCGAAAAAATAAAAGCTTATAATGGCTCATTTCGGTTTATTAACAAGTTTTGATCATAATACGGGAACGTGGCAGGTGTATAAAAATCGGTTGTCGCAGTGGTTTATTGCAAACGATATAACCCAAGATAAGGACACCGCGGGAACGAAGCGGCGAGCGATTTTGCTGAGCGCACTCGGCGAGGCTACCTACAAGTTGGCGGCAGACTTGGCCTTACCTAAGTTATTACATACAGTGCCGTATGACGACATTCTCGATCTTTTGGATGCACACTTTTGTCCGAAAATCTGTGTTTTTGGTGAAAGATTTAATTTCTATTCTGCTGTGCAAATGCAGGGTGAGAGTTACACGGAATGGGCGGCAAGGTTACGTGGCCTGTCGGGACATTGTGGGTTTGCAAACGTCGAGGAAGCATTACGGGACCGTTTTTTAATGAGAATGCTTCCCGGAGCGGAACGCGAGAAGTTGTTCGGTTTGGAACATAGCAGGCTAACCTTGGCGAAAGCTGTGGACCATGCCGAGAGCGCGCGGAGCGCGCGCGCAGGAGCGACCCAAGTCTCGGCGCAGCCCGAACAGCTGTTCAAGATCGCGACGAAGCCTAGTGTTAAAGTGAAGTGCGCGGTGTGTGGTTTTACAAATCATACTACGGAGCAGTGTCGGTTTGCTAATTACACTTGCCGGAAGTGTAACAAAAAAGGTCACTTAAATAGAATGTGTAAAAAAATCAATTTTGTACATAACGAGAGTGTCGGTGAGAACGGCGATGACGGTGAGTTGAACAATATTCGTACCATTAACGGAGAACCCATGACTGAATATATCGATGTCCAAGGGATTCAAATAAGGTTTCAAATTGATAGCGGCTCGGCGGTCACGGCGTTGTCAGAACAATTATATTTACAACATTTTAGACATGTGTCGTTATCACAGGCCAATAAACGGTTGCTAACGTACACCGGAGATCACATTTTATGCATTGGAGTCGCGCGATTAATGTTTAATTATTCAGGCAACAGTCATATGATTAATGTGTATATTATTCGTAATGGTGGGCCACCCATTGTAGGAAGGGACTTTATTGCTCAGTACAATTTGGAAATAGCACCTATTCATTTCTGTGAACCGTCAGATAATCTCTTAAATAAATTACAAAAACAATATCCCGCAGTATTTTCAGATGAGTTAGGAACTTTTAACAAATATAAGATTAAATTGTTCTTAAAAGATGGCTCAAAACCCATATTTTTTAAGGCTCGGCCCATGGCTTTTGCTTTGCGTGAAAAAGTAGATAGAGAATTGGAGCGATTGGAACGAGTAGGTATTTTAAAACCTGTTGAGTACTCGGAGTACGCGTCGCCGGTAGTGCCGGTGTTGAAGCGCGATGGCTCCATACGACTCTGCGCGGATTATTCTGTGTCAATTAACAAACAGCTGTTAGTGGAACAGTACCCATTACCCACCGCACAAGAATTATTTACTAAATTACACGGCGGCCAGCAATTCAGTAAATTGGATTTATCTCAAGCGTACGCGCAATGTGTCCTAGACGATGAATCTCAAAAACTCACTTGTATCAATACGCACAGAGGGCTATTTTTATAAAGAAGATTAGCCTACGGTTTATCCAGCGCGCCTGGAGCTTTCCAGCGCGTTATGGAGTGCGTACTGGCAGGTATGGAAGGGGTTTTATGCATGTTAGACGACGTGTTAGTGACAGGATCCAATAGGGAGGAACATGTTTCGAGGTTACGGGCGGTACTCCAAAGACTTCAGGATGCCGGTCTTACACTACAAAAAGCCAAATGTGATTTTTTCAAGGATGAAATAGAATACTTAGGGTACACTATAAATAAAAACGGCTTGAAAAAATCACATAAAAAAGTTGAAGCAATTTTGGGTGCACCTACTCCTTCAGATGTAGCTAGCTTACAGTCATTTTTGGGCTTAGTAAATTACTATAGAAATTTTGTACCCGGGGCGTCATTCCTGCTCAGTCCTCTATATCAGTTGTTGCAAAAAGGAACTAAATGGACTTGGACTACTGAGCACGATGAAGCGTTTACGGCCATAAAAACTCACCTGAGTTCGGATAAAGTGTTAGCCCACTTTAATTTAAATGCGAAGGTCATTTTGACCGTGGACGCGTCCCCGAAAGGACTTGGCGCCATTTTATCACAGATTGACGCCGATGGCGTAGAACGACCAGTGTCATTTGCATCCCGTACATTAAATACCGCCGAGAAACGATATTCACAAATGCAAAAAGAAGCGACCGCGATCATATTTGGGGTACGACGATTCCACCAATACCTATACGGCCGATCGATTCCTTTTGTATTGCGTACTGACCATAAACCACTAATATCAATATTCGGTCCATATCGCGGAATTCCAGAGGTGTCAGCAAACAGGTTGCAACGTTATGCTATGTTTCTAAGCGCGTATAACTATACAATAGAGTACATACGTAGTGTTGATAACAGCGCTGACTACCTATCGCGCGCGAATCTGCCCAACCCGGGTGAATCATGCGATTCATGCGCTGCGCCTGAGTTAGTTGACGATCGAGCTTCATACGTTAACTTTGTGATCGATGATACTTTGCCCGTTACGTGTGACGAGTTGCGCGAGGAATGTTTTAGGGACGTAACACTAAGTAAGGTGATAAAATATATCCAAGACGGCTGGCCTAGGAAGGTGTCGGATTCAGATGTGTACCCTTATTTTTTATGTAGAAATCAACTTTCAGTGGAAAATGGGTGTCTCATGCGGGGTCACAAGATAGTGATACCTACGAGACTACAGCCTCGAATATTAGCCGAACTCCATAAATCGCACTTGGGAATTGTAAAGTGCAAAGCAGAGGCAAAAAGTAGACTATGGTTCCCAGGCATAGATAAGGATATAGAAAAAACTATAGGGAATTGCTTTGTCTGCTCGCAACTCCGACAGTCACCTCCCCGTGCACCGTTAGCGGTGTGGCCTTATCCGCAACAAGCGTTTTATAGAATACATATAGATATTCTTGGCCCAATAAACAATAGGTCGTATTTGATTATTGTCGACGCCTATTCAAAATGGGTAGAAGTTTACTTAACGAGCAATACAACGTCACACGTAGTTATATCTAAATTGTATGACTTCATGGCAAGATTTGGTCTTATGCACACGTTGGTCAGTGATAACGGTACTTGTTTCGTGTCGAGCGAGTTTGAACGTTTTTGCATGGTAAACGGGATCGTCCACATGACGTCACCCGCTTATCATCAGGCCAGTAATGGACAGGCGGAAAGCTTCGTGAAAGTGGTGAAGAAAGGCATTCGGGCTTCTTTGTTGAGTACTAGTAGTACAAAACAAGTTGATCAAAATTTGTCAAAATATTTGTTTGACTATAGGAACTCTGTTCACTCCACTACGGGCGTTTCGCCTGCCGAGCTGGTGTTTGGTCGTAAACTACGCTCGCGCTTGGATTTGCTCGTGCCCGCCGCCGCTGCTACCGCGTCGGCGTCCTCGCCTGACACTCTCGCTAAGGTAAATCTTAAGCAGTGTTCGCAGACTAGGGCATATGGTGGCACAAATAAACAATGTTTTGTGACCGGTAATAAAGTATTGTATAAGAAAAACTTAAGTATTAATAAATTCACCTGGAACAGTGGACAAATAGTGAAGAGGTTAGGCAGAACAGTTTATTTAGTGCAAGACAATTTAACTCTTATGAAATTTAAAAAACATAAAAATCAACTCGTAGCTTTTAGAGGGACAGAGACAAGCAACAACTACAGTGGCACTATAGACACAACCACGGCTGACGAGGCGACACTAAACGAGTTGGGCTCTTCTTCATCTAGGCTATGCACCGAGGAACTCGAGGCAGCACGGCCAGAACCGGCAGAGGAAGGCGTTGGCATGACAACAGCGATTACGACGTCTACTTCGCATGCGCCACCACAGGCTTTGCACCCCGCGCCATCTGACGACGGTGACCATGATGAGTTCTTCGAAGCACGAGATCAGAGCCAAAGCACAGGAAGTGCGCAAGAAACGGAGATTCAAGCCGAGCCGTTTATCCCGAGTAGGACAAATGGGGAAATGACGTTGCGGCCTATCCCTAGGGTTGATTATAAACCTTTTTTCTGTATTATGTAGTTTAGTTATATACTTGTTAGACTCATGGTATCGTAAGCTAGAAGGGGGAGATGTTGTATACGGATCTATAGTTGTAACGGTACGGTGCCGCGATCCCTACATAAGCTAACGTTCAAGTCTAATAAAGCAGTGTGTAAACGACCGCCTTTGGTTTCACTTGTTCCCTGTCACATACCTAACAGTTTTTAATACATAAAGCGCATATATTTTTTGTTTTAATGTTTTCAACGTGTGATTTCCAATTTACGCCGGAGTCTATTTTTATTCCTAATAAATTAAATTCTTGAACTTCTTCTATCTTACATGTATTTATTTCTTAATTTAACTCCAAAGGTTTTTTTTGTGCAGGTTTGAATTGCATGGTTTTTGTTTTACTTAAATTCATTTCTAAATTATGGTCACTGAGCCATTTTTGTACAGTGATGAAGTTGTTTTTAAGAAGAGAGTTACCCTCGGAGCTATTTTTACAATTAAATAAAAGAGAGACGTCATCGGCAAACATAACGCAGGTAGTGTTGGTGTCTAGGCTTTTCGGTAGGTCGTTTATGTACGCTAAAAACAGGAGACAGCCACACACACTTCCCTGGGGTATAGAGCAAGTCGTCGTCGATTTCTAAACGACTAAAAACGTACACCTCCAAATTGCTTATGGTCTATGTAGGTATATACCAAGCGGATCATATGCCGTTTTGCATTCGTTTTTGGCGTGCATTTCTAAGCGAGCACACGCGACCATTTCATACCAATATTATACACTAAGTATTCAAAATATTGATTTAGTAAATATTATAAGTATTTTAACAAAGCCTAGGCTGATGCCTCTTTTTATAAAAAAAATATACATGTAATAAGAGACACCGCTCTTCCACATGGTAGCTTCATTAATTTTATGACATTAAGAAAAAAACTGTTCTTTACTTAACTATTAATTAAACTATGCTATATCGCGCCAGATAGCCCACCTGTATAAGAAGTGACTCAAATAAACATGTCAAAATAAACATTCTGTCCATCTGTCACTACCGGTCGGAACAACAACGGAACAGCTTTTAATATTTTACTTGAAACATTGTAAATATTCCAGTACTTCATTGCACGGTTCGGTGCAAACATGAATATTAACACATGGATGACGCTCAAATGTATTTTTGGGATCAGTCTGAGATATTCATTTCGCACTTCGATTTGATTTCAAATACGCGAGATCCGGTAGCTCAGCCGAAACTAATTGGAAATACATTCTGTTGTGAATACCTTTTTTTTCAAATACAGTGGTGACAAATATGCTTACTGTTTTATAGTAAGCAAAACACTGTAGCCTTTGGCCGCTTGCTACTCCAGGGGACCGTTTCTCAAAAGCTTGTACAGTCATCATCATAAACAGTATACACTTTTGGCGGTTCTAGGACCTTATCGCTTAGAGATACGGCCAGAGAACCACCAAAAGTGTATACATGCCTTATGATGTTGACTGTAGTATAAGTGGACGCCTCTTTGCCACTCCTTCTAAACATTACGCAAAACTCTTCGTAGGTGGCGACACTAGCAGCGTTGACATTGTATCTCGTTCCCACTTGCGGTATTGTCTATGCAAGCATCCTTGTCACTCATTTGACAATCAATTGTGCATGTGTGTGTGAATCCCTATATTCATATACTGTTTTACTGTTAGTGGTAGTGCTGCCTCTGGAAGCAGAACATTGCAGTAATGTTCCCTATTAGAAATAACTACCGCTTGAATTACAAGTAACAAGCCTTTGTGAAATGGGCTCAGTTCTTTACAAACTCGTTTACAAGCTGCGCTCCATACAACGCTACATACATTTGACGATATCAGTCACATATAATACTCATCATCATCATCATATCAGCCGAAAGACGTCCACTGCTGGACATAAGCCTCCCCCAAAGAGTGCCACGATGGCCGGTCCTGCGCCACCCGCATCCAGCGGACTCCCACGACCTTTACCAGGTCATCAGTCCACCTTGCCTATCCACGCCACGCCTTCCGGTACGTGGTCGCCACTCGAGAACCTTTCCGCCCCAACGGCCATCGGTCCTACGTGCAATGTGCCCCGCCCACTGCCACTTAAGTTTAGCGATATAATACTCGTACGCCACAAATGTATTTTATGTTTCAACACAAAATACGATTTCCAAGATTTCTCCTTTCAGCTAATTGCTCTGTCTGTCCGTTACAGAGACCTATAGTTTGCCATTCAGAATTATATCTTAAATCTCCAAAATACGTCCTCATTTCGAATGGCAACCCATTTCAACATGAAGTTTTTCTGCTAGCCATCGATACAGAGCTATTTTTATCTAGATTTGTGAGATATTTAGTGCTAGGCATTCTGCCAAAACTGGATGTAGGTCACACTATCATAAAAGCTTCTGCGAACATAATTATATTGATGGAAAACTGGTCTGACTGTGTATTCTATATCATTCTATGAAGCTTAAAACACGGACAGACTTTAGTCGATTTTTTTGAAGGCTTCATATTGGTATCGGTGAAGAAATGCAATCTCTCGCTACTCTCTTCGTCTTGTTTCTTTTCTAATCTAAGTGCTACTTCTTATACTTTTAAACGAGCAATATTAGAATATAATTGTATAGGCATTTAATCGTGACAATTACGAGTACATAACATGGACAGAGATCAGCATATAAAAATTAGTACCTACATAAGTGCTGTAACGATTCCATCTCAGCATGGGGGATCAAAGTTGTACTTTTTACAAGCTTTATATTAAGGCGCCGTAGGTTCAGCGAAGTTAAGCGAAAAGAGTTTTTGAAACAATGTAATGCGTCTGTTTATAATAATATGGTTTCAAAAAAATACGAAGATAATCTAGAAGCTTTTCTGCAGGGCGATCAGTGATTCGAAACAGAATTAAGCAATTTTCGCTCGATAGAAAAAAATCACGAACATAGGTCTAAAATACACTTAGAACACAAATTATGCACCAAAGCTAAACATATTAAAATTGGTTTTAAAAATCGGCAATATCATGTTTGAGGGAACGTCGTGATTACTTGTTTATTTATTTTAACGCAGAAAAATAAAAATTAGAAAACATGACATTTGCGCTTCCGAACGCGCACTTCCATCTCGCTCACGCTTATGCTCTGTGAGAGGAAGAGAAGACCATGAACCTACGGCGCCTTAACTTGACCTGTTCGTATATAGTTAAGTATATAAGTATGTAAGTTGTCCGTCAAAATTTGCAATCCATTTTTCAGTCACTTGCCGTTATTCGATTGAGCTGAAATTTTGGGTACTAGTATAGTTTGGATGACAATTTAATATTATGGTACCATCGAGCTGATCTGATGATGAAGACAGAAGGTGGCCATGGGAATTCAGTACTTAACCGACGTAACCCCGATGAGTTTGGGCTCGTTAGAATCGTCTCAATGAGTAGTTGATGATGGTATTGATGGCATACAGAAAAGTACAGTCGGCAATAACAGCTTGTACCAAAAATGTAATTTTTGACAGCAACTTATTACAAGCTTTATATTAACTTGCACTGTTCGTATGTAAGTAAATATGTAAGTATGTAAACATGTAAGTATGTAAGTTGTCCGTCAAAATTTGCAATCCATTTTTCAGTCACTTCCCGTTATCCAATTGAGCTGAAATTTTGCAAGCATATATGTATATCGCATGACAATGCAATATTATGATGACTTGGAGCTGATCTGATGCTGGAGCTGGAAGGTGGCCATAGGAACTCCGCAATAAAACGACACAACCCCATCGAGTTTGGGCTCGTTAGAATTGTCTCAATGAGTACTTGATGATGGTATGCAGAAAAGTACAGTCGGCAGTAAAAGCTTGTACCAAAAATGAAATTTTTACGGGAAACTTATTTACCCTAATCCTATTCAGAAAAAAAGTCATTATTGCCCTAAAATGAGTGATTTCAATTTTCCTCATAGACGGTGTGAATTTTTTTATTTTTATTTATATTAACTATACGTCTATCATTACAGTCTCCCAATGCGATAGCGTAGCAAATTATTAACATAACATATATTTATAGGGTATTACATAATTCTAAGTTTCACAATAACATAACACATACAAAGTAACTTTGGTGAATTCATTCAAAGAGCAGTGGAATACATCAACCCTCGTAGCAACTAGATTGAGCGTTCGCAGAGCACTTGTCCAGGGCGCCTCGTGCAATAGGCCGGTGCGCGCGGGCGGCACGGCCAGCAGCGGCGGCCGGCGCCGGCGCCACACGTACCGCGACGGCACGCACAGGCCCACTTCAGCCAGTACCCCAGAGTTACTGACCTTGCCGCGTAAAAGTTTAAATACATAGGACACCAGAGTCAACTCCCTCCTAACCTCTAACCGATTGTACCCTACCATGCCCAACACGAATAACGTAGGGTACATTAATGGGTAAAATGGGTACACGCCATAACATTTTAGATATAAAAACCTTACGAATTTATTTTGTATCCGTTCCAGCATAAATTGGTACTTAGCTTCGTGCGGGCTCCAAACACTCGAGTTGACCTCCAAGTGGCTTTTTACGAGAGCTTCATACAGTGCTCGGATAGCACTTATGTTGAAAAAAACCCTGTGCCTGACGCAATACAAACCCTAAGTTTCTGTATGCTTTTTTACAAGTCATAACAATGTGATCCCTGAACGAAAGGTCAGCTGTGAAATGCACGCCCAGATCGCGCACCTCCGTGACGCGCTCAATCGGTACCCCTTCTACCACGTATCGATGATGTATCGGGTTGCGAGATCGGCTAAATGATAGTATGGAGCATTTGGACACATTAAAGTGAAGCTTATTGTCTATACTCCACTGTACGACCCGATCAATATCACTCTGCAATGCAAGGCAGTCCGATACATCGTTGATTACCCGTACAAGCTTAAGGTCGTCGGCAAACAACAAGCATTTCGAGTCTCTTATCACACCAGGGAGATCATTAATCATCAGCACAAACTTCAAAGGTCCCAAATTACTGCCTTGACTGACCCCAGATCGCGTATAGTAGGGCTTCGACTTGTAACTAGCGCAATCCACGTACTGCCGCCTATCTCGCATATAGCTAACAAAAAATGCTAGCGTATGCGGTGTACACCCCACGTCCGCCAGCTTCTTCAGTAAGATGTCATTATCTACCAAGTCAAATGCTTTTTTTAAATCGAAGTAAGTGACATCCACCTGGCCGCCAGCGTCCACTGCATTAGGCATAGCAGGTTCCCCGTTGTACTACGTCCTGCCCGGAAACCGTGCTGGGCGTCAGATAACTGGCAATCGACCTGCTCCTTCAGTGATCGGTGTATGGCGGATTCGAACACTTTCGCGGGTGCACACAAGACTGCCACTGGCCTATAATGACAGGTTTTCGGTCCGCCACTACCCTTTGGTACAGGCACTACACGCGTCAATTTCCATTGGTCCGGAAAAGTTGCACATCTTAAGGACACATTAAATAAATGACTGAGGGGCCCAGCTAGTACAGAACGGCAATCCTTCAAGATAAAGGGAGGGAATTATTTATATCTTGGGCGTAAACACTTGTATTCCTCGTTACGATGCTACTTTCCATTCGCTTCACTCAGGATTCAATATACCACCTTCACCGTAAATATAATTATCATTTTGCTCCCTTGTGATACAATCTACTATTCTTAGGTACAGTCAGGGGAATTAATATATGTACATAAATAAGTACATAAATATCTATGGGTGGGTAGGAGTATACCGGCAGATTTTAACCATGGATTCCTGAGGTTATTAGGAGTAAAAAATGTAAAATAAACTCAAGTCAAATTCAGCAAGAAAAAAAAACAATATACCACCTTCACCGTAAATATAATTATCATTTTGCTCCCTTGTGATACAATCTACTATTCTCAGGTACAGTCAGGGGAATTAATATATGTACATAAATAAGTACATAAATATCTATGGGTGGGTAGGAGTATACCGGCAGATTTTAACCATGGATTCCTGAGGTTATTAGGAGTAAAAAATGTAAAATAAACTCAAGTCAAATTCAGCAAGAAAAAAAAACAAAAAAAACTAGTTATGTCGGTTTTTGTAAATAAAAACTGGATAACTATCGCTTCTCCATGGAAATTATCCCTTTTAATAAAATGGTAAAGATTATTTTTCCAAAAAAGGATGCATTTAGTGAGTGGTAGCTGTCACTTTGATATCTTACAATAGCGACGCAAAACTTGGCAACATCAGTGGCAACGTCGCAACCAAAATAGCTTAATGCACTCAAGTAATCACAATAAATAGTTTACATGAAAATTGATTATATCATCAAAACTAAGCCGGATTTGACTAAGGTGCATTCAAAAAATTTTGCTTCTAATGACCTCAGGAATCCATGGTAAAATTCTGTCGGTATACTCCTGCCCATCCTGTATATACATGACTCTATTGTCAATGTCATAAAGACGTGTCCCCGCATTACGACGGACTTGTCCGTGGTATATTTACATCCTTATTTTATAATAAATAAAATTAACTAAATAAATAAAGTTTAATTTTCAAGCATAACACCCATATTAAAAACACATCAGCACATCACATACATGATACATTGCAATAATACATTATGATACAAGTGAGATATGTTGATCATTACATCAGAGGCGGAATTGTCACGCGAAACGCAGCTGAGCGTGATAATAGAGCCGAGGATGTAATTATCAAAGCTCACGCGTGTCATACGACGTATTTCAACACATTTGCGAGGAAAAAATCCTTTTCATAAAATGAACATGTTACAGGCTCCTAAGTTGTTTCCTTTAGTTATTGATGACAACAGGTTTTTACTCACATATTTGTACATCTCCAAGAATTTACAGTGGCGTCAATTCTATTTATCACTTTTCTATTCACTACGAGTCAACATTTTTAACAATAACCAAACACGCATCATCAATGTTTACAAATATTTGTGAAATTACCTATAATGGCGCGCAACTATTTTTTTTCGTGACGTTCGCGCAGTGCGCCCGCAGCGAGGCTTAAATGAAATCTCTGAACAGCCAATACAAAATAAAATAAATATTTTCTTATTCAATATAAATTCATGTAAAATGTTATCAAAAGTAAATAGTTTTACTAAATGAAACGTTTCTATATCATATCCAACAAGAAATAATCAATTAATCCACAAGAAGGATTTAATTTATTTAGTCGAGTAAGAATCCATTCGCCGAAAATTAAAAACAAACCTGTATAAAACCCGGTCAATTTAAAAATGCGCCGAGTCCATACATACACCTTGCTGCAAGGTGCCAACGTGTCCTAATCGGGATATAAACATAACTACACGAGTGTCGTAATGTTATTAAACACGCGTGTTTAATACCCAGGATTATGAGCCCAAAAGCGGCACAATAAGAGGCACGTTACGAGCAAATGTGTTGAAAACAATATTTTGTAAAAATAAAAGCATAAGATAAATAAATATAATAATAACGTAAAATGTATGTTTACTTTTCCTTCAAGTCGCGTAGCTGTGAATGTACAAGACTGTTGCCAAAAATTTAAATAATATCTTTCGAGTATTCTAATAGATATAGCTGCATTCTACCCACCCACCTAGAATTCCTTGTCTTGAAGAAATTGGGTCTTTAGAGCCAGTCCAACAATACATGATAATTTGAAAGGTTCCCAGGACAATGGATTAAGATTGGTATGCTTGGAATATTCTAAATGCGGGAAATATTACGTCTTTCGCTTCTCTTTTGTGTTTCGAAATGGATATGAAAGAGAGGTGCGCTTGGTCCGTTGTACAGTCGATGCCAAAAATAGTAGAAGTTTAGACTTCTTGAAGTTTTAGGTTTAGAGATGATAGTTTATTTTTCCATTATGTTCGTTCTCTGTATCATATCGGCTATGGGTACTAGAAGACGATAATAGTACATTACTTACCTAGGGCGGTTAAACAACGAATGTTTCAGATCGCAGGTATTTGACGCCCGAGCCGAAGGCAAGGGCGATAAATATGCGCTCTGAGGCTTTCTTTTTTTACCGCCCGTGGTGAGTACAAAATTTTACGTCTCTATCTGGCCAGGAAGTGGGGTTTTCCGCACGCATAGCGTGCGGTAATTCCTACTTTATGGCCAGGTATGACGTAAACATACTTATATAAATATAAATAAATTAATATTTTTGGGGACAGTCTTACACAAATCGACCTATAGTCCCAAACTAAGCAAAGCTTGTACTATGGGTACTAGACGACGATATAGATACTTATATAGATAAATAAATACTTAAATACATAGAAAACATCTATGACTCAGGAGCAAATATTTGTGCTCATCACACAAATAAATGCCCTTACCGGGATTCGAACCCGGGCCCTCCGGCTTCGTAGGCAGGGTCACTACCAACTAGGCTACAGGGGGCACCCATACAACAAACGTGATTTTTTTGCCGTTTTTATAGATAATGGTACGGAACCCTACGTGCGATAGTCTGACTCGCACTTGGCCGGTTTTTCTAAAGACTAGTCCTGAGGTAGTCCCATTGTCACCAAGTCAGGATTTTTTTTTTAATTTTATAGCCACGCGTGATTTCGGTATTTTCTATTACAACTCGTGTATTTTACTCTCGGAAATCACTTTTTTGGTGAAGTGGAACAGATGGTGAAGACCACAGATGACTTATGGAACTCCTCAAAGATCTAAAGTAAGTCAAAGATTCTGACATGACTCCGCTGAAGTTGCAACTAATGACGTGTTAATTCTGAGATCCTTGAGGAATCGACGGAACTCCTCATATATTATCTTAGCAGCCCACAGATAGCGACTGTACATATGTAATAATCAACGCGTTTTCTCTTGGAAAGCAGTTCATGTAGTAAATTGGAAAGGAAATGTGGAAATTTTAATGTACAGTCAGCCAAAAATCATCAAAAGGTTCATTTGAACGTCATGAAACAACGAGGTCGATTTCCACTTGCAATAATATTATGACAGTAACCTTAGCGACCATCAGATCTCACAAAAACTTTTGTCAAAACTGGTACATCACTTTCTTGGCCGACCGTACCTATGTGGCTTAATTGGTCAAGTACTGAATTGAAGTCGGTTTAAACTTCGTTTTTATTAAATTAAATTATTAACATAGTACTTTGCAATAACATCGCCGCGCCGTGCCGTGAAGGGTGACCAAATTATGTGAATTATGTGTTTTTTTATTTTTTCTAATTATTATTGAAGCTACATATATGAATGAATCATTAAATCCTTCAACACCCACAACACACCATGCCATTTCCGAAATTAACCTCTTTCTGTTACTTTTGTAATTATAAAATGTTATTCCCATAGGTACTACTTAATATGCGAGTCGGGTTTTATATGGAGATTTGAACTTCCTAGAGACTTTCAACCTGAACTCATATACGTATATTATTACCCTAATTTAACTCTGACTGAACCTAACCTATACCTTTTTGCTCGGGAACGACCAAATTTATTTTAAATTAATGGAATACTTCACGATCATTTAGAAAACTCTTATGTTCAAATGTTGCATGTTGTCAATGTTGGCATACCAATTAAAGATTTATTTTTTGGTAGCCTCAAATTTGAAACCTACTCTTAAATTTTGATCAGCAATAGCCACTAATTGGGAAATCGTGTTTTCCATTTCAAAGGAAATTAAATAATGAACATCACGTTTTCGCCCGAACACTCGAGGAAAACGATTTACTTGTATTTGCCTTTGTTTTGATAAGGTAAATAAAATCAAATACCAAAGTGCCTGTGTCATGTTTCCTGTAATATTTCCTTACAGAAACAAATGCTTGTTAAGTGTGGATTTTTTAAAAAGGTATATTGTTTATTTTCATTGAGTAATTAAGGTGGGTCCCAAGGTGGTTACTCAAGGCACTCCGAGTTTATTTGTTTTTTTAAGAAAGAAAGAAAGAAAATAAGTTTATTTTGCAGATACAAAATCGCAATTTAGACACTTCGTGTAATGCGAAAAAGGAGTCCACGCAGCACAAAGTCGAGCCACAGTGGATGACTCGACGCTAATGTTATGTGGATCCTTGAGTTGCACGTCACAGGACTGCACTTCCATCGTTACACGATAAATAAAAATAAAAAACAGGACATATTAAAATTATCTTAAATATAAAAAATGTTCGAATTACATTTAAGTGCTTAGTTAATAACATTGTCAGGTTTTTAGTTCTACTGTAAAACTATCTGATCATAGGGAACTATACGCGCCATAGTTGTGTACTGTGGTGATATTTGTCATATTATGAATTGACATATACACTGAAATGGTATCTAAGGCTTTCGATTAATCCAAAAATAGTTCTGAGTACCTACTTTTAAAAATTTCAGAATAGTACAAAATGCTTTAGTAAGCAGAAACATACAGGGTAATTGTTTGACTCAAGACGACACCCTAAACTGGGGTAAAATTCGAACTTACATTTTAATAAGGTTATATACGCCACGCCGTGTTTCATAAAACTCACTTTATCTACCGTAACTTGTATGTTTGCCTACTTTTACAAAAAAATGCAAATCTTTTTTTTCTTCTCTTTATTTTCGACCATACATTTATCGAAATACGATTGCATTTCGCACGCAATCTTCAGTTTTGGGTCTTTTGTGTTAAGCTTAGGAATACTTTACGGTGTAATTAACGAACTTTTAGGCCGATCGCTTTTTTTCTAATTAATTTGTTCTTTCTCATTACAGGTCCTCGTCCCTACTGGTGAGTGCACACGAACTTTACAATGAGGTGACTTTTAATAAGGATCGATTTTAGTTTAAAACTTTGGAAATGAACCATGTATATTTTTGTTTAGAATTGATTTTTGAAGTAGATTGTAATAGTACATTACATCAGAGGCCGGGAAAACACGGATTTCCGGCCAAGTAGGTATACGAGGCCGGGAATCTGTTTTCTCGCCGAGGCATGTATAGTGCTTTTCTCAAACATGCAATGAAATAAATAAATAAAAATCCTCAAATCAAACTAATTTTCATGGCTGAATGATGCTGTGTCACAAACAGTGGAATGAAAATTAAAAAGTTACTTTGCAGGCCTAGGCCTGAAAAGTTGTATGAAATCCTGTTTTAGACCGCCTCGAGATGCTGCGCCCGAAAAAGGATACTTCCGAGTCTATTATAAGGAACGTAAACAGAATAGGTATTTCATTGCATGTTTGAGAAAAAGAATTAAACTATACCAATGTCAGTGAAGGGATTCTTTTGCACATATATCAGAATCAAATAAATATAAATTTGTATTAAAGGTCCCCAGCACGGTCAACTAAAAGTCGAGCTTCCTGGCGACCCTTAATGCGATTTATGTTGAAACAATTACATTGGAATATTATTAGGAAGAAAATACGCAGGCACTTCCGATGTCTACAGACAATAAACTTGCAGATAATAATATTGTATATGACCGGAGGTACCCATTCGGTCTTACGGTTACGTACGGTTGAACTTACGTTCGACGATATAGGTAAATAACTTAAGTAAGGCCCTCCTTGTAGGTATGTATGTAGTTGTGACCTCCGAATACACATTATGTGTTACACAAACAAAGCATACAAAGCTTACTATGATATTACATCAGGTGAATCCAAAGGTTCCTTTTCGTTTGTAAATACAAGTCAGGTGTAGACAATATATTTTTTGACTTCTCATGCTCGCAAAGTTCGCCTTTGTGCTGGATGTATGCTGCAAAAAATGCCACTTTTATGCTCTAGTGCACAAAGTAAAATTGTTTTAAAGACTATGATAATTGGGCCTGAAAGCTACACACGCAATTAAACTTCGTAGAATAAACCTGTCATTTGATTTGATTTGCTTTAATTAATTTCACATTCGTGTTTTCCGTTACTAAATTAATAAAACCGGATAAAATAGGAGTCAATTATGATTTTAAAACGTATTTAACCATTAAATTACTTGGCAGTATAAATTACCTAAGTCTAATAATACGTGTCGAAAATTAAACATAAAAACTTTAAAAAGTTAAGTGACGGGAATGAGCTATTATTTTATTTAATTTTGCAATTCTTTGTTATTTTCTCGCAATCGAAGTGAAAAACAGTGTGTATAACTCGGGCATAAATAAGCCATTTAACCCCTCGACTTAACTATCCACCCTGGCCGGTGGCTCGGGTGGATACAAACGTCTCAGGTTAAATGGCTCGTTTTATGCACTTGTTGTACAATCTACTATTGTCAAATGATTTCCTTTAAGACTCACTCAAATTAACGCAGCGGAAAAAAACAAGAGGAAAAATTTCAGTGTAAACACAATTCGTCAACACAGAAGTATCTACATATATCCGGAGATGTAGGTACGTACATAATCGTGACGTCCACGAGACATTAAGGCGTTCACATTCATTCTTTAAGACGGGAATCTCCGTCAATAACCGAAGTAATTCAAAAAAAAAAAGAACCCTTCAACAATTCCTAGGTTTGTTAAACCTATGGCTTATTTCAGGGATCTCGAAACGTTTTTTAACATGGAAGCCCTGCCTTAGAAAAAATATCAATTTCAGAAAGAGAACAGGAGCAAGGAGATTTTGTGTAGAAGAACTTGAAAATATACTTTTTTCAGAACAATACTAACAATATGGTATCAGTTATATTATAACAGTGTTTACTTAGTTTTACGCAGCAGAACCAAGGTAACCGATATAGCCCTCCGAATCGCTAAACTTAAGTGGCAGTGGGCGGGGCACATTGCATATAGAACCGATGGCCGTTGGGGCGGAAAGGTTCTCGATTGGCGACCACGTACCGGAAGGCGCAGCGTGGGTAGACCCCACAAGGTGGACTGATGACCTGGTAAAGATCGCGGGAGTACGCTGGATGCGGGTGACGCAGAACCGGTCATTGTGGCACTCTTTGGGGAAGGCCTTTGGCCAGCAGTGGACGTCTTTCGGCTGAGATGATGATGATGATGACATAGTTTAATTTGAACGTTGTGCAACTGTTCCATTCTATATTCCATTCCGCTTACAGTAAAAGGAGATTACAGGGTTAACCCTATTAGTAATTGCAGTCTAGGCGTACAGTAAACATAGTAGATGCATCTCTGAAGGCGAGGGTGAGTACATATTATTATAAATTATAATTAAATTATATTAATTTATAGTCCAATCAACTAATATTTCCTGTAAGGTCTCTAGGGTATCGCTTTAGTTAGCTGTTCCAATGAGCGTTACAACATCTCAACTGTCATTTTTCCGTAAGTACAGAAAATGACATTTAGATCTGCGTACCTTTTTTTTTGTGGGGCAATGCGAAACTTTTCACAATCGACCAGCAGATTTATATTGGGCTAATTCTACAACCATCGGTTGGTTGGGTATAAACTCAGTGAATTGGTCCCCAGGTGAATAAACAACCTTGTGTAACCTACGAAACGGTGTGTATCTATTTCAAATTACAAAAATCGTGCGTGTAAAATAGTTCCATGAAATCGCCTGACGATCAAGGCGATTTCATGGAACTATTTTGCAACGTTACTATTGTTTTCGGGCTATGTTTGAAAAGTAATTAATTAGTTTAATTACTTAATGGTCGAAATAAGTAATAACCTATGTAGTACAATACTCGTATTTCTCTTTGATATCTATAAAGGAACAGACTGACGAATTTGTTCGTTTAAATTCTTATGTGACCTATATTGATCGTGATATAGTGGATTTAGTAATAAGCCTGCTCTCCAATACGTCTTATCAAAGGATATTGGATAACAAACGATACGAGTAGGTATAGAATCCATACTAATCGTGGGTTTCCAATAGATTATCCATGAAGCCTCAAAACTGGAGCCAAATTACACGTAAACTCATTCCGATAGCGTTGTGTGATGAAACGGCATAAGTACCTACCCAGGGTAATAGATGAAAGTTACTAAGTTTCTTTCAAAAATGAGAGTTTGGGCGTTAGTATCGTCTCAATAAGACTACTTGACTTATTCGTCAACAATGACGGTATACAGAAAAGTACATCCGGCAATAAAATAAATAAATAAGTAAAATAAATGGAATCACAAGTGTCCATAGGCTACGGTACCAGCTTAACATCAGGCAGGTCGTTAGCTTGTTTACCACCGTCGTTGTATATAAAAAAAAGTTTTTAGCAATAATGAAAATTATGACAGTATGTAAGGTAATTGTACCTACTGATTTACTTATTATCCTTCAAATAAAATTAATTTTAATTTTTAATGTTCCAAATCCACCTTACCGGAAATCATTGCGCCATAATCAGACTAAACTTACCTAATTACCTTGATAACAATCAATGACGTCGCCCAACCACATTAAGAGGTCATTGCCGATGCCGGACGTGACCAGCCTTCTTATCCTTATAGTTCAGGATCGGCCTTAGACTTAGATACCATTTATGATACAACAATGAACCATAAACATTTTAACCAGTATAAAATGAGGAGCAAACAGTCATCAGCATCATTCAGTGATTAGCAATCATCTATTAAACATGAAGTCCCTGGTTCTGTCTTGCTTGGTCGTTGTGGCGTTGGCTGAGCCGCCTCGGCCACCTCGCTTTAGGCCTGCGAGGTTCAGGTTCGAGAGGCAAGAGCTAGCCCCAACGACCACGGATTCACCTACCGAAGCAACAACAGACTCCGCACCGTACCCCGCTTCGGGATGGAAGCCTGCTGGCGAGCCTTTCACGCTTCCGAAGCAAGAAGCACCTACTGACGCTTACGGACCTCCTGCTCCCTACCCAGCTTCTGGCTGGAAGCCAGACCAGCCGTTCACGCTTCCCAACGAGCCTCCAGCGACCAGCTACGGTGTTCCTGATAATACATACGGGGCACCAACAACGGACGCGCCAGCGGAACCGACTGAGACCCCTCAAGCTGAGAAGTTGGAACTGTTGGAAGGGCCAGTGGAAGTGCAGAAGAGTATTGGTACTTATTACGTTCTGCTTCCGAATGGAGAGTTGCAGGAAGTGAAGTTTGTGACGGAGAACGATGTGCAGAACATGCGGTATACAGCTCAGCTGCGGCTGCAGAATAGGGCGCCTTTGTACCTGTTCAGACCCTAAGCGAATGTAATTCGAAGCTAATGAAATATATGTAGTCACAATAATAATAATGAGTTTTGTGTCCCAATGTATCAAACTACATACTAACATTTTTTTAAAGTATAATATAATAAAAATATACCCTTGACTAGTGTGACTACCCATTTGATAATACGTACCTATTTGGGAGACTTTGCCCTGTACCTTTCGTGTCTTTCGGGGAAACCGGATTTTCCCGAAAATGAGACCTAGCTAGATCGATTTTTTGCCCTGTAATCGTAGATCTCATTATAATCCAATTTACAACAAACAAATAAATAGATAAAATATGCAAAAGTTAATAGTGTAGTTTAGTATGTAATCACCTAATCACACAATTCACACATAGATCTATATTTATCATATGAATATGCCTGGTCATTTCTACTTTTAATTAGTTAATACATTTTTATTTTAAAAGGGATGTAACTTATTCATTCAGTTTTATTTCTCCACTGAAAATTTTCGTGCCACATTTTTAGTGTGAAAATTGTTGTCATCAAATATTCCCACCTTTATTGAACTTAACATATTCAAAACACGTCACTCATGAAAGCACTTTAGCACGTGCCTCTACTAAGCGTTGATGGTAATTGTTTTATACGTGAACTTTATCATAATATGTTGCCTTCACCACCCATCTGTATGATGGAGTGCTCAACGTACAGTCGCCTATAAACAGATGTATCAATATTTTCATCTAATTGCTTTATATTTTAATTCTTTGTTTTTTTATTTTTATCCTAATCTTAAGGTTCACTTCTTCTTCTTCCTGCTAGACCTTGTCCCATTTATTTGGGGTCGGCGATCCTTGTCCGTAATTTCCATCTAGCACGGTCCTGTGCTACGTCTTCAGTTAAATGAGACTCTTTTAGGTCCTTTTCGACCGTCATCAACCAGGTAGTAGGTGGTCTTCCACGTTTTCGTTTCATGGTAGGCAAGTCGAGGGCAAGCTTCACCAAGTGGTCATCTGGACGTCTTTGGATGTGGCCATACCACCTTAGGCGTTTCTCTTTGACTTTATCAATTACCGAGGCAACCTTGAAAATTCCTCTTACGTACTTATTTCGAATTTTGTCCAGTAGCGTCACCCCAGCTGACCATCGTAACATGCGCATTTCTGTGGTGTGCAGCTTGTTTAGTTGCTGCTTGTTGGTCGCCCAACACTCTGACCCATACAGAACGGCCGGTCTAATGGCAGTCGTATATAAGTGCCCTTTGACTTTAAGCCCGTCGACGTAAAAAAGACGTAGCCCCCCTATCAACCCGTAAATCTATGGCAATATAAAGCGCAATCGGCATATATTTACAACAATGTAAACAGAATTGTTAATATCCATCAATTATTGCTGTATAAGTGTAAGATCGAACTAACTAAATGGCTGAAACATCTAAGCTATGACGCAACGGAGACACTATTGTACTTACCGTGCTAATTATTAACCATACCTTATATCAGATAACACACATACAAACACACACACACACGCGCTCACATACATATATATACACACACACACACACACATATACACACACACACACACACATACACACACACACAAACACACACACACACACCCATACACACTAAATTTCAGGTTCACGGCACTATGCCTGTGAAACCTAATTCGTCCATGTTTCTGATTTTATTTTAACTGTTTTCTTTTTTAATATGGAGGAGCGGGTCTTCCTGACACAGGTATTTTTTACCTACTAGGAATACCCAACCCTATAACACTTTAAACTCTCGCGCTTTGTACACATATTTAAATACTGTTTAATCCGGGTCTAACGCGATATTTATTTACCTTTATTTCTGACGTTTCGACACGGGTTGCACCGGTCTTGGTCGAAACGTCAGAAATAAAGGTAAATAAATATCCCGTTAGACCCGGATTAAACAGTATTTAAATACCCAACCCTGTTGTCATTTTGTACACGTTTTTTTATGAAATAAATCATTTTCATTTTCATTCTATTCTATTCTTATAATAAGGTGAAAAAGTGGATATAGGTGTACATGTTTGTAGTCGACTGTATCTACACGTTAAGAAAGAGTACACTCTACATATTTTTTTTTTTTTTTATAAATTTACTCACACATTTTATTACTTATAGGATTATAAACAAATATTTACAACAAATATAAATATAAAAAAAAGAATGGATGGTTGTATGTAGAGAGTAGAGAGGGGTTAGGGAGGGGTTAGGGGGCGATGTTACATAAAATTGAACTACATGAGATCTCGACATACAAAATACAAAAATACCAATTACAAAAATACAAAATAGTTTATTTGTCTTTTTCACCCGTTATAAAAACAAATAAGGTTGGAACTTTCCATTATATTATATTCCTGATTTAACTTTAAAACTGTCCATCATGCTCCAAGTTTTATTCCCGGTTGTGTTTATTTAAAAACTACAGTAAGTGTGAAAATCTCTTCTTACTCGTATCTACATTAAAACTAAAATAAATTCTCATGGCCTATTCTAGACAAAAATAATCTAAGATGTCTAAATAATAATAATAATGTAATATTATATCTTTATGCTTTCTTTGTTTTTGACGATCGTGATAAAAAAACATATTTTTTGACATGTATGCAAAGTATTAAAAGTAATGTAATTTTTTATCATGAAATAAACAATCTAATCTAATATATTATGGTATGGTGAAACGAAAAGTAACTCTTGGTTCAACAACTACCTACTATTATTATGACGGAAATGTATCTTATGGTTAATTAGAAATTCAGAAATTGTTCAGTAATTTCAGAATGCAATTTTTAAACCATTGAAACATATTTTTATGCGTACGTTTCTATATGTTTTTCCAATAATTCGGCCCTTCTATTTCATCTGCCTTTGTTCAGTCATCGTATTCATTGATTTAATCCTCTCCAGCCAGGCGGATGGGCCTTCATGGTCGGTGGTTTTCGAATAATTCAATAGATATTTCGTTTACATTGTTGCGTGCTAGTAATTTGTGTTTAAATTTATATTGTATAAATCGTACCCTTGGTAAAATAATGCAATATCTGACGATACGTCAAAAGTGATTTTATTATGGAAATAGCCTTAAAAAAATGCGTTCTACAATACACGAAAAGAATTTTATTTTTAACTTTTTTAGTTCCTGAGATATTTACTCGGAAAACGACGTAAGTTATTTATGGACGTAAAATAGAGTTACAAATGCGGTTGCTTCGTTGTTTAACGTCGCTTCCGCGAGCGATGTCAGGCGCGTGCGCCGTCGTAATGTCAGTCGCGTCAGTGTTACCGGACAGTAAGTATGTGTCGCGCGTTGGATCGAAATTGGCAAAAATGGATGTGGGACATAAAAGTCTCAACCGTGAGTAATTTCAAATGTTAATAAGATACTTTTGTACAAAACAATTGTAAGTGCGCATACGGCTGTTTGGGTATTGATTATAGCAATAAAATAGCCAGTCGCATCATCATATGCGATACTATTATTGATTTTTGGCATTTGCATGAAAATGCTTTAAAAAACTTATGAAGTACATTTCCCTGATATTATGCTATGAGTATTACGTAATTTTAACGTTTGTTTAAATGCTGGCCGCAAGTTCACTTGCGCTTTTGTTATACGAACTATTCATGGCCGCTTGTGAAGATATTGCGTTATATGACGCAACTGTGGGTATCGCGTGTGCACTTACATCGTTATATTAGGCCGTTAACTAAGATGCGTCGTTTTCAAAAAGTTTGATTGCATATAAAAGGCACGTTTTTCGTACAAATGTTACATTTCTATATTTATTTGTTTTGTAGCTTGCCTAAATAATACTACTAACGCATTTTTAACCTCATTTATCTTTTATTTATTTTTTACACACTGTATAAACTTTGTGTTTTAAAATATGTGTACGTAAAAGTGGCTTATTTTATGTGTTACTTCCAGTTTTGAAAGCAGTTGCGGAGTTTTGGGGCATTTCATCTGATGAAGAAATCTTCGATAAAGCTGACTTGGAGAGACCTACACAACCTGCCCGTTTACTATAAAGAAACTATTTCTAAATTGGTCCTACCATATCAGCCAGATGTATCAGATAGTAGTCCTTTCAGATTGCAGTTTAAGGCCAGATGACAGTTTCGAAAGCTCTCCATCTACGTCCATTTTGATCATTCTACGGGACAAAGTTAATATTCCTACGCCAATACCATCCCCTGAGCATTTCAGATGTGAGGATGATTGTAACGTCGAATTTTGTGCGAAACATGACCAGCATAGGAGTTTTAACCGAACACCTCTTTCTCGAAAACGTTTTGCGTGAGAAATAATGCAAAGACATTTGTCCAGGATCATCAACGTTTCACACTGTTATCAGACATGTCCCCAGCCACATCTGTTACTCCAATGCCTTCTTCAGACGACGAAAATGATCAAGTGTCAGATTTTGCTGTTGTTAATGAGAGCGACGAATCCGACAAGGAAAATAATACCGCCGACGGTACAAACGAAGCATGCATGGTTCCAGGCGCAAGAGGTGAAAAAAGACAGTTAATAGGTGGAGACAAATGGCTTCAAAACCAATGACAACGCTTAAAGAATTTAGGCCAAGAGTATATACTACTAAAGGTGGCAAATGGTCGAAAAAGAAATGAAACGCCCTTGCGATTGTCGATTTATATGTAATGAAAAAATAATTGACGCCGAGCGCAATACTGTCTTCCAAAAGTTTTAGCTTTTAGGAGATAGGCAAAGCAGTGGACTTATTTAGTAAAGTATATCAAAAAGATACCCAAAACTAGATGTCTTAATCAGGACACCCCGAACAACCGCAAGTTTACTTAAAAATTACGAAGGTGACAGTGTCCATTCGACACTTGAAAGGACCTCGTCATTAAATACTAAGTATACTCCTGAAGAGTGGAAGCTTCTTGTCAGATGGGCTAGAGCACCTGACAATGAACCGTATTTGGTCAAAAAGTGGCTGAAAAATACTCAGGGTGTAATGATAAGTTGGACGAGTGTGATATAAATAGCTGTAACAAAATCTGACACCTTTAGACTGAAATTGAAACATAATTTCAACTAATCCAGACCCGGAGCAGGACACTAACTTTACTGATGAATAAGTACGAGTACTTATGACAGCGAATAAGGTGTTTTTAAATTAGTTAATAAAGGTTATAAATGTTATAATGCCTCGTTTGATCTGATTAAAACGTTTAGATGTTTGTTTATCTAAGAATCAAGGTGGTTATTTAATTATAAAAAGGAAAGCTTTATTTTCTTAGTTATTTTATTTGCTAATTTTACAATTTCGGGTAGGTACTGTTTATTTAAATGATTGCTGTTATTCTTTTCATTTCCTAAAAGTTACACACATTTAAGTAGAATACACTTGGAAATACATTGAAAAAAAAAATGTTTGTAACATTAAGTTCAATTAAAATGATCATGTTGATTAAATACATTGTTTTTGCATGCCCTTACACTTAGTACCAAACCATGACTATTTAAAATTATTTCGAACCAAGGCATGTTTTGTTAGTCAGGATTGAGTTGTAATGCTAGTTATTAAAGTTATAAGTGCTTAAATGTTTTGTTTTACAAAGAAATATCTTGGTTCATGCTAATTCGACCTAATACTATTGAAGATTTTCTGTGGAAAAACGACGTATCGTTACATACCTCATAGGGTGCTTCATAAAACAACGATACATGTGCACATACGTTACATAGTATTTCGTTAAATAACGACGGATCAGCACATACGTTAGCTGATAGTTGGTAAAACAATGCCATATATGCACATCCGTCATACGATTTTCAAAAATAATGCATTAAATAAGAAGGAATACAACGCATGCAATTAATTGCATTTACATAAATACATATGCAAAATTATAAGAAAAATAATTTAAAAGCAAAAAAGTTATCCTCAAAATTCAATCATGCAATCTTTAAACCTCTCTCCTGTAAAGTAGACTTTTTGCAGATGTGGCTTTGTTTTACCAAGGGTACGAAATATGTTTTTTTTAATTTTGAAACAAACTGTCTTAAAAATACATTAAGTAACTTAGCTATGGCTATGTGAGTAATGCTATAATAGACCTATAGTTTATTAAATTTTTACAAAGTTATAATAAGTTAAATAAAATAAAAAAAAAGGGAAAATATGTTTAAATTAAGACCAAATGTCATAAATATGTACCTATATATATTATACAGGGTGATTTCGGGGTCGTGTAGCAAGAAGACCAAAAGCGAATAAGATGGTAACACGGAACCGCTTTTCCCAAGAAACAGACTAATCAGTTGTTCCATACATTAACTCTTAATTGGCTATTAATTGGCTCTTATTTTTTTGCGATTTCGAGGGTGACATGGGAAAGGTTGTTCAGTACGACCATCTTATTCGCTTTTGGTCTTCTTGCTACACGACCCTTAAATCATCCTGTATATATTGTAAATACACTTATGACAGTTAAGTGCATTTACAACTTACACCATTATACAATGCAAAAAAGAAAGAAAAAGGTTATGTTAACTGCGTTTTACCACTATTAGATTAAAAAAAAAAATTTTTTTAAATATACTATAAGAATTGCCAAGAAGAAGCTACAGTAGCCTAGTGGTTCAGGCATGCAGCTGTCAAGCGGCGGTCGTGGGTTCGAATCCCGGCTCGTACCAATGAGTTTTTCGGAACTTATGTACGGAATATTTACCGTTAGCTTTTCGGTGAAGGAAAACATCGTGAGGAAACCGGTCTAATCCCAATAAGGTCTAGTTTTCCCCCTGGGTTGGAAGGTCAGATGGCAGTCGCTTTCGTAAAACTAGTGCCTATGCCAAATCTTGGGATTAGGTGTCAAAGCGGATCCCGGGCTCCTTTAGGGCCACAACCGGGAATAACGCTAGGAGGATGATGACTATAAGAATTGCCAAACAAATCTGAGGTATCTGGGGTTAAACATTGAGGGAGAAAACATTGTTGAGACCTCAGAGCATAGAATACTAGAGAAAGGACAAGCCGCCAGCGGCCGTGTCGCAGCTGTATGCTCAATGGGCATACACTGCCATACTGTGCACGCGTGCTGATCGCAGAGAATATTACGTTTTTTCCCAAAATGCCTGATATGATGCGCGTTTATTGTCAAATAAGCGTGTAGGTATACAAGTGTGTGTGTTTTAGATGTGTGCGTGCTTTGTCTTGTCAATTGCTTGGGCGTTGTGTGGGTTAATGTACTTGCGACAGGCTCACTCTATACAAATTGGCCGACATGTCCGATCTCCTTATATTCATACATCTGTGATTGAGACAATAACGTTGTCGTTGTGGTCTAAACTGATACGTGGACGGAAATTTTAAAACGGAAATATCTTGATAATTTCTCAAAATTATCATCATCATCATCATCCGAAAAACGTCCACTGTTAGACATAGGCCTCTCCCAAAGAGTGCCACAATGACCGGTCCTGCTCCACCCGCATCCAGCGAACTTCCACTTTCGCCAAATTACCTATGGCGAATGGGGAATGGAAGAAAAATTTAAGAGTGCCTGATTATTTTTTTGGTGATAGGAATAAATTTCCTAAGCACCAGAAAAAAGTTGCATACATTTCAGCTGCGTCAATTATTTTGTTAAATTTAAACAGTTTCCTTACTTACGTTTTGGGTTTAGGACGGCGAATGAGACACTTTCCTTAATCCGTCTCATATTACAAAAACATATTTTAAATATCTGACCCTAGCAATGACAAATATATCTGCTGCAGCTGTCAATATATAACCAGTGTCAGTTTACCACGGATTTTTGAGATATTTTTTTGTAATATGAGACGGATCAAGCAAAGTTTCTTATTCGGCGTCCTAAACCCAAAACCTAAATGAGGAAACTGTTTATTATATTTTCCAAAAACAATTGACGCAGCTGAAAAGTCTGCAACTTTTTTCTAGTGCTATAAAAGGTTATTCCTACCACCAAAAAAAATAATCAGGCACGTCTAAAATTTTCATCCATTCCCAATTTCCGAAAATGGAATCTTACTTAAATCTTTTCTGAAACGAGAAGATTTTCATATTTTTGGAAGCTTTCCACAACTTGCATATGTCTAACCCTATATAAAAATATATTTTGAACTGTTTATTTCAATAGATCACTCAATATTTTTCAGGTAGAACTTAACCCAATCTTAAATTTTTAAAGATTTTAGCTAAGTTTATTAGTGGCTATGTGAGTTGTAGAACTCGCCAGCCTGTCTTCTTCCAATTATTTTTTCGAAGACCTGAATCGTCAAAAAAAACAATACAATTAGAATCGGTAGAATTACTTAATAATATATTTGCTACTCCGACCTCTGAAGAAGCGGAATCAGTGTACAACTTAGTTAAGAATATATTAAAATTAAGAAGTAATTAGAATAAGAGAGCCACTATGAGGGTGGCATTTGTAAAACCCTCGTTAAATAAATGAAGATTAAAATAAAAAAAATCACGAGATTGGATCTATAGGAGAACAGCCGGACAGCGGGACATCTGGACATCCGGTATATGTTTTTTGTTTGCCTAAGCTGAAACGAAGAATTTCTTTCGCTTCGCCCGTTTGTTCAATTAAGATTATTATCGTTTGTCAGACGAACGGCGCGGCGCAGCGGTTCGGTGAACACCCAGCTTTAGTCAAGACTGCTACTTTTACATTGTAGTAATTTTGACCGTCAATAGAGACTGTAAAATAACAATAATTGAAGTTCCTAAGCAAACTATCTGTTAGACATCCTTGAGTACCTACACTGTGAGTATAATCATCCATATTTTACACCTTTATAATAATAAATAAATAAATAAAATAAATAAATAAATAAATAAATATTACGGGACAATCTTACACAAATCAACCCAGGCCCACGGTAAGCTCAGTAAGGCTTGTGTTGTGGGTACTAGGCGATGATATATATAATAGATACATACATATAGATACTTAATATACATATATAACATCCAGAACTCAGGAACAAATAATGTTCATTAAAATATAACTAATAAAAAGAAAACCATGACAATTTTGAATAAATTACCATCGAAAATCACATATAGCTGTTAGCCACATTATTTTACATCTAGTGTTAGAACTTAAACATTATGATATGGTATGGAGCTTAATGTAGTGGTTTATGTAAGCCCCATCCCACCTGCCAGCAAACATTGCTAGGATGCTGTTGGTACTTACTGGCCCTCACCCTGCTATTTAAGTAGCGAGTAGTTATTGAACTCGATACTGTAGGTAGACAGTGTAGTGGATATCCTCACAATATGAAAAGGACTCCATTAAATTCCTAATAAGGACCGATCGGAAAGTATAATCGTCTGTTAGTATTAAGAGCCCTTTGAGCAAAGCTTGTTACTTTACTTACAAGTTTAGCTTTGAAAGTTTATTTTAAGTGTGAAAGTGTACTGTACAATGAAAATATTGCGCTACCAGAAGGCAGCCTGTCTAAACTAGAAAAACTTGTTCGGGGAAGGGGGGGGGGGGGGGGGGGTGGGGGGGTCTCGTTGACCACGCGACGTCCACTCGTTGATGACGCGAGGTCCACTGGTGACAACGCGACGTCCACTCGTTGATGACGCGAGGTCCACTGGTGACAACGCGACGTCCACTCGTTGATGACGCGAGGTCCACTGGTGACAACGCGACGTCCACTCGTTGATGACGCGAGGTCCACTGGTGACAACGCGACGTCCACTCGTTGATGACGCGAGGTCCACTGGTGACAACGCGACGTCCACTCGTTGATGACGCGAGGTCCACTGGTGACAACGCGACGTCCACTCGTTGATGACGCGAGGTCCACTGGTGACAACGCGACGTCCACTCGTTGATGACGCGAGGTCCACTGGTGACAACGCGACGTCCACTCGTTGATGACGCGAGGTCCACTGGTGACCACGCGACGTCCACTCGTTGATGACGCGAGGTCCACTGGTGACAACGCGACGTCCACTCGTTGATGACGCGAGGTCCACTGGTGACAACGCGACGTCCACTCGTTGATGACGCGAGGTCCACTGGTGACAACGCGACGTCCACCCGTGGACCACCTGTCGACAACGAGTGGACGCCCAACGACGAGGCGGTGCCGGGTGGTTGTAATGTGAGCTGTGACCTTTAATCGGGATATAACCATAAAACACGAGTGCCGTTATGTTATAAAACACGCGTGTTTAATACCCAGGATCATGAGCCTAACAGCGGCACAATAAGAGGCACGTTATGACCAAATGTGTTGAGATAGTACATTTCGATGCTAGTGCCGAAAGTATGTCATTACGTCATGAGCACCGAGATATCTTGCCACGAGCCGTAGGCGAGTGGATAAACTCGTGACGAGTGAAGAATTATATTTCCGCACTTGTCTCGAACGACATTTTTTAATACAGTTGCGAAAAAATAAGAAAAACAACAAGTAAGGAAGAACTGTACTAAAAAAAATTTTTGAACAACTTCATCAGTTTTCAACTGTATTACAATGATGTTACAGAATTTATAATATAAAAGTTTGGAATTCCTTACTTGTTGTTTTTCTTATTTTTTCGCAACTGTATTAAAAAAACGTCGTTCGATATACATGGAAAAGTTAAAAGTTGTGAATTTGTGATACAAGTGAGCTATGTTGATCATTACATCAGAGGCGGAAATGTCACACGAACCGCAGGTGAGCGTGATAATAGAGCCGAGGATGTAACTATCAAAGCTCACGCGTGTCATACGACGTTTTTCAACACATTTGCGAGAAAAAATCCTTTTCAAAAAATGAAAATGTTACAGGCTCCTAAGTTGTTTCCTTTAGTTATTGATGACAACAGGTTTTTACTCACATACATTTGTACATCTCCAAGAATGTACAGTGGCGTCAATTCTATTTATCACTTTTCTATTCACCACGAGTCAATATTTTTAATCATAACCAAACACGCATCACCAATGTTTACAAATATTTGTGAAATTACTTATAATGTCGCGCAACTATTTTTTTTTCGTGAAGTTCGCGCAGTGCGCAGGCTTAGATGAAATCTCTAAACAGCCAATAGGTACAAAATAAAATAAATATTTTCTTATACAATATAAATTCATGTAAAATGTTATCAAAAGTAAATAGTTTTACTAAATGAAACGTTTCTATATGATATCCAAGAAGAAATAATCAATTAATTCACAAGAAGAATTTAATTTGTTTAGTCGAGTAAGAATCAATTTGCCGAGAATTAAAAACAAACCTGTATAACCCGGTCAATTTAAGAATGCGCGGAGTCCATACATACACCTTGCTGCAAGGTGCCAACGTGTCTTAATCGGGATATAAACATAACTACACGAGTGTCGTAATGTTATAAAACACGCGTGTTTAATACCCAAGATTATGAGCCTAAAAACGGCACAATAAGAGGCACGTTACGAGCAAATGTGTTGAAAAGTATATTACCTACTACTACTACTTACAGGTGAAAGAGATATGATTTAACCTTAGTATTTTATGTCTGGTTGGTTCTCATGTTGTCAAGTAGCAAGTGCAGGTGACAAGATATCAGTTGACAAGTTTTTACAAGCTTTTATTATACTTGACCTGTTTTTTTGTTTGTTAGTGTGGGACAAATCTTGGAACTGAATTTTGAACCAGTTGGCGTGTATTAATAGTATTCATACAGGATTTGTTTGATAATATTCACTTCACATGTTTAACTATTCCTCTGCCATTAAGTTTCGTCGCTTTTTCGCTTGTAGCAGCCCTGGAAAGAAACGGACGGATATATTTTTGTCTGTTACACACTCGCTTACACGTGCCAACGGTAAACTAATTATAATGCGCTAGAAATTTATGTAAAAAAAATCATATAAATTTCTAGCGCCTTATAATATTGGTGTTGAAAGATTAAACAAATTGGCTCACATCAAGTTCCTAGAACAGACGAGCATGAAGAATTTTATGAAAATAATTTACTTTAAAAACAAAGTTTTAACCGACTTCAAATCAGTACTTACTCAAATCGCTTAAAGTGTGCCTATAACATTTTAAGAGTTCCCTCGATTTTTCCAAGAACCCATCACAGATTTTGACCTGATGACTATAGGACCACCTTGAAAGGTATTCTTTCAAATAAATAAAAAAAAATCAAATCCGTCCTTGCGTCTTCGAGTAATCGCCACATACATCAAAAATAAAAGATTCTCACGAATTGAGAACGTCCTCCTTTTTTGAAATCGGTTAATAAATTGCGCTAAAGGTTTGTAATTTGTGGCAAACTCTCGGTGAAACACTATGTGGATCGGCAAGTGTTTTCGAATCTGATTCGCATTTCAAAATGTATCGCGGTCTCGTTTTGCCACACTAAATTGGCACGAGAGGAAGTGAGTAAGTACGCGAAATTGGTGAGAGATGACGAACAACGAATATACTTTCTGGATCTAAACAATTATGGTTTCTAGAATGCATTTTTCCACCAGCTGGCGGTACTGTGTTTGCAAATAATGTTGAATCATCATCAATTCATCAGGAAAGGTTTTAGACTGTCGACTACGTACCGGAAGGCGCATCGTAGGTAGACCCCCCAAAAGGTGGACTGATGATCTCGTAAATGTTGCGAGAATCTGCTGGATGCGGGTGGCGCGGGACCGGTCCGTATGACACTCTTTGTGGGATACCTATGTCCAGCAGTGGACGCCTTTCGGCTGATATCATGATGATGGAGCTGTCAAAAAGACCTCTCGCCTCAGCGACAGCTGGTGTTACGAGTATAATGCATTCTGGCAATCCTCATTTTACCGATTTGTCCAAATGAAGTCAGTCGAGATTTTCCATCCTTCCTCAGTCTCACCTAACTCCCGATGGTAATGCAGCCCGTCAAAGTAGTTGTCCTGCACGATCCAGAAGTTGACAAGTCTGCATGCTCATTGGTTCCGGGGATTGCTTTAGAATCCCCATTGGTTTGAAGAAAGTTTCCCAAGGTTTACCGCCACTAACCTAACTCCCGATAGTAATGCAGCCCGTCAAAGTAGTTGTCCTGCACGATCCAGAAGTTGACAAGTCTGCATGCTCATTGGTTCCGGGGATTGCTTTAGAATCCCCATTGGTTTGAAGAAAGTTTCCCAAGGTTTACCGCCACTAACCTAACTCCCGATAGTAATGCAGCCCGTCAAAGTAGTTGTCCTGCACGATCCAGAAGTTGACGATCAACTGCACGACGCCGCGAAGACTGGTGTACGCGAAGAGCAGCGCCACCCAGGTGGTGTCGTCCTCACGATCTATCACGCGCGGGGGGAGGTTGGTGATTGTCTTCACCGATTTCACATTGCCGATGTAGGCCCAGATTGATGCTGGAAATAATGTCATCGTCAAAATCAAAATCGAATATCGAATTCTGCAAATAGGCCCTTTGCAAATCAAAATGTAATCATACGTAATTCGAAAGAATATGCATTATCAATGTCTTGAGTGGCGACCACGTACCGGAAAGTGCGGCGTGGGTAGGCCCCCCCCACAAGGTGGACTGATGAGCTGGTAAAGGTCGCGTTAAATCTGATATGTATCCTTAGAGAAGTATAAGATCTCTGAACGTCAAAGACTAGGTAATAAAATTATAAAATCAAATGAAAACAGCCATATTCCACTGAACACTAGAATGAAGTTACTTGTCGTCCTTGCAATTATCATCACTACGAACATCATATTTATGTCATGCCTTACGTGCCTTACTATTATCCGCCACCTGTGGACCGCGGTAGTAGCCTGCAATTCAGCCCTATCTAGATAAAGTCCCTAATATTACCCCATACTACCACCCAATATCGTATCAGTTCACGATTAATTTCGAAATATCTATTATTTTTATAACCACGTTGTAAAACAGTGTCTGTTCAAAGCAATTGTTGGAATCTCGTAAAGTGCGAAAAAGCTAGTTTAATAATATTATGTAGGTACTTACGGCGAGAAAAGCAATCGTCTTCGAACAACATTCTATACCTATATACCTTCTTACATTTACTTGTCGGTTGTCGCCTCACCCGATTCGCTTCAAATTGCTTTTAGAAGTGCACTCTATTTCATATATATCAAGGTTGCTTCTACAGTTAAACAATTGCCTCGAATAAGAGGTTTACAAAGTAAGTTGGCACGGCAGCGAAGTGCCATCAACAATGTCTCAGATTCAGTCGTAGTAATAACGGCGTAAGTGTACTGTTTTTGTATGGAGATACGCCGCGCCGTTTGGATCGAGTAAAGCCTTATGAAGCCTTCTTGAGCATGTTCGAGCACCTTGCGTCGAGTGGCTGTTGCGATCAAACACAGGTATCAATTGACATAGCTTTAATACCTATGTGTTACCTATGTAAGCTATCGTGTAGCTGAACGTAGCTGGTCTTAAATTACGTGTAGAGAGGGCACAGAGCGGAATGTCATCTCACTCGCATATGGAGCAGCCCAACTGAGGAGGTAACTCCACCTTTCATAATACCGCAGCAATAAAAACAGCACTAGTTGCTGCAGAGCAAAAGAGGTATGTGTGTTGGTGGTGACTGGTGAGTAAGATCTCCAGAGCTCGCCAAGTTGAGCTGTGTTCAGAGTGAGGGACTTACCGCAGATATTTTAAGAATCACAGCTCTGTAGCTCTGTGTTGGCACTCTTTGGGAAAGGCATATGTCTAGCAGTGGACGTCTTTCGGCTGATATGATGATGATGATGATGAGCTCTGTAGCCATTGTACGAGAAATATATCTTACATTCAGTCCTCGTATATGTGGCGTCAACCAGGAACAGCGCAGCATGCACCAAGTCGACCACCAGCAGGGCTATGCCAGTGACGGTCAGCGGCAGCAGTATCGCGTAGAACGCGCACGGACGCCGGCCCAAGCTCACGTTCAGCAACGCCAGTCCTAGCCATGTCAAATGCAGGCTCATCCATAGCTTCATCTTGCTGAAATTATCAATAATTAAACTTTACACAGTCATGGTAATAATAATAACCGAGACAATCAACTGAGCGGAATAAGACGTCAACTGAGCCGAGTTAGTCCTAAAAATGAAACTGTAGTAAACATTGACTATAACTAGCTAGAAACGTGCGTTCACACTTGTAGCAGTGTCTGTGGTTAAGTCTATGGTTTTAATGAAAAGAGAAATAAAATTGTCTTTGATCTGAGCTGAACATGGCTAGTTTGATTTCTCCCTGTCCCGACTGAAATAAATAGAATTACGCCCGAACAGAACCCTAAACAACAACACAACACTGAGCTCATAGGCGTGACATCGAAATCCTCGAAGAGTAGGGAAAGATTTGAAAATTTTGAAATCGTTCTAATCTTTGATACAAGCACAATTAAAAATGAAATATGGTTGACTGTGGCTCAGGTCGGAATCGAACCGAAATGTCTGGATTGTTGGTCCATGGAGGATTATCTCTATTTAGGAAAACGATGCCAATGCTGCATTGGCTTAGAAGATTGTCTCGGTATTTGGATTTCAGAAAACCATGCTATGATCTGGTTCGTCAAAATTAATGAAACGGCAAAAACGTTATGATGCAGAGAATTAAGCATACAAACAGAAAATAAGGACTAACTTCCTGAAAGAAGCGGCGACTGGGTTCGATTCCATCCAAAGTATGTGTGCGACGGTGGTCCTGTGATCTATTGCTATAGAGTAGTTGTAGAAGTAGTGGCGGCCGCACATCTCCGGCTCAAAGAGATACAGCATCTTCAATTAAACTTCAATGTTAATTCCGGGAATAATTCAGAACGCTTAGTGAAAAGTAGATAGAATAGAATAGAAGATAATTTATTTAAGTTTAAGTTATACAATTGCACAGTTATACAATTACAAAAAGAAAATTACAATTAACCTATAATGAAAAAGGTGAACACTCAGCATAATGCCAGGTGCTACTAGATCACCCGACGCTGGTCTTCCGTGAACACCAGTGGGGAGCGCAGTTGCGCGTAGCTGCTATAGTAGAATCTCACAAATACTGGCGCTAACAATTACGACAGTAGGTACGAAGCGGAAATGAAACAGGTGGAATTTTATAAGAAAATTAATAGAATAGTATGGTATATTTAATTAAATATACGTATAATGGCACAATTGGAAAGTGTCGTAACGTCAGAAATAAAGGTAAATAAATATCGCGTTAGACCCGGATTAAACAGTATTTAAATATGTGTACAAAGCGCGAGAGTATAAAGTGTTATAATGTTGTGAGAACTTTGAGACATTCGGTCTACGAGTATTCTTCAAACAACATTTAATAATTGAAATGAGCACGGCTCAATGCACTCGGTAAGTACCTGGATCTAGTTTCCTGATATGGTTTTGGGTGTGGGTGCAGCCTGCTCCAAGCAAGATGCCTAGAAAGCAGTCTATCGCATTCGACCGCAGTGACTAGGAGTAAAAATCATAGTACGTACTGTCGCCATCACATATGTACATCGGACCAAACAAGCAGCTCACAAACATCGGAACACACCTCTATTTTCAAGGCAGTAGGGTGCATGTGCCGATATTTTTGAACACCTATAATGTACCTATGTATGTGATGGCGACTGTACCTACGTAAATAAGGTCCTCTGTCAAACAAAAACGATGATTGACGGCTAGAAAATTCAAATCATGGCATCTAGTCTATACTAGATGCCCGTGCTCTATTTTTTTAGCGCAATCAGGTGTATCGACACCTCAGAGGTGTGCAAGAACCGATTTTTGCCGAACCGGCAAGAGGAACACCCCTGGCTGTTTCTCGAAAGCCGTATCCAGGAACCGAACGCCCTGAATGGGGAACTTGCATGGGACTTCAATTTCGAATAAATTGCACTCAATCGATGCGGATATACGTAGAGATATCATACAAAAGAAAAAATAAAATAAAATAAACTATTGTTTTAGTTTTGTCTCACGTTAAAAATACGAAAAAAAAATCATTTTTTCGATAAAATAACAACAGTTATTTAGATACTGTTTTTTCCGGGTCTAACGTGATATTTATTTACCTTTATTTCTGACGTTTCGACACGGGTTGCACCGGTCATGGTCGCAGATAACTGTCGTCCCAGCAACCCGTCGGTGCAACCTATGTCGAAACGTCAGAAATAAAGGTAAATAAATATCGCGTTAGACCCGGAAAAAACGGTATTTATTGTACAAAGCGCGAGAGTTTAAAGTGTTATAACATAACAGTTACACAGAATATTGAATTAGAAATGATATTTTGTATTACAAGTATAGACTTAAACGCAAATTTTGTGGAGATAATTGCAAATTAATGACTTACTCCATAGTAATCGCGCCGAAAATATACGGTGTGACGTCATAGCATAAGCCCGTTTAATATCTAGAGCGTTTTCGGGGGGTGCCGGCGCGTGCAGATTTTAAATGCATACAACTAGTCCAGGCAATGAACTGGCAACTTGTATGGAAAAAATGACAAATTTGGAAATAATTTATAATAGCTGTTTTTTTTGTAATGGATATATTATCAATTAAATAGTTACCTACCGACAAAATCCAACAAAATTTCAGACATCGAAAAAATGATAACTTAACTAGCTTTTGAAAAGTCAGACAAAATATGAATAAATGGTTTCATCTTTATTTTGGTTCATTTACATTTGCTCTATAATATTCAAAATAAATATTAAAAAAAAACAATTCACGCTTTATTTACATCTATTTAAATACTTCCGGATGGAAAGTTTGTTGGATTCTTGAATAAAGCATCTTAGAATAATGTTTTAAAATGATATAAAGAAAAAAAGCGCTCTTATAAATTAATGTTTTTCAAAACCGTATTTTGCCTGGAGTAAACATCAGAAAAATAAATCTTATGGAAGTGTTAATGCAACTTACCGCTCGGCTACGACTTTGGTCTTAAGCGACCTGCGACCAGTGTTTTATCTGTTCATTGCGCGTGATCCCAACTAACCACAGTGCGTTGCGCGTCTCGACCGCGCAATGAACAGATAAAACGCTGGTCGCAGGTCGTTTAAGACCAAAGTCGTGGCCGAGCGGTTACAGTTGTTTTACCTTATGCTGGATTATACTTCTGATTTTCGTAATAAAATTAAAACATGCAAGTTCCCTATTGTGCTGTGAGGATGTTAATAATTGCAAATAATACAATAGGAGTCATATCTGATTTCATACCTTGATCAATGTGAGCTCGTGAGGGTCATCTGGGTCCGGCGCCATCTTGCATTCCAGGGTCAACCACGTGAATACCACGCACACCACCGCTTAAAAGAACGGTACTTTACTGCTAAGGCTGAGAAGTGCGGGATTGACGTATTGCAATTGTCATAGAGATACTAGTATGTGGACCCCGGATTAATTCTTCTTGAAAATATTATTATTCTTGACAATGACATCCCGTCTAGTTGGGTTCTAATCTCACACTTCATACTTCCGTCAATTCATTCGTCATTCCAAAGCGGGCTGTCAGACGACTATGGCAATGCACACGCGTGTACGTAAACTCCAGGGTACTCCTGACTCCACACTCTAAGAGCCGCTGCACATTAAGCCATTTGTGCAGACGAGTTCATTCACACATTTTGCATAGCCTCGGCGCACACCAAGCGTATACACCGTGGGCGTTAATAACCCGAAAGATTTTAACCACGCATTCCTTAGGTCATTAGGAGCAAAAAAAATTATATGAACCCCAGTCAAATCCTGCTTAGTTTTGAAGATATTATCAATTTCATGTAAACTATTTATTGTGATTACTAAAGTACATTAAGCTCTTTTGATAGAGACGTTGCTACCGATGTTGCCAAGTTTCGCGTCGTTATTGACATACAACAAAGTGACATAAACATAATCGGTACCATAGAGAAGCGATACTTATCCAAAACATATTTACAAAAACCGAAAAAAAACAAACACAGAAAATTCTTTTTTTGCTGAATTTGAATTGGGTTTATAATGTTCATATACCTACTTAACATTTTTTACTCCTAATGACCTCCGGAATGCGTAGTTAAAATCTTTCGGGTTATTCACGCCCACGTGCATAGTGGCGTAGCGTAAATTAGAATTGACCAAATACATAAAATCCTTCATAACTTTATGCGCAAGCGCTGCCCATCCCTGGTGCGCCGGGCGCGGGCCAGCCCCAACCCCATCCTGGGCTGTTATTCGCTAGGCGTAAATGTGGCTCACCCCGCCGTTCACCCGTTACGAAGCTAGACCTCTACTAACGGTTAATTACTACGCATCGCGGTGTCAAGGTATAATTGTGGGTGAGCGTTGAGGTGAGCTTAAAACCAGTTACAGAATAGGGGGGCTGCGGTCGATAGCGGACAGGTTAGATTGTCCGTCCGTACATGAGGCACTGTTGCGAAATGCATGTTTCCAACAGTGCCTATCTTTTATAGGAATTTAATTTAATTTTTATACATAAATGGTTTCTGTATAACTGTATTATTATTGCTTTTTTACATTGTATATTTGACATTTTGAAAGTGCTTAACTGTAAGCCTACTTGAAATAATAAATTACTATTACTATTACTGTATATTTTTAATAGGTGCTTAAGTTAAAATGTAATTTCCTGTATGAGTCCTGTGTTACTTGAAATAAATGTTTTCATTCATTCATTCATAACTAGCTGAAAGGGTCTAGCAGGCTAAGCTAACAAGAGTGGCCCCCGCAAGGGATTTGGTTGTAATTTGAGGTGCAGTACTGGCAGGACCTAAGAACACTGTATGCGTAATATCAGCCTTCGATCTTCTTTTGTTTCAGACTTATTCACGAAAATGTCAAAAAATCAAGGTAATTTTTAAACTGTTATTTTAGCTAAACCAAGCAAGCGAGAGTAACCAAATAAATTCAGAATTAAGGATCATAAAATGGAGTTCATAATGCATATTTTTACAGACATTCATATCCTTGAACTTCGTTCAAAAAAAAACTAGTTTATTTTTTGTTTAAGTTTTTTGCCACTTCTCGCAAAGACACAACTGTCAAAAAATTTACTTTATAAGCCACAGTTGTCAACTACGTATACATTTAAAAACATTTTGAAAAATCATGGTGCGTCATGTCAAAAAAAAAACATTTACGAACGTATTTACGATTTAGTCATTTGTATTAAATAAAAATAATTATCAAATCATAAAAAAATATCAAGTTCCTGGGGTCCTCCAAATACGATACAGTTGATTATTTTTTTGTAAAATATAGCTCAAATGGTTCGTTATATCCTCATATCTAACCCAGAGACGCAATTTTGAAAATATTTATATGTATTTTTTGTTTTAATTTTTAAATTTTACTTACTTTTCGTAATTAACCCTTATCATTGTTCGACGCTTTGTACTCAAATGCTTATCATACGTAGGTACACATCATCACAATGGAATATACTGTTCTAGAAATAAATTTATTGTATAAGTCAACCAATCAAATGTTCAAGGTGCTCTATTTAATCATTCAAAGGTGAATGTTCCTATGAATAGTTCAATATAGTGGAAAACATTACCTATATATGTAAATTGATACCTACTGTAATTTAACACTATTCGAGAGGAGTTATGTTTGTAAATCAGTTTCCTATTGGCAATTAGGTTAGTACGATGGATCTTTAGTGGGTACAGCCAGCATCATATAGTTAGTAGCAGCCAATGTTGCCAAATATATCGCAGCACGTCTATTACTATATACAGGGTGGGTAGGAGTATACCGACAGATTTTAACCATGGATTCCTGAGGTTATTAGGAGTCAAAAATGTTAAATGAACCCAAGTCAAATTCAGCAAGAAAAAAATTACAAAAAAACTAGTTATGTCGGCTTTTGTAAATACAAACTGGATAACTATCGCTTCTCCATGGAAATTATCCCTTTTAATAAATGGTAAAGATAATCTTCCCAAAAAAGGATGAATTTAGTGAGTGGTAGCTGTCACTTTGATGTCTGTGAATAGCGACGCGAAACTTGGAAACATCGGTGGCAACGTCGCAATCAAAAGAGCTTAATGCACTTTAGTAATCACAATAAATAGTTTACATGAAAATTAATAATATCTTCAAAACTACGCCGGATTTGACTGGGGTTAATCTAACATTTTATGCTTTTAAGGACCTCGGGAATCCATGGTTAAAATCTGTCGGTATATTCCTGCCCTGCCCACCCTGTATAAGAGTGAGGATGATAACGTTTTTGTTAGGATGTAGCTTTTTAAGTATGTATACAGGGCGGTATGTATATAACTATGTATGTATATAGGGGGGATAATAGCCAGTACAACTTATCTGGTAAACAAATTAACATTTAAAAGTTGAAAATCCCCCGACATTTTCGTTTCAAAGTTTAATATTTCAAAAACGGCTGAACCGCTTTTGTTGAAACGTAGCTAAGAACCATCTTGATCACGTCAGCTTTCGGACAAGAAAAGGAATTAAAATCGGTACACTTCGTTTAGAAGCTACGATGCAACAGACAGCCACACAGACAGCCACGTCAAACTTATAACACCCCTCTCTTTGGGTCGGGGGTTAAAAGTTCACTGCCAAGAATCTCTACGCGGTAAGCTCTGTGGTTTCCCGCTAAGTAGCAGAAAGTGAAGTGAGCGGCTTTCGGGCAGTGAAACTGTTAACTTTCGGACAACACAAGATAAAAGCATTATATTTATTTTAACTGTCGTCATATTTCCGAACTTCAATTTGGTATTATTTTAGTATATCTATCTGTCATTTTAAGATGTGTTTCGCACGCTCTTTCTGTCACATTAGCTACGAGCAGTACTAGATGAATGCACATGTGGCAATAAACGTGTTAACTTGCAATATATGTAATTGCAAGTTAACACGTTTATTGCCACATCACGCGACGTGGCGTGAAGCGACTGCATACGCTGTGGCAAAGTCACGCCACGTCGCGTCATCGTCCCATACAATATTGTCCGAGCCACAAAATTGTGGCCGTAGCGTATTGGCTTCTGATTTTAGTTTTGGCCACTAAGGAAGGGAATTAAACGCTTTTTTATGTTGGCCATCTGGTAAAAGTTCTGAATTTTGACTTGGCAATGAACGTGTTAGTAGAAAGCGTGTAAAAACTAGGCGTCTCCTAAACTATTGTACGTAGACATAGACATAGACATCCTTTATTGGTAATAAGGTATTACAAGTCATGTTTACAATAAAAATAGAACATTCATTTGTAAATTAAATTAACAAGATTATTAGTTTATTATATTATATATTATTATTACATTTTTTATATTCTAAAAATTCCTTAATAGTATAGAAACATTGCTCAATAAGCCATTTTTTTAATTTAGCTTTAAAGGTCGGAAGACTGTTAGCTTCCGTGATGCTGTATGGTAAATTGTTATAAAATATAGGTCCCGCGACGTGGATTGTCTTAGCTGTCTTAGTGAGCTTGTGGGGAATTGTTAATAGTTTGTGCGCATTTCGAGTGACCCAAGCAGATCTATCACCTCGCCTTTCATATAGTGATAAATTCACCCGTGTATACACGGCTATTTGGAAAATTAGCAGTATTATTAGTATGTTTGTACTTATGTATAGTTTGCTCCAAAGACGCCTTTTTTGTTCCTGACTTTAACCTATTCACGTTGTAATAGAAGCTTTAATTTATGTAGTTTCATCTCAAAGTGTCAGTCGCTAAAGAAAGTAAACTCACCTTGATAAAGAATAATGAAGATCGACCACACATAAAACGACACCATAGCAGATTTTCACAAACTACACTAATTATTTTAAATTCACGACCTTAATACCCTGAGCTATGTCGCATTCTAGTCGGCCGCGCGACAATTTATCGTCCTAAATATCACCGAAATTGCGAAAGTCCGGGAAATTAGGAGGTGAAAAATGAGGGCTGGTTCGTAATGACATATTTTGTGTTACTATCCTAAAAGGGCCGGACTGGGGGCTCTAGATTTGAGTATATGGTTTTAATTAGGGATGTAACGATACAGGATTTTGCCGATACGATACCGATACCGATATCGGTGGCTTAGTAGTTAATAAACCCAGTAAATAAATAATGATGTAGGTGCTTAATATGCATGAAACTTACCTACTTACTTATATTAAAAAAACACTCGATTTTGTAAAGGGTGACAAAATTGAAATTAAAAATAACGAAAAACGACAAATCATAATCAAAGAAAACATTAATCGTTCGATTCGCGCGCTTTTCAAACTGTTATATCGGTTGTATTTAAATCGGCGATGCCGATATATCGCCCTGCCGATTATATTGGCCGATATATCGGTATCGGTATCGTTACATCGCTAGTTTTAATTTCAACTCAATACCTCTACGCGTTCCCGAGATAAAGGTTTTGACAGACAGACAGACAGCCGGACAACAAAGTGATCCTGTAAGGGTTCCGTTTGTTTCTTTTGAGGTAAGGAACCCTAAAAAAGGGTCAGGGCAAAACCGGTCGTCGAAAAATAAATTTAATAGTTTTATAATTTATTAAAAGTTAAATCGTCGTTAAAGTACTGCACTAGGGGCACTAGGCTTGGTGTTGCCCTACTTAAGCGGTAAGTCTCAAATTAATGGTGCCCTCCAGCGATAATGAAAAATGTAATGGCATCTTTCGTCGCGTTTAAATTGAATTTTCTATAAACGGAATGCTCATTTCATTTTGCATTACCAAAACGTTTGCGATATTGTTCGTTTGCTATTAGGTTGCCCGTTTAAGAAACGAAATTTGTTTAATTTAATGGAATACTTATCATAAATCGTCCATGTACGCTAAGTTATAACCCAATAACATTTTCAAATACTATCATCTTTTCAGCCATTGCTATGGGTAATAAACGCCTTTTATAAACTGGGTCGGTGCCCATAAAACACATTTCTTACCTTTTCAAATTTTGAGTGCTGGTAACCCAGCTGATCGTCTAATCGATTATTCAACTCGACAACACGATTAAACAGTGTTACGCCGATGATTAGTGTTCGATTATGTCGCGTATCGTACTTGTTGTATATTGTGACTGGCCAGTAACACCAGTAGCCAGGTTTGCTCATATGAAACCCAGGCGTAGAACACCCTTCATTAGAAAATGGGCCTTATATTGTTCCCACAAGACTGATATTACAACAACCGAGAATAGTTAGATATAACACTATCATCCTCACCGTGGCGCTTTGGTAGATGAGTTGATAACTTTGTGCTTGGAGTGACATTCGATTATACAGTGTTGTCAGAGCGATGAGACGTTAGGCAACAAACAATGTTCTTGATGGATAGTTGTGAATACGTTAGTTTTGAAAAAATGAAAGCAATACGCTGTTTTACTTCACAAATTAATTTTTCGTATATATTATGATTGTCTGAATCATAATTTATATACGAAAAATTCAGGAAAAAATACAGGTTTCAGAGTAAAAGAAAAACATTTATTGAACGATTTTCAGCTAACCCTTTGGACGCCATTCATGACATGCAACAAAAAAAAAACACTTCAAGTGTATTGGGGGGGGCAAATATGAACCATAAAATCATAAGGTTACTTTAACAGCGTTTACCATAACACCTGTGTATATAACCAAATGGCATAATCACATCCATCACAAACATGGCAATGCTAAACTAAATACGAAACTTATTGTTAATGGTGTTCAAAATTAATTCTATCAGCCCTTCTATCTGTATCTTTTAAATGTCACAATATTATATGACGAGATATTTTCCATTTATTCCCTGAAAGTAAAACCCTTAAGCAAAGGTTCAATCTTAGGAAAAAATTGCATGTTACTACACACAATCGCAATGACACACATCTTACACCCCCGTATCACCCACCAAAATGGGCAGTGCTAAAACTTGTCATATTCCCCCGGCCTGTAGTACCTACAGGGAGCCCCAGTGGTGGTCCATGTTCTAGTAGTTCCCCTATTAAACTGTTTATATTCCCCCGCCCTGTAGTACAGGGAGCCACAGTGGTGGTTCATATTCTGGTAGTTCCCCTTTTAAAACTTGTTATATTCCCCCGCCCTGTAGTACAGGGAGCCACAGTGGTGGTCCATGTTCTGGTAGTTCCCCTTTTAAAACTTGTTATATTCCCCCGCCCTATAGAACAGGGAGCCACAGTGATGGTCCATGTTCTGGTAGTTACCCTTTTAAAACTTGTGATATTCCCCCGCCCTGTAGTACAGAGAGCCACAGTGGTGGTCCATGTTCTGGTAGTTCCTCTTTTAAAACTTGTTATATGCCCCCGCCCTGTAGTACAGGGAGCCCCAGTGGTGGTCCACGTTCTCGTAGTTCGCTTCCGGGAATGGCACGTTGCAGCGCGTGCTGATGCGACTCTTCACCTCCTTGCCTCTGATTTTCTGCATCGCTAGTCTTATGAATCTGAAAGGGATTTTTTTGGTGTCGAGTTTCAAGCTGGCTGGTGGCGCTTCTACGAAAAACGTACTTGCATAATCAAGTGACAGAGAGGGAGATATATATCTGGTTTGCAGGCGCGCACGTGGACGATTTCCATGAGTCCCTGCGTGGAATGCGCGCCAGCCGTCATGTTCCCCTGGCAGCCTGGCTGTTGTGGTAGAGAGATCGGACAGGCCACTTAACATTTGAGTTTAGGTACTAACATAGTTGTTTCAGTTCATTTGTAACACAACACTTTAAAGATAATAATAGTCCGAAATAAAAGTTTTTTTTTAAAACCGTTGCAGACGTTGAACTTGTGTCAACCGAACGGTGCCGATGTGGACATCCATCATTAATTAGCGTCTAAAGTCTCGACTCCAGTTAGAAGACCACAGGCCCATTCCGTCCCATCTAGGAGGCCTGTGACCCGAATTGGCACATGCATAGGCCAAGTTGAAGGTTTACAGAGTTAACATACCTGATGAGGTAAATGTTGAGACCGAAGAACACGCCGCCCCGCAGCCAAAGGGCAGACGCCATGATTGGCACCCAGCCGCCGAATTCATCTGGGTGCACTATGCTGCGAGGAGTCATCCCCCAGCCGGCGTACCTAAACAGGGAAACCAGGATTTTGGTAACCATGTCACCTAGCGCATGCACGGTCGAACTCACAAGGGCTTGAACATTTGCACCGTGTCGCTTTAACGTCTTGTTTAAATTTAACTGCCATACTAGGCCAGTCCGTAGAGGTTCAAAGCACCGCAGCAGGGTACGTTGCAAGTGGTGGTGTAGAAGGTTTTTTTTCGTCTGTACTCATTAGACGCATAATTTCATGTTGAACAAATAAACGATTTGTATTTGTATTTAATTTCCTAGTGTGTAACTTTTCCCTAGGATGCACCGTATAGAAGCTACGAGTGAGAAACCAAAAAAGTCTCAAAATTTTGAGGATTTGTGGCTGCCAAAAGTTGTCCCAAGACATCTCGTGTAACCATTTTTGATATTTGCTCGGTTGTATCGAAGTAAACAATATTAAAAAACAAAATCTTCTACACCACCTTTTGCAACAAAGATATACTCTACGGACTGGCCTATACAAAGTTGTCAAACGTGTGAGAGCGGCAAAGTATCAAGGTGTTCAGTTAGTATAGTATAGCTAGCAACAGAAATATTACATAAACCAGTGAGAGGAAGCCTGATCTCGGCTGCCGCAAAACAAACATATTATGGCTGATGATGATAATCTGTAAGATTGGAGTCCTAATCCATCAATATTATTTGATCGCAAGGCTGCCATGGATGTTTATAAGTACAACAATGAAATTGATTAGTGAATTCCTGAAATTAAAATCTGCAAACAATCAGAAGGGTGTGTCTTCGAGAACGGAAATCATATTAAAATGTGATATAATTGCCTACAATCGCCTCTATTGCTGGGGATGGAGCAAAAGTCCGATGTGTGACTGTGGCCTTGAAGACCAAACCACTCAGCACATCGTGGAGCGCTGCCCAAAGCGACGCTATAAAGGCGACCCGGAGGACCTCTACACTAATCTGACATCTGACGCGATCGACTGGCTGTGCGACCTGGATGTTGATTTATAATAAAATAATAAAGCCTACAATATAGAATACGCCATTAAATAACATTAAAATGTAACATGACTTTTTAGTATTAACTAAAGTTTACAAAATGGTCTGATAAATGGCGTTTATTGATTGAAATAATGAATGAGAATGAAGTGTTGGTACTGTTATCATAGCTATGGTCAAGCTCTCGATTGTGCAACAACTTCAATTCTGGCAAGTGCGTGTACGGGCTAGCTCTGCGTGTACGGGCTAGCTCTGCGTGCCAGAGCTCCCGATCAATGTGTTGTGTTAAGAGTGAGCAGTTGCGCAGCTGTTGTGTCTCAAATCAATAATGGGTTGTGAATGCGATTCTTCTCTCTCCTCATCTCTCTCATCTCCATAGGCTACAGCGTGTGCTTACCGTATGTTTGTATGTCACCGTCATAGTATAAACAATGGAACCTTATTATCATAGCTTTGGTCAAGCTCTGTTGAATATGCGCCACGTAGACGATCGACATGCAAACGTCAAAAATGGCATTGCTGATCGTGACGATACGGAAGATCCTCAGGATAATCTTCAGGACCTTCATGTTCTCGACAGATGAGAATGACCATAAGAGCAGAGCCGCGCATATCCAGATGATGTGGAGGGCGAGGCTGAACTTCATGTGTCTGTATAACAACATGAAATAATCGTAACAACATTTAGAAACCAGTTTAGGAAACAGAAATTATTTTTCTTTATTCGAAACTGGTTTTCTAAAAATCAAGTTTTTCGCTTTAGAAACTATTTGCAACAATTTTTTTCGTAATTCGAAAGTTTGCTATCTTTGGCGGTTTGCCTTACAGGCTCAGCCACGTCTGCGGCGTTGCGCCGCGCCGCACTGCTTTACAAAATATAATTCGGTTTTCTAAACTGGTTTCTGAAGTGGCCGAAGAGATTTTTGAATATTGTCCTAGCCCTACGGGCATCTGAAACGAGCCTAACCTACCTAGTGTTTCGCCAACGAAATGTGTATCCTATAAAGAAGAAGAAATGTTTGTTCGCAACAGATTTCGTACGAAGAAGATAAAATATTCGATCGAAACTGGGTTGCTCTCGAAAGTCGCCGAAGGGATAAAGATTGTATGAGGCTCTTATAGGTGAACGCATACAGTGTGGCAAATCCCTTAATGTTCCACTGTATATTTTTTTTAATGTATGTTACGATTTCTCCGAGAATTGAGGACCGATTTTCAAAATTCTTTTTTCATTCGAAAGAGTATACTCCTGATGTGGTCCCATTGTCACCAAGTCAGGATCTGATGATGGGATCCCAGGAAAATTGAGGGCAACCCTCAAAGTTTTATAGGCACGCGTGTAGTTTCGGTATTTTCTATTATTACTCGTGTCTTTACCCTAGGAAATCGCAGTTTTGGTGAAGTAAGACTTATGTTGAAGACCACAGATAACTTATGGAACTCCTCAAAGATGTAAAATACGTCAAAGATTCAGACATGATTCCGTTGAAGTAGCAACTAATGAAGTGTTAATTCTGAGATCCTTGAGGAATCGACGGAACTCCTCAAAGATTATCAGCCCACATTTAACAACTTGGGTATTTTCTGTAATAATCAACGCATTTGCTCTCGGAAAGCAGTTCATGTGGTACGATAATTAAAGTTGGAAAGAAAATGTGGCTTGGTGAAGTACTGAATTGAAGTCACTTTAAACTTTGTTTTTAAAGTAAGTTCAGTTTATAATGACTAACCTTTTTATAATTATATTAAATTAAGAAGTGATTGCACCAAACCGTTTCTAATCGTAATAAGCGGTGTTCCTTAAAATCTGGATGTAGTTATGGAATGTTTGACAGGAATGCCAGCTGCTGGCGTTATATTTAACATTGATCGGTCTGTAATCGTAAGATGGTGCAACCTGCCCTTAATCATCTAGGTTACATTGTTTTTTAGCAGAAAATTTGCTTCGAAATTTTAAAATTCAAAAATATCGATGCTTTTGCACAATTTACTTCGGAATTTTTGTGTGTTCACTATTTTGAAATATATGCCATAATCTTAACTCACGTAGCCAGATGGCTCAGCTTTGACGACGGTGCTGCTCTCCCCCCGCATTTGGACTAATACCTTTTCTTTTTTTACCCCTATTTTGAAGTTTGTAATATTTGTGTTTATGCTGGTTATAATAAAAAGAAAATCTTAACTCACAGTCTTGTCTTTCCCGAGAGCTTCGTCAGTACATTAAGAAACACAGGCTTGTGTCTTATAGGGATTATGTCCAGCCCATAAGTGTCATTCGGCAGCAGAATTCCCTTGAACTGTTTCAGCGATCTTGTCTTGCCGCAGGCATTCGTGTCGTACAAGTACATGATGCGCGCCAGTATTTCTAGCTCAAAATAACCTTCGTCGGGCTTCCACACGCATTCGAGGACCGTCGCTATTCCCGCGAAGACTAGAATACCTGAAAATGTGCTATTTATTTATTTATTCCTTAGGCTAAACAGCCTAGCCATAATAATATATGTTAACTCGAAGGTCGCCTGTCTGCAACCCAAAGAATTTGTACTAAAGCGTAGAAACCACGTTAAAATAAGAGCTTCGTAACAACTATCTTATGCACTTGCGTAAACCTATAGTTGGCCTAAGAGGGAATGAGACCACAATCCCTATTCAGTTTCACATTTTCGTAGGTTGTCACTAAAATGAACTCCGGCAAATGTCAAATGGATGTAATTGGATGTAATTTAATCCAGCAAACTTAAATATGTCATCATTGTTTGGAAGTAGGTGTCATTACGTCCCAACTTGACTTGGTCGTATCATATTACTTCCAAAACATCGTGGCTCCTGTGTGTGAAAATTATTTATTTTGGTGTTATTCCACCGAGAACGTTTGAAAAAATGTATTGTTCATGTTTGCGAGACTTGATTGTTTCCTGTGATAAAATGTATTGTGCCATTGAAGGCTGGAAATCCCATACAAGAGGGACATAAATTAATCATGGAGCAGTTTGCTTCTATCGGTAAGGTTCGATAGATTTTGATTTTATTCATGGAAGGAGCTCACCTAAAATTAATAATAGTAATTGGTAATTTATGTAAATATCATTACTTGTTCAATTATAACCAGATTGTGCATGAAAATAAGACTTTTTCGGATAAGTATAAGAGGTTATGTTTTTCTCATAGTGATGTAGTTTTTTTTATCGACCTCGGCACAATAACTTATCGACATAATAATAATAACTCAACTTTTTGATTTTAGATTTCCAAAGTAGGAATATGTTAAAAGGAATGGATACCACACGTGTAAGAAGGAGAATCTGACATGGAAAAGCAGTCATTTTTATTTCAAACACGTCACCAGATTATTTGTACCAAATGTAATTTTAAATGGAGGCTACTGGAAGCATACAGATCTTTCACAAACTTGAATAGAAACGTGTGCCTTAAGAAAAATAAGAAGTTTTAGCCATAACTATTTAAAGGGGGATTAAGTTTGACTAAATAAAAAACGGTCTTAATACAAAATTATTCTTTCATTTCCCATAAGTAGCGTCCAGGCATAGGCAGTCCTGCATGACTTACGGCAAATGAGTGCGATATTATAAGATAGATTGTGACAGGGTTATGAATGACCTTGGTTTTTGCTACTATAGTAGTCTCATTATCATCAGTCCGTTGCTCCAATAGCCGGCTATGTCGATTAATCCGGCACACTCCACCCGCACCTCCTTCACCGGCCTATACTTTTCTAGACGCTTGCTCTCTTTTTATTATTAGGTAGTTATGACATTTCTATACAATCCAGTAATGCAAACATTCCGGGATTTTCTAGTTTTTAATAATGCCGGATTCGTTAGACTCTACTGTATTTCTTTTTACCTTCTCCGTAAACATATTATTTTCATACAGTGAATGTGAATTATTAAAATCTAAATTTATAATTTGGTTGAGTAATGTATCGATATAAACAGTCGACACAGTACATCCCCAGCGCAGGAACAAACTTGTGACAACCTTCCAAATTAAGGAATAACAAATGCATATACATCTCTTTCTGACGCGTTTGTACGTCGTAAGAAAGTAGGGGACAGGTTACGTCTCTGCTACCTATTTTAGCCTTAGAGGCTTGCTGCAACCTGTCACTCCTGTCAATGTCAATGGCGCTAGTGTGCTGCTACAGATCACGCAGGAGTGAAATGGCTGCGTTCATAAATCGCTGGACAATATTGTTATATTTTATTTTCTATTTTTAACTGCGTTAAATGTCCCTTCTAGTGTTTAACTAAGTTTTTATTATTATATTTTTTTGTATGTTATCCACCGTGAACTCACTCGACTGTTATAGCGGAAGACCAGCGCTGGCAGCAATGCCAGCATTATGCTGATACCGTTTCGTGACAAACGCTGTGTGTTGTTTGTCCCGAATAAATGTTTCTTTCTTTCTTAACACTAGTGTCTCTGTGTGCTGTTATGTAGACCTCAAGAATCTGTCTATTTTCAGCGCTACCATTGCAATACAAGCATGATACAGTACAACTCGACCAAGCTAAGAATGCACCTCGCGTCGAACAAGTTACCTACACCTAAGCGAGGTGCATTCTTTAGCTTGGTTGAGTTGTATCGATTCAGTTGATTTTTACAGGATCTAAGTCGAACGTCGCGCGGCAGTAGCGCGTTCTTGAAATGCGCCGTTGTATCGCTACAATAAAGGCAGGTTGCACCAACTTTTAATTGACAGATCGATCAACGTTAAACACGAGGTCTCAAGTTAACTCTTGCAGGTTATAACTGCTCTTGATTGGTTAAACTTACACTGGATTATGACGTAGTACGCAATGCATTTGAGTCTGCTCCGGTCCTTTGGTTGTATGCCGAATATCACCCCTGAATTTCGGCTCGTTGAGATTTCCGTGGCTTCTTTACCGTGGTCAGCCACTTTGTGGATTCCCGTGTCCATTATTATCTCAGTGTTCGTCTGAATCACAAACTAATGAGAGATACTAACGTAATGTGTAACGTTTGTCTGACTTATTACCAGTCAGATTTTCTGTTTTTATCTTACTGTCAATGACAATCAAAAAAGGTTACATTATTAAGGGTTCATCTAAAAATCTATTTTATGAATTCTTGATGAGTAAAATTGAGGGCATGTTTGGACCCTGGTTGTGAGGATCATCAATTTACCCAGCAAGATAAGTATATTATACAATAGATACAAACTCAAATATATACCACTATAGTTACTCATACCAGACACACATACTTAATATCACCAGACTTCACATACCTTTAAATTTCTTCGCAGATGTATGACTTTTTCTCACGAAGTTTTCGTTCTTATATATACCTATCTAGACTAGCTGCCCGTATTACCGTTGTGTACGTTATATGGAACCAGTTTTCTGAATTCAATGTTTTTTTGTAAGTATGTTTTTTTTTACAGAGAATGCAAGCAGGCAAACCCGCTGGATAAACTATAGCCTATGTTGTGTCCATTTTATACACAGGTGTATTTTTGAGGATTAACTCTTATATACACACTTAAAAACTTACATTTTACAAAGGTACAATCTCACAGACTTTTCCTCTTTAGAATATTAATATAGATTATCACGCCATAAAGGTTTAATTAACTGGGATAACTTTTATACCTGGACCAGACGTCTTGTGTTTCTTTGTAACAGAGGTTTAATGCATCCGCCATTAAAGTTATACGATCTTCAGTATTTTAAACCACCGACTATAATAGAACTTGAAGCAAGTTTACTGTGTAGTAAAAATACGTGTATCCTAATCTTGTCTGGGATACTCTTTTATTACAAGCTTTTATTTAACTTCTCTGTTTGTAACATGTGTAACATGTACCTAAGTAGGCATGTAAGTTGTCCGTCAAAATTTGAATCCATTTTTCAGTCACTTGCCGTTATCCGATTGAGCTGAGATTTGGGGTATAGGTATAGTTCGGATGATAATTCAATATTATCGTACCATCGAGCTGATCTGATGATGGAGACAGTAGGTGGCCATGGGAATTCAGTACTTAACCGACGTAACCCCGTTGAGTTTGGGCTCGTTAGAATCGTCTCAATTAGTAGTAGATGACGGTATACAAAAAAGTACAGCCAGCAATAAAAACTAGTACCAAAAATTAAATTTTTGACTGAAAATTATATAGGACTATAGCTTGGCAAGTTCATTGGTGACACTCCCATGGTCCGCGGGCGACGGGGGACGGAAGACAGCGGGGTGGTATGAAGTGTGCGCACCCTTCTTCACCACCCCGCTGTCTTTCGCTTCCCGTCGCCCGCGGACCATGAGAGTGTCACCAATGAACTTGCCAAGTGCTATAGATGCTCTCACGGCTCCGCTTGCATGTCACTAACCCTCCCGAGCTCTCATCCGCCTCTTTCCTTTGCCTCCGGATGTTGTGTTGAGAGTGAGGGGTTTGTTCTAGAATAGCATGCGTCCATAAGCTACGGTACTGTTTAACATTAGGTAAACCGTACGATAAAAACATTCCATGTAAAAAATAGGCCAAGTCTCGAAACTCTCCACCGTAAAAAGTTGTGAGATATTTCGTAGAGCCAAGTCAGCTATTCTTATTAATCTTTATTTGCTTGCTAAATAAAATTCTGCAACTTGGGTTGGGAATAACTAATTTTAAAACTACTGTTTCGAATTTAATATAATTTGGAAATACTTATACTCGTAGGTATGTATTGGTCACTGAACATTTTGGATTCTAGTTTTTACAACAACGAAGTTACAGGGGTCGACAATGACGAGCTTAAAAAGTCACGGCCGTGACTTTTTAAGCTCGTCTTGGCGGGGGCACTTCGGTGCCCCCAGAAACTGGCTTGCAACACCGTCGTAGTATTATCATATGTATATATTGTAGTCAAAATGTACATGTAAAAAATATTTTTGCATGTGGCAAGTTGATTTTTATACATAAAGAATGTTCCGGCCGTATGAATTTTAGTTTTTCAATGATTATATGTCATTTAATTTCATAATATTAACGACAAACACAAATATAGTGGGAAGTCCCACCTCACCCCGTAGTGGAGTGTTTCCACTCGAAGCCATATACCTTTCACCCCTCACTTCTAAAGACTCCGCTTATTTTTAATGTTATAATTTGGCTACTCCGTGTTGCCGCAAGGTAAGAAAATATGTCTAAAAGTATAATAAAATTACTTTTAGGGCGACCTGAGCCAGAAAATCAAAGTAGCAACTGAAAATATTCACGTCTCATCTGCCCCCTCAATACTTACTTACCCCATTTTACGGTACTCGTATGTATCCTAGTCTGTTATGGTTACAGAGGACCATGTTTTGGTAATAGAGGACCGCAGCCATAATGACACCACTAGGTACTTGCTTTGTAGATATTGTATCACATCAGGCAGGCCGTAAGCTTGTTTGCCACCGTCGTCGTATAAAAAAAAAAAAAAAAAAAATGTGGTAGCCAGAGCTCTAGTGGGTGTAGGGAATGCAATTACCGGGCGAATTTCATTACCGGTAAATTACCGACTTCAGGGAGCCAAAACCGGTTAACCGGTAAATTACCGGTAAATTCAATTTGGCTAATAAGTAGTGTTTTTTGACGTTTATTTATCGTAAAAATAAGCTATGATATAGTATAAAGCGTTATCATGTGCCGTAAATGCCGTAATAATCAGATCATTAATATTTGAAACTTGCTCAGTGGTAGGAGGGCAAAAAACGCAATTGAAAACGTTCCTTGGGGATTAGCAGGTAGGTAGGAAATTTTCCTAGTTCTACAGAAACTAACTACAAGCCCACTTAGTAGTCTAAAATAATATTTCACTAAATACATGTTTCTACGGGCTTCAAGAGACGTATATATAACCAACCATACCTAGATTGAAATGAGTTGGATAGAGAAAAGAGCTAAGAGTGTTCGTACAAACGGTTTTATAACTTTTTCTAGGAGTGGGGAGCTCATGGGGGTTCCAAAATGCGGCATTGGTTTAGCGATTCGGAGGGCTATATCTGTTACCTTAGTTCTACTGCGGATAGCCTCATTTCTAATGCGATCACGCAAATAAACTCCCAGCATAGCCATCTTCATTGCCCTTTGGGTGACTTCTAGCCTTCTATTGAGGCCCATAGTGAGCGACTACATTTCAGGTGCCATATATTATGACACTGAACAGCCTGTCATAGGTATATATTTATAATCGTCTACAACTCTGAGCGTAATGCGTCCGATTGTAATGGGAGTTGGCACTACATGGGCATATGACATGATCTTCGTCTTATCCATGTTCATCTTTAGACCGACTCGCTCGGAAGCTTTACTGAGGTAATCGAGCATTGTACTAAAGTCCTCCATGGACAAGACTACTAAATCGTCAGAAATCCGAAGGTGAGTGATGTACTCGTCGTTGATGTCTGCCTTCTCCAGTCCAGAGTCTTGAATGAATGAATGAATGAATGAATGTATTTATTTGTAAAACATAGGTACATGTATAGATCTTAAAATTAAAGCATAAAGCGAACCACTATGTTTTGCCGGTTGGCGTACAAATATTTTATAATGTTTTTATTTTTCATGCAATTTTAATAACAAAATCAAAAAATAGAAATTACAGCGCAAAATAATTATACAATGGAATAATGTCAAAATAAACTTAACTATAATTATAATATTTATGTCAAATTGGAAGTAATACATTTTTTGCAATTTTAAAGTCAATTATAAATCAATGTCATTTAAAAATTGTTGAGTATTGTAATAACATTTTTGTTTTAATAATAGCGTTAACTTTTTCTTAAAGGGTCCAATTTGTAAATCTTTTATAATGCTTGGAATTTTATTATATATTTGAGGTGCCATTCCCAGTACACTTTTACTCACAATAGCAGTTTTACATGCTTTGTGACGCAACATATTTTCATACTGTGGTCTTGTAGGGAGCTTTCGTGTGTCGGAAATCTTATTATATAGGTGGGGATTACATTTTACAAAAATTGCTACTTCTAAAATATACATACAGGGGAATGTCAAGATTTTTAATTGTTTGAAATATGGAATGCAACTATCTGTCATTTTTAATCCACACATAGCTCGGACGCACCTTTTTTGAGCCTTGAATACCGACTCCTTATCAACTGAATTGCCCCAAAAAATGATTCCGTATCTTAATACTGACGCAACAAGACCATGATAAGCAGCTAGTAGAGCATCATTATTAACTAATTTGGAAAGTTTGTAAAGAGCAAAAGCAGATTTATTTATTTTTTTACACAGGTCTTGTACATGGTATTTCCACGTCAGCTGACTGTCAATAAGTAATCCCAAGAATTTTGTCACTCCTACATTAGCTATATTATTCCCTTCATAATTAATACTAACATCTTTTACTTTAGTTCGTTGATAAAAGTGCATAACATTGGTTTTAGTCAAATTAATTACTAGATTATTATTGTTCAACCACATTATTATGTCAGTTATTGCAATATTGATGTCATGTTCATAGTCAAGAAAATTTTTATATTTTAAAATAGTTGTGCTGTCATCTGCAAACAAAATCATGGGATGAGAAATGGCTTTAGGTAGATTATTGATATAGATCAAGAATAACAGAGGGCCCAGTACGCTTCCCTGTGGTACACCGTAACTTACATATCTTGCATCTGATAAAAACACCTTGTGGGTCTTGCTTTTAACACAGGTTCTGGTTTTTTCAGTGTATTGCAACCGGTTGGAGAGGTAGGATTTTATGAGCTCTAGTATGTTTCCCCTGATACCATAAGCATTGAGTTTATTATGTAAGATGTCATGGTCTACGTGATCAAAGGCTTTAGACATGTCGGTAAACAAGGCACATATTGGTATTGTTGGATTTCGTATGTTGGTATGTCCGACTTTAATCTGTTGTCGTGTCTATACTCGCGATTCCTATACCTACATCATCCCTTTCCAACATGCGCACTGATATATCGCTTCGTCCTTGTCACATACACGACGTGTGCGCAACGCTCGCCCCACCTGGCGAGAGTAAAGTGTTGTTGAATTCTCTCCTGCGTGCGTGTAACATCCTCCGCTGATAAAAAGACATTAAATCTTATTTAAATCCGTCGCAATCTCTGTACATCGTTTGGAAACTATATGTGCTATTCTATCAGCTTTGCATTAAACGTGTTCGTGAAGTGAAGGTGTTTTTGGACAATTTGGGATTGCGCTGCGCGCCCCACACGAGCACATGGTGTGCCACGAGACGCTAGCGTGAAGGAGGAGTTCACCCAAGTCACAAGTAAGTGCGCATGACTCCTATTTCCAACCTTCTGTTAGCTGATTCATCCACCTGTTCCGAATTCCAAAGGCAGCTAACTTTCCTGCACAATTTCGCATCAAGTAGCTACGACAATAGACCACACGGTTGGATACCTACATACAGTCCACTAACGCGCTAATCTCTGAAAAGGGAAACTAGAAAGCGCACCGCAAATTAAAACACCCTTGCAGGGCGTGATCTAAATTCAATTCTGTACGCCCCAAGTTTTGGTCACTAACGATCCGGATAATTATATTTCATTCCCAACCTAGGATTTATAATATTTATATCTATTTAAAGTAGCTTCTTGACATTATATTATATAATTTACCCATAGATACGTAAAATCTACGTACTTCGCATCATATCTTCGTATCATTATTCTAAAGATACTAACATTTCAGCAACGCAATTAACGATTCTTAGTTTTCAATTGATGTACACGTCACAAATACATGCTATTGTTCTCACTGACTCGGGAGCGCTGACCGGTTTCGTTCATATCTACCCGCTTTTATTTCGTTCTAATCTTTTCTCGAACTACCGCGTGCCGCGCGCTCCGATCTGTGCCGTCAATAGGTACCTATACGGTCATCGCTTAACCTACTTTGTAGACGGATAGTTAAACCGCCTTATTCTCACAAACTGTTTCTTTTTTGTAACACATTTCCTTTGTATACTTTTATTTCCCGCGATTCGTGTTACATACCTACATCTATTTTAACCGCACTTCTATTTCCGCGACTTTTGTCAAACATTTAGGTATTATTACCGCTTTTTCCCGCGACTTGTGTTTACGAGTAGGTACTCACATTTATTTAACCGCACTTTTATTTCCGCGACTTTTGTCAAACATTTATTATTACCGCTTTTTCCCGCGACTTGTGTTTACGAGTAGGTACTCACAGTTATTTAACCGCACCGTTATTCCCGTAAATCGTGTTTACGGACATTTATTTGAACCGCATTTTTATTCCCGCAAATCGTGTTTACTTATATTTTATTTGTGTGGGCTAAGTTTTATAGTCACACTCAACGCGCAACATCATGCCACCGAAAAAAGACCCTAAAGACGAGGCGGCTAGGGACCCCGTCCAAAATGAACTAGTTATTTTAGAAGCTAAGCGCAGTGCCTTCTTCGCCCGCTTACAAACCATATACAAATTGTCGGTTAAGGCGTACGAAGACGAAATTCAACGTAAAACGTTCTTAAATAGCGTATCAAATCTAGACCAATTGCGATCAGATTTTGAGCGTGTTTTAGACTCGTACAATGAATGCGTTTTACGATTAACGCCTGATGCAACCGCTAATTATCAGTCCTGGATCGCGTTTGAGGATATGTATTGTCAAATCAAACGCATTCAGTCTGAAATCGAAAGTTCGCCAGAGTCTCAGCGGCCTTTGCAATCCGCTCTAAAGCAAAATCTCCCGCCTATGCAGCTAATGGAATTTAATGGCGACCTTCGTAATTGGCCATTATTCTATGAACAATTTAAAAGTGTGATTCATAACAACTCACGCTTAACAGATAGCGAACGCATTCAGTTCCTAGTAGGTAAACTGACTGATAAGGCTAGGTCGGTATGCGCGGGGCTGCCAGCCACAGGGGAAAACTATCCCATAATTTGGCAAGCGCTCGTTGATAAATATGAAGACAAACGCGCCATGGCAGCCAGCTATATTAATCAGCTGTTAGACTTTAAACCCATAGCGAATGGGTCCGCTTCTAATTTGGAGTATTTTCTATGTAATTTCGACGCCTCCGTTAAGGCGTTTAAAGCGCTTAAATTACAAGATTTAGCAGATTTTTTGTTCTTGCATATCGCATTACAAAAACTAGATCCCGAATCGATAAAATTATTTGAGATGTTTTATCGCAAGGAAACGTGTCCTTCGTACAAAAATCTTATTGATTTCGTCAAAGAACAATCCAGGGTTGCATCGCATTCGACAACAAAACAAACATTTTCACAATCACAACCGAGATCTAATAACAATAAAAATATACCGCTACCAAAAAACAATTCGACGAAAACATTCGTTAATACGCAAACGCCCGCGATTGATTCTTGTTTGTTGTGTAAAACTAATAAACACGAACACTTATATCAGTGTGCCGCTTTTACAAAAATGTCCCCGTACGAAAGATTTAATTTTGTAAAAACTAATTCCGTGTGTAACAATTGCCTTAGTTATAAACACAAATTTTCCGCTTGTATGTCACACAGAACGTGTAGTATATGTAATGCACAGCACCACACGTTATTACATTTTAATCCGCCGCATAAACAAACTTATTTACCTAACTCGCATCAAACCAGTACCAACACTTTTGTTGACAAGGCGAATACCACACCGCCATACAGCAGTAGAAACGGGGTGGCAAGCAATTTGCAGTCTTATCACCCGGCCGATAGGGTCGATAATGGTTTGAGGCATGACTCAACGTTGAATCATTTGTCGGCTCGGAGTGCAAATGATGATGATAACTTGAGAACGCTTATGCATAAAACAACCTTATTAGGGACCGCAAAAATTCGACTTTATGACGCAAGCGGTAAGGTTCATTATGCAAGGATTCTGGTCGATCCTGGAAGCCAATCTGATTATATAACGCTCGAGTGTTGTAATCGATTAGCGCTGCCGATTTCGAACCAGAATCGTTTTGCCAGGGTTCAAGGTATTGGGGGTTCGTCCCAAAAAATACTTGGGATGTCAATAGTGCAATTTAGTTCCCGATTCGACAGTAATGGCGATAACTCTTACACTATTCAGCCTCTGGTGGTGGAATCCATTACGTCACACTTGCCTGACTCGCCTATCGACATATCTTTGTTTGATTGTTTTAAGAATATACCTTTGGCCGATGATTGTTTTAATGAGCCCGGGCCCATTGATATGCTTATAGGAGCAAATTTATTCTGTGACATCTTACTTTCTGACAAAGTCCGAAGTGCCGGCTTGCCTTCGGCTTTGGAAACCACCCTGGGTTACGTCATAATGGGGGACGTCACTGTGACGTCACCTCCGCGCGCGACTCGTGCTCTCTGTGCGTTTACGCACGAACCGCTTAACCAAACTTTAGAAAAGTTTTGGAACTTGGAGGAAGTACCCTCAAAGAAATTTCTACGTCCCGATGACAAGGGATGTGAACAAATATTTACCGCAACGACGACGCGTAACGATAATGGTTCTTACGCAGTCGATCTTGCCTTCAAGCAAACGCCAGATAATCTGGGCAATTCTTTTGTAACCGCTAAAAGAAGATTTTCGATGCTCAAAAATAATTTCTTAAAATACCCGCAACTCCGCGACAAATATGATGACGTCATTCGGAATTACCTGGATAAGGGGATTATTTCTTTGGTTCCGCCCGAAGAGTCCTCTACGCCAGGGTTTTGTATACCTCACCACCCGGTCATCCGGAACGACAAATCCACGACAAAAATCCGCCAAGTTCTGGACGGCAGCTGCAAATCTGACAGTGGACTGTCATTAAACGACATCCTACATACCGGCTGTAATTTGCAAGCAGACATTTTTCACATTCTTTTGAATGTTCGCATATTCCGCGTTGCCTTTTTTGCTGACGTCCGCCAAATGTACTTATGCATAGAAGTACATCCGCACCACCGCTCTTTTCAACGATTTTTGTATCGCTTTTCGCCTGAAGTACCTTTGGAGATGTATAATTTCAACCGGGTCTGTATTGGACTCCGGTCTTCGCCATTCCTCGCGCTTCGCACGCTCCGCCAGCTCGCTAGTGACAAACGCGAGAAATTCCCGCACGCTGCCGCCGTTCTCGAAGGGGACGTTTACATGGATGATCTAGCTTCCTCTGCTTCTTCGTCCGAGGAAGCAGTTGCGATAGCGAATCAACTAATCAGTCTCTTCGAGGCTGGCGGGTTTGATCTGGTCAAATGGACTAGCAACTCTCCGCAGTTGCTAGAGCACATTCCCATATCTCACCGCCAGTCGGAAGACGTCTCCTTCGGTGACGGCGACACTTTGAAGATTCTTGGTCTTCGACGGCTTCCCGCTTCGGATGAATTTGTCTTTGACGTTTCTCCTCCGCAACTCAGTGGCACGAAACGTTCTATTCTTTCAGCTACTGCTCGTTTGTATGACGTGCTAGCACTCGTCGGCCCTGTCATACCTTATTCCAAGTTTCCTTTAAAGGAACTATGGCTCTTAAGGATGGATTGGGACGATTTGCCACCACCGCACATATCGCATTTATGGGAGCAGTTCATCAGTGAGCTTCCACTGATTTCAGCTCTTAAATTTCCGCGTCAATTCGGTGTCGAGCTTGACGATGTTTTGTCTCAGCGTCATCCAATTGCGGATACGTTTGCATTTTCTGACTCTGAAGTTGTCTTATGTTGGGTGCACTCTTCACCTCACAGATTCTCAACTTTTGTAGCGAATCGCATTGCTCAATATCAAAATAATTTTGCAGCTTCTAAAGCTTACCTAAACGAGCTTCACACGTTTCTTCAGTCTGATCCGTATTATACGCATTTCAAGGAAGAACTTGCAAAAAGTCGAATTACTTGGCGTATGAGCCCCCCAAACTCGCCTCATTTTGGAGGCATTTGGGGAGGTAACATTAAATGCTTTAAAACTCATCTTCCTCGTGTTCAAATCCTGACATACAAAAAATTACTTACCGTGCTTACTCAGATCGAAGCAATTCTTAATAGCCGCCCTCTTTATATACTAAGTTCTGACCCGTCAGAACCCACCGCGCTAACGCCAGCTCATTTCATGTCAACCTCGCCGTTGCCGCGTTTGCCCGCCGCCGACTTAAGCCAGGAGCGACCGAATCAATTAACTCGTTTTTCAATGCTAGACTCGCTTGTCCAATCATTCTGGAAACGGTTCCGAGTTGAGTATCTTCACAACTTACAAAGCAGAGAGAAATGGAATACTCCAGACAAGCCGATAGCGGTGGGAACAATAGTTTTAATAAACGTTGCTAACGCGCCACCCTTGCAGTGGCCGCTCGGAATAATAACTCGTGTATTCCCTGGGCGAGACGGTGTTGTCCGCGTTGCTGAAGTGCGGACCCGCAACGGTACGCTCGAGCGACCGATCGTTCGGCTGTGCCCGCTGCCTACGCAGTAGGGTTGCCACCACATACATATCTATGTATACATATATATATTTTAAGTTATCATAAATAGTAATTCTTTTAGTATAATTACCTAATGATAGGTAAATTGTACACTTCGCTTGTTTTTAGTTATATGGTGCTATATCATCTTTTCCTATGTACATCCATATGTATATAATTATTATTTTTCTCTTTGAAGGGAACCCTTCAAGCCGGGGGAGATGTTGGATTTCGTATGTTGGTATGTCCGACTTTAATCTGTTGTCGTGTCTATACTCGCGATTCCTATACCTACATCATCCCTTTCCAACATGCGCACTGATATATCGCTTCGTCCTTGTCACATACACGACGTGTGCGCAACGCTCGCCCCACCTGGCGAGAGTAAAGTGTTGTTGAATTCTCTCCTGCGTGCGTGTAACATCCTCCGCTGATAAAAAGACATTAAATCTTATTTAAATCCGTCGCAATCTCTGTACATCGTTTGGAAACTATATGTGCTATTCTATCAGCTTTGCATTAAACGTGTTCGTGAAGTGAAGGTGTTTTTGGACAATTTGGGATTGCGCTGCGCGCCCCACACGAGCACATGGTGTGCCACGAGACGCTAGCGTGAAGGAGGAGTTCACCCAAGTCACAAGTAAGTGCGCATGACTCCTATTTCCAACCTTCTGTTAGCTGATTCATCCACCTGTTCCGAATTCCAAAGGCAGCTAACTTTCCTGCACAATTTCGCATCAAGTAGCTACGACAATAGACCACACGGTTGGATACCTAAATACAGTCCACTAACGCGCTAATCTCTGAAAAGGGAAACTAGAAAGCGCACCGCAAATTAAAACACCCTTGCAGGGCGTGATCTAAATTCAATTCTGTACGCCCCAGGTATTCTCTTGTCAAGGCTTTCCATTACAGCATTTATCAAATCAAATATAGCTATATTTATGCTAACACTTTTTCTATACGCTTTTTGTTCTGTACATAATAAGTCAAATCTATTCAAATAGCTATATAGGCACTTGTGTATATATTTCTCAAATATTTTTGAAAACACTGGTAGAAGAGCTATTGGCCGATAGTTTTCAGGGGTTTCTTTGTCGCCTTTTTTATGCAGAGGTTTAATAATGGATATTTTTAACTTGTCAGGATAAGTACCGGTTTCGATGCATAGATTCATTATGTGACTTAGGTGCTCGGCTATATTATTATTTACATATTTGATAACTACAGTACATATTTTGTCAATGCCGACACTCCTAGTATTCCTTAATGAATTTATCATTAATTTCATGTCATGAGCAGTTGATGGGGCCATAAACATAGACTGCGAAGCCTTGTTAATATGGCATCGTGGATCAAACTTTTTAGGCAAGTTTTGTACACAATCTATAAAATGATTATTTAATGTATCAGCTATATCTTTGGGATTTACAACGATATTGTGACCGGATTTTAACTTTATAATATTATCAATTTGTTTATCAGCTTTTACAGAATTAATGATTTGCCAAGTCGCTTTTGACTTATTTTGCGCAGAGGCAATTTTATAAGTATTTTGCGCTTTTTGGGTTAACTTTATTATTTTTCTATATCTTCGAGAGTAATTTTTAAGAATGTCTTTGTTAGATATGGTAGGGGAAAGTCTATACTGCCAAAGAAGTTTGCGTTGTTTCTTGCTGGAAGCTTTTATGCCCTTGGATAGCCACTTCACTTTTTTATTTGTCCTTATTGTCATCATCTTTATAGGGAAGCATAAATCATAGAGAAATTGAAAGTCACTTAGAAAATTATCATAAGCTACATTTGGATTCTTAGTATTGTAAACGTTTGCAAACGATAGACATTCCAGATATTTCTTAAATATTTTTAAATTTTCTGTAGAGTAATGGCGCCTTGCAATGCGCAAGGTATCTATTTTACATGAAGTATTTCCCGGATACTTAAATACTTGCGCAGTATGATCCGATAAACCGAAATCGTGAACTGTACTCCTTTGACCGCGTTTTAAATTATGTGCAAAGTTGTCTATGCACGTACTGCTTGATAATCTCGTAGGCTGTCTTATTTCTAAAACCAAGTCATATCCCAATAGAAAGTTTTCAAATTGTAACGATATATGGTTCTTTTTCATAATGTCAATGTTAAAATCGCCACAGATAATAATTTTTTTATTGCTATTACTACATATTTTTTTAAGTACAATGTCAAGTTTCTCGTAAAATAAACTAAGGTTACTATAGCTAGGAGTTCTATAAATGCAGACAATCACGGTTTTTTGAGTGATAAGTTCTATAGCACAACATTCAAACATTCCTGAGATTGAATGTTTTGCAATTTCCGGGAGTTCCTTAAAATAATGTCCTGTCTTCACCAGTATGCAGGTCCCGCCACGTTTAGTTTTTCGTGAATAACATGCTGCTAACTGATAGTTTGGTATTACCAGAAGTTCTTCATGATTGGTCATTATAAAATGCTCTGTTATACACACAACGTCTATGTTTTCTTGCACTGATTCAAGTTCATTAAGGTAGATTGTAAGCATGTCCGATTTGTTTATAAGGCCGGCAATATTCTGGTGTAAGATATTTATAGAACACTTACTAACGAAAAAACTGTTCTTCTTCCTGGATAGATACGGAGTGACTTCGCTCGATATCGTCTTCGGGTTGAGAGTCAATGCACATTTCCTGGTTTGTATTATTTATGTTAGACATTGCCTCGTCGACTCGTACGAAGATGTCTCTTATGCCGCGATGGTTTATTTCTCCTGAACTCTTGTGAAACATGTCATAGTCATAAGTGAGATGTTCATTAGAATCAACAAGATATGCATACATGTGTGTGCAGATATCAAGGTATAGTAGGTGGTTAAAAAGCTCAATTCGCCAGTTATAATATCCGCTGGCTTCGTGATACTTATAGGTCGGCAGACATATAATGAAGTTAGTATGCTGTAGTCCTAGTAGTTTTTCTCTGATATGCTTCACTAAATTATGGTAATTTTTTGATGTCTTAAAGTCTTCCTCGCCTATAAGTATAATGCAGTAATCTTTCTTTGTCAGTTGCCTTGTTTTTAAGTCGATGTCATTTAGCAGCCGTCCTGTTCCAGCGTCTGATGTCAAAAAGTGGCAGATCTGTGCACTACTTGGAAGCGTGTTATTGGCAATGCGTAAGATCTGATTATTTTTGCTGCTGTTAAGTATTATGACCTTGTTTAATGGCTTTAAGACGTGTGTTTGTTTAACTTCATTGGATTTTATATCATTCTGAAGAGTGTTTTTTTCAGCTTGCGTCCCTTTATTGAAAGTATTGCAATGTTTAGCTTCAGGTAGAGCATCTGGATCTGGATCTAATTGTGAAGAAGAAATTAAACTGCTGGTTTGCACTTCGTTGACTGGTGAGTTTTTTTGACACACTTTTTGGTTTACGTTCTGTTTTTTATAATTTTTTACCGCAGTATTTTTTCTGGGGGTTGCGTCACATAATATCTTTTTGTACGAGTTGATACTTTTTTGACATGTTTGAACATTTTTCTTTAGTTCGCTGACTTCACCATTAAGTTTTATAATTTCTTCATGTGCACTTGAAAGCTCTAACTTCAATTGAATTATTTCATTTTTTAGCTGTTCAATATCTGAATTGTTTAAGACAGAAACATTCGGTAGGCTGTTAGGTGACTCAGGACCATCAATATTAAAAAAAGTGCTATTTAAGACGTCATTTACTGAAATATTCGCAAGATTTTCAGCTGATTTAAGCAGTTTTCTGGGCTTTCGTAGCGTTATATTATTTGTAAGAGATTTATTGAGTTCACTCTTGGAAACATTCATTTGTAGCTTCTTTGATGTAGATGGCAATAGGTTCTTGTCTACACGTGTAGGTGACGTCGTTGTATTGCATGTGCTGCATTTCCAATCATTTCTACGTTCACTATCCATCAGTTTGAATAGTTTGCCACTGACAACCGTACATTTTAAATCATATATTTGTTTACATTGTGAACATTTCAAGTACTCTTTGGTTGTAATTTTAATACCGCATTTCTTGCAGGTAGCTTTTATTACTTCTTTTGGCGTTCTATTTTTCGTATTTGTTGCCATGTTGGTGTTGATGCCGATATTTATTGATACGCAAATGCTTTATTTAACACATATAAAAATGAAAAAAGTTCACGTGTGACGGGAATCGAACTCCGTACTTCACCTTAGCAGCTGCCGTGCCGCGCACTGAGCCAACTTGGCTGATAAGCTTCGATGCGAAATTTACGTACTGGTCATGCAACGGGGCGGGGCTTATCGGATGTCGATGTCATTGCCTTTTGCTGCTATTGGCTCATTAGCTACACGCTTACTGTTCGCTGCATAGATGTGTGTTTAGATTTTTAAACCAGGTAACGGGTATCACAACTGTTTTTAGTTAGATTTGTTGTAATTCACACACTTTTTGAGTAGATTTTCAACACTCGTCCCAGTTTATTAAGTTAATAAATACGTGAATAAGTTCAAATCACTGCACAAGTAACTATTTACACACTTTTTTATTTTTTATTGACACGAGCTAGTGTAACGTGACCTCACTCAACTAGTGGCGCGCACGCACTGAAAAAATCCTCCAGTGCATATTTTGTGTTTGTATACTTCGATATAGCAGTCGTCAACTTGGCACCGCTGGAGAGACTAGTATAGCCCAGGTTTCGATCAAATCGTAGGCTTTCTCGTGTATCGCGAACACTAAGCAGAGGGGTAGGTTATACTCCTCAGTCTTTAGTATAACCTGACGGAGCGTGGATGTGGTCTACGGTGCTAAAGCCTTTCCGGGAGGCTTGAAGTCATCTATATTTTACAGAACGGAACCGGGAACGTGTTTATATTTTAAGAAGCTTTTACAAACGATTGCATTAATTTGATCCTACATGAGGTAAGATAACTTTAACAAGTTTATTCAATTGACATTTTTACATGATAAAAGGAGGGTTATTGAGGTATAATCATGACGAGGAAGCATTAACAATCTTTAAAATGTAGTATTTTACTAATAATTTGGGTTCGGTAAATTACCGGTTTTCATTTTAATTTACCGGTAATTTACCGGCCTCATATTTAGTCAATTTACCGGTTAACCGGTTAACCGGTTTACCGGTTTGCATTCCCTAAGTGGGTGTAATATTTTACCTGATACAACAAAAGTGACATTCGTTTATCCCAGGGACTGCATAACCGAAAAATACCGGTATTCTATTTTAACGATATGACGTCATATCGGTTGTCAAATAGCAGTTTAGGTAGCGGAATGTTTATATTTCGCTATCAAAATATAAAGGTACCATTATTTTTACCGGTACCGTAACCGCTTTTTAAAGGTACCGATATATCGACTTTGCCCTGGCGTTGTTGCCAAATCGCCGGCAAAGGCACTGCCGTTTTGTCTTTAAATGTTTAGTAGCCAATGCTTCTTGAGTGCCATCTCGCTTACTTTTCTCGATAACCTTTATAATACCGATATTATAAAGGTTTCGGTATCAATTAAAACTAATACCCCTAACCGTTATTTCATAACGGTTACGGTACCGTTATGTTCGCGCGGCGCGCATAACCTTTACGACATAACGGTACCGTAATGGAATACCGGTTTCATACCGGTATAATCGTTACCGAAATCAGTCCCTGGTTTATCCCTAACCACACTAAAACACGACTGACTCAAAAGTCCACATTTGTGTGTAGCTCAATATTAGCTTCGTATTAACATCACGTCCAAATTCATTTTCAAACCTATGCCCGTGGGTTAAGATTCAAATTTGTAAACACATTTTAGACTCCGTACCCTAGTTTGTAACGAACGTTTGAATGTACCTAAAACATGTTTACACTTACTGTTGATGTACTTATTTACAAAACATATTGTACGCGATTGTATAGCTAGTCCCCAGAATAACTAGACCTCATGGTTCATAGCAAATGTAAGGAACCAATGTTAAGTTAAATTGGTCTGCTACTTGTGCAACTTTGTGAATAACAACCAAGTTGGAGAATAGTAAACTAACTGGATGCTATTGTCCTTTCCAAACATATAGAGAACGAGCGGGACGGGTGTTTGAGAAAGTATTTCAGTGGCAAATTGAAAAGACTTGAGTGGGTTTTGTGGCTTCGGCGTTTTTTCACGTATTTGCTTAGGATTTTCTTACGGAATGGATACTATATTAACAATGTACCAACCCATAGTACAAGCTTTGCTTAGTTTGGGACTAGGTCGATTTGTGTAAAAAAAAAAAACAAAAAAAAAGTACGGTACCGGCGGGGGAGCGGAGAGTAACCAGCAAACTTACACGATTGTGGACTTTATTGAATAATTCTCACAGTACTACACCGGTGTATCCCAGCACGGGTGGAATTACACCTAAGTATTAATGGATCTAGTACAGCGACACAAAAACGACTTAGCAGTGGTAAATACGTATAGCGTACGAAGTATTAGTCCCTAGCTTTCTACAAATAAAACGTGGTTCGGCTCCGGGGGTCTTGAAACTACGTTGAACAACCGATAGTGCCATCTATTCGACAGGCAGCGCCATCTAGCGGACTGTCTGGTAAGCTGTCCTCCATACTATAATTTCTATGGTCGCGGCAGTACTGGTCATATAGCATCTATTGGTGAGTGGCGTTACAGTACATATAATAAACAAGTAAATATTAGAGGGACAACTTTACGCAAGTTGACCAAGCTCCATAGTAAGCTCAATAAGGCTTTGTGTAATGGGTACCAATCATCATCCATCACATCAACCGAAAGACGTCTACTGCTGGACACAGGCCCCCAAAGAGTGTCACAATGACCAGTCCTGCGTCAACCGCATCCAGCGGACTCCCGCGACCTTTACCAGGGTACTAGACGAAGATATATTTTATTTTAAAGATATTCTTAAATACATAGAAAACGTTTACTATGTTACAAGATTAACAAGCGTCTAAAAGATGAATATCTCTCTGGTGCCGTAATAGGGGTGTAGACTGTAGACACTAAATAAAATAATCAATAATGTTGCATTTTCTCGAAAAAGGATTAAAAATGTAGTCAAATGGAGAAAAAAACAACGCAAGAGGTTAAATAATCACAAAGTTATATGCGTCCAAAGTTTTAAGAGGGGGTATGTTCTGTCCCTTTTCCGCAAAACGCACTTTCATATGAAACGATTGTTATTTACTATGACGCTAGACGATCGTGACATCACGATCCCGGAGCGTTTTATCTCTCTAACAAGCAACATTAAAACGGTTGTAGCTTCGTATTTTTTTGGAATATTAGAATGGGATTTTCGTCATTAGGCAAATTTTTTTGCCTTTTTTTTGAAGTAATAATAAATTTTGAGTCTACAACCCTATTCCTAAATGGATGAAACGACTTTGATATGATTTTGTCTGACAAGTTATAACAATACAACAACGGTGACAAACAAGCACACGGCCTGCCTGATGTTAAGCAGACACATCGTAACCTATGGACGGTTGCGACTCCAGAAGAATCACAAACGCGTTGCCCACCCTTTGTACACTGGAGGATTCCTTGTGTTGACAATTAGAGACAAATGTCCTCACTTTCAACACAGAACACCCTCAGGAGTTCTGGCGACCTGGTCCCGTAGCATGGATGGCATTATCACGCGATCAGTGACAACATAAGAGCGTCGTCTCGTTCAATCGAACGGTGTCAGCCATGGACGGATGCTCTGACGGATGATAAGGATCCATGCTACGGGGCCTGGTCACCACCAGGAACACAACACCACATACCTACAGAGCAAGTAGTGGCGTTATTATGTACCTATGCGGTGACATTCGTCTTGTCTTCATTGGTCATGGTCATCAATTCAGGTGTTGGTAGCAAGCTGCACAACATGCTGCCATTCCTCTCTGACAGTCGCCTTCCTTATGCTTGCGTCTAGTGGATGCATCTCATCATCATCATATCAGCCGAAAGACATCCACTGCTGGACATATGCCTCCCCCAAAGAGTTTCAAAGTGACCGGTCCTGCGCCACCCGCATCCAGCGGACTCCTGCTACCTTTACCAGGTCATCAGTCCACCTTGTGGGCCTACCAACGCCGCGCCTTCCGGTACGTGGTCGCCACTCGAGAACCTTTCCGCCCCAACGGCCATCAGTTCTACGTGCAATAAGTGCAGTGGATGCATCTACTGCAGCTTTAATCTGGTCTGTCCAACTCGTTGGTGACCTGCCTCGCGGTCTGGTGCCCTCGACCTTTCCCTGGATCACAAGCCGCTCAATAGCTACGTCTACCTAATGTTTTGTACGCCCATTGGCAAGACATATAATGTTTATCAAATTTATTTAACAACTCTGTATCTTACAGCCTACCTATGTTCTGCAATAAACATTCTTTCTGGTTCTGACTTTGTCTCTTCGACGACATACGTGCCCGAAAAACGTAAGGATGCGAGACTGCACTATGGATGACAGACGCTTCTTGATGCCGAGTTCCTTCAGTATGGACTCATTGGTACGAAATTCAGTCCAAGGTACTCCAAGCATTTACCTCCAGCACCATATTTCTAGAGCGCCTATCTTGTTTCGCTCTACTTCACGTAGCGCGTGTCGGGTTAGGCTCGTAAAACACATTTTCCCGAAATGTGCACTTTCTCTAAAGGTGCACTTCTTTAGGAGGGTCATTTTCTCGAAAGGTACAAAATATTTAAAAAAAAAGTGTGAAGCGTGTGTGCGTGTGCTTGTGTGTGTGTGAAGAAAGTGTCTAAATAATAAATGAGAATGTGCCCTATATGGGAAAGTGTACATTTTGGGAAAGCGTGCGTTTTGGAAATGTGCACTGTTTGAAAAAGTGCACATTTCGGGAATGTTTCCAAATTGGGAAAGTGTACATTTTGGGAGTGTACATTTTGCGGAATGTGCACCTATGCAGAAGGTGCACATTTCGGGAAAGTGTGTTTTACGAGCCTAACCCAATACGATTAATTATAGTATTAGTAATTAATACAGTTATAAACATTAACATCTATTCGGTTACACCCATTTAACTGATCCATTTAATACCCCATGTCAATCAATCGATCGAAGATATGGTATCAGCAGTAACATACCCCTTTCTATTCATGAACCCTTAAGATGGATCATTGAAACTCGAGAGTGCTAAATTTAAACCAAGTACAATGCTGTAATTTAAATTGTAATTAAATGTTATGTTATGTTATTGGGTCAAAGTAACCCGAGTTTACGGTATGTAAATAACTTTATTGTACACAAGACACAGGTAAAAAAAAATACAGACAAAAATAAGTTAAAACGGTACAAAGGCGAACTTATCCCTGTAAGGGATCTCTTCCAGTTAACCTTTGATCAATTGAGTGGAGATAGGAGACAACAAGATAGACAAACTAACACGTGTACGGGGACGTATTTACCTTTACGCTAAAATTGACTTAATCCTAAAATATATACTACAAGCCAGTACAAATAAAGTAAAAGTACGATACGCTCAAATACCGCGAGCCAACCGGTTGCCTCTTGGACACTGCAACTACGCATCATTGCTCTGAATAAATACCTTATAGCTAGGATTTGGTCTAATACTAAATACAATTGAGGCAAACGAGCGTACGGCCCGCCTAAAGGTAAGCGGTTGCCGTAGCCTATGGACGCTTGCAACTCCAGCGTATCATATGTACGTTGCCGAGCCTTTAAATATGTATTACCCACTTTGCATACAGTTTTGGGAACTTTTGTTGGAATTTGTTTTATGTCACGTCCCTCAGACATGAGGAAAAGAAAAAGACATTTAAAAAACAAATATTTTTGCACGTGTCAACAGTTTCTTTACCGCGAAGATTGTGTCAGAGATAGCGGTCCAAGTATGACAAAGGTAAACATTTTATTTGTTAACATGTTGACGAGTTTTGGAGGGTGTTTAGCATGCAGATCATGAAACAGTGAATCGGTATGGTAACAATCACTTCGTGTTTCCAATTACAATTAAGCCATCTTTAAGTCTGTTAGTAAGTATGATATATATGTTGTGGTATATAAAGACTACAATACCAGATGTAGTGAAATGTACGGTTGAAACATTAAGTGACAATGCCAATGGTCTAAAGTAAGAAAAATATGTTAGCGTTAGGGTAACTTGTGTGTTACACAGACAAGTAGACAATGGGGAATGGATGAAAATTTTAGAAGTGCCTGATTTTTTTTTTGGTGATAGGAATAACCTTCCTTAGCACCAGAAAAAAGTTGCAGACTTTTCAAGTGCGTCAATTATTTTTGAAAAATATAAACAGTTTCCTCACTTACGTTTTGGATTTAGGACGGCGAATGAGACATTTTCCTTGATTCGTCTCATATTACAAAAAATATCTTAAAAATCCGTGGTAAACTGATACTAGCAATGATATTGACACCTGCAGCAGCTATATTTGTCATTGTCAGGGTCAGATATTCAATTTTTTTTTGTAATATGAGACGAATCAAGGAAAGTTTCTCATTCGCCGTCCTAAATCCAAAACGTAAGTGAGGAAACTGTTTATATTTTTCAAAAATAATTGACGCACCTGAAAAATCTGCAATTATTTTCTGGTGTTATTCCTAATACCAAAAAAAAAATCAAGCACTTCTAAAATTTTCATCCATTCCCCATTAAAATTGAACAAATTAAAATAAAAAAAACGGAATTATCAAGTGTCAGATCGTCGTGATCTGTCTTTCATTTCACACGAGATAAAATACATCTTACTGTTTCAATTTCCCTAACTGTACAAGAATTGAAAAACTTACAAATTATTATTTGTTACTTCGTTTAGGTATCTAGGATATCAAAGAGAAATATTGTACTAGTTTTAGTTATTTCGATCATTAAGTGCTTTTTAAACATCACAATTACTACTAAAATTGTTGCGTTTCAAAATGATTTTCCATGAAAGTGCATTACGATTAACGCACGATTTTTCCAATCTAATATGGAATAGGGAATAGCAAAATGGCGATGGACGATCATTGCAGAAGCGAAAGCCATAAAGAAGACCTGGAGCGAAATGAAGCGTAAAGATCAAGTCCGATCGGGTTGGCGACGCATTGTGGACGCACGCACTCTGCCCTATCCAGGGGACTTACGAACTTAAGTCAAGTATCTATAGTAAGTAGTAACAATATTAAGATTAATGTTATCTTGATGAAATAAATAAATTGAATTGAATTGATAGCAAAACCCGGGGGGCGTCGTGGTGACATGTTCGCGACCCCATGCGTAAACGCCGGAGTGGTTTTAGTGGGTAGACTCTCTCTCCCTTCTCTTTAAATAGAGATGGCTGGAGGGTGTGAGTCCCGCATACCCCCCATTATAGCTTTCCTACTTAGCTGGTGGGATGCGTAAGAGCATTTCCACTTCGTCAAAAAAAAACTATAGCAAAATCCTTTACCACGTTATGTCTTACCGCAGTAACAGTAATTGATGTAGTTTGCGTACAGCTCGCGGAGCAATCATTGTCCAATCAACAATGGGTAATTGTGAACAAAGGCCCGAATTATGAGATAGTGAACTGGCTCAGTGAATATGATAGTTGAGGTACACCGACGGTATTATCGGAGGAATTTATGCAAAGTCACAGAATAAATAATAGTACTACGCACACAAGGTTCTCTTTTAACAAATCCCCTGTTTAGGTATGCCGAAAGAGCCTAAACCTGGCCATCCCTTTCTGTCGCATGCAACACGCTGCGATAGAACGCGTGCCTGCCGTAGCGGCGCTTACATACCACCTGGGGCCGGTAGGTAATGTACGTACAGCGTCGCGACCAAATGCCGGAGTGGGCCACCCCTGGCAAAGTCTAAAGCTTATGAGAATAAATTGTTTGTATGTTGGTTCGAGTCAAATCTGTCTTAGAACAAAGGCAAAACCACGGGATAAAATATAGCCTAAATATGTCTATCCAGACAGTGTATCCTATAAACAGGTGAAATATGTTTTGAAATTGGATAAGTACTTCTGGAGGTTACCACCTGCATGAAATGAAATGTGTTTAATTATAAAGATGGCGTGGGTTAATGGTAATTAAATTAATTTCCATATGCTTAATGTCAATACCTAATGACTAATGAGAGTAGGCATGCAAATATATATACGAGTATAATTGATTTTCGTTCAAATTTATTTAATTACAATGTCAAGTATAATGACTGTGATATACAGACATAGGTACAAACTTATAACGCTGCAAATACCACTATAGGTACAGACTTTTCCACATCTCATAATGAACGGGCGAGCGAAGCGAAGCGAAGTTATCGGTGTCAGCTTGGGCCAAAACTCTTTCGTATGTCCGTGTCCAGCTGTCCCGCTGTCCGGCTTTCTCAACCGATTCTCGTGAAATTTTGTGATCAAATTCGTTAATTATATGGTTTTTTTTTTGTCGATTCAGTTTTTAGAAATTTTTCATTTGCGTGTTCTATAGCTGACAGAACAGAGCCACGTAAATAATATTTGTACAGATACAACCCAATAATATACCGTCGTTATTATTGAGGGCCCTCACGGACACGCTTATTGTAATGGTTGCTTTCAAGTAAACACATTAAAAGTTCCTAAATGTTATGACAGAAGAAAAAATCTTGACATACTGAATTCATTAACATAAATCGTAAAAGCGTCCAACAGAAGTATTTACAAGTGTATTGTTTAATATTGTTGCCAGAGTAAAGTAGAACGACCAAGTAATTTTGTCTTAGTAATCTTTCATAACCAAAAGTAGAACAACGATAATAGAGCTCAGGAATGACCAAACTTCATTATCATGAAAATAAACACATAACGGCCATTGTGCAAGACCCAATGTTCGGCAATTAAGCGAAAAACTTGGAAAAAAGCGTAACCGTTCCAACAAAGATAGGGAGAGTAAAACAGAACATTGTATAATACCAACACTTGAGTTTTATTTTTATTGCGTTAATAATTTACGAGTTTTGGCAAACGGAAAACATTGGAAGCTTCAGTCTCCATTATAATCTCAAATTCTTGTGGTCGCGTTTATCGCTTAATACCCATCTCTTTCTGACTAGTGTTATGCGAGAGTGACGGGTTGCGACGGCGATATACGCAACCACCGCTTGTTGAGCTAGCACAGTATAGTGAATGCTTATCGTTATCACACGACAAATATACTTTTAAATCTAGTAAAGAGCGTGGCCTCGTAAAATGCTCTTGACCATTTGGCTAATTTTGTGACATTTCGTTGCGCTTTATATTTCTGTGACATTATTTTGCACATTGAATACTAAATTTTGTCAAATTTTACAACAATGTCACCAAATAGGCCATACGATTAAATCATCAATATCAAACGTTTAAATTTTGCCTTGTCACGTGATAAACGAAATCAAAATCTATTGCGCTAGCTCTGGAAGTATCGGTCAACTTATAAGTCTTATAACAATTGGACGTAAGCAGCATTCTGGACCTGCGGGACCACAGTGTAAGTGTATATCGGAGCTCGATCTTCGTTCTTGTACTGGACACGGGCCGTATACGCCATGTTGCGCACATCGTTCTGGGTCTGGTACTGCACCCTCTGGAGCCTGTAGTCAGGAAGGAGGACGTAATAGGCCCCCATAGCGTTCACAACCTCAGCGTCCTCCTGAAGCTTTCCCTTCGTCTCCTTATGAAGACCTTCTACTTTCAAGTTCTCGACTTCATCGTTCTTCTCTCTTTCAGGCTCTTCGCTTTCACTTTTCCTTGGGACTCCGTACTCGGTTTCTGGAGCGGCGTAAGTGTGGAACGGTACAGCGTAGCTATCTGAAGGAACTCCGTAGGACGTGGCTGGGGGAGCTGTTTCTTGGCGGGAAGGCAGCTTGAATTCCTTTGAAGGCTTGTATCCAGCGGCGGCGTAAGGCGCTTCTTCGTTCCTCGGAGTAGTGGGTTCCCTCTCCTCCTGTCTTTGGAAGAACCTCGACCTGTAGCTCGGAGGCTCAGCGGCCACGAACGCAGCTAAGAGGAGGACGATAGCGAATTTCATGTTGCTTCTTCGACTGTTAAGGCTCGAATGATGCTGTGGTTGTGGAGACGCCGCTTTTATACGTATTCCTGGCTGATTTTCTGCCAAAGTTTCCGTTTTGTCCGGATGTGTCACCTGCGATCGATATTCTGAGTGGGCCACGACATTGGCCCCCTAAGGCGAGGATCATCGGTTGTGTAACGGATGCCGATTAGGTGTCATTGTTGACGGCGCGTGAGTAGAATCGTTGACTCGTTGAATACGGCGCGGCAAACTTACGAAAAGAGTTAATGGGTAATTTTAATATTCATGGCTGGTGGAGAAATAGCTTTCTTTCGCCGTGGATAGTCTTTGTGATGGGTGATGTTTGACCATTGAGCAGAAATGGGGCGGTTATGATGAAATAAAAATATGCATAATATACTCCACATAAACTGTACCTAGGAAATTATGTATAGGTACTACTAATACTTTTGGAACCCTATTAGGTTCTCCTCTCATATTGATCTCTCTGCCGACTTAGCATAGCCAAACCAAACCTTAGCTAGGCTAGCTGGAAGATATCCCTTGAAGAGATTAGCTCACCTTTATACTTCTTTTTTGTTTGCTTGTTATTATTTTGTCATATTTCAAGTACAATAAAGCAATACATACATACGTAGGTACATACATACAAACCTTACGAATGTAAATTTGATTAAAATTTCTGATTATTTTCTTGCATAAGTACCTAATCTTGTCACACTAATGAACATCAATATAATCAATATAAATTGTGTTTCGGCGGTTCCGGGGCAACCTACCGAATTCTACACCGGAAATGACGACGCAACGGAGCCACACTGTTTCGTGGCCTAAATAATAATTAGTTTTTAATTTTATAATTGTATGTATGTTAGTCTTTAAGGTATTTGTAACTATGGGCCTTAGATGCCTGAAATAAATTGTTTATATATAATAGCCGACGTAGTCCGGCAGAATTATGATGTAGGTACCTAATTGCACGAACGAGCGAAGCGAAATAAGTTCTATGCTTCAGCTTGGGCCAAAAATCGTTCGTACGGTGTTCAATGTCCCGCTGTCGCGCTGTCCGGATGTTCCATACCGTAGGTCGATCACGTAGCGCATTGTACGAACGTCGGGTAGGTCTAAATGTCACTTTTTATATGGACTTTTTAAATTGTACCGACGCGCGTTCGGAACGTTACGTGATTACCTCTCAGGTCGCATAGGTCAGGATTGGACAGATTAAGGGCGTTGCCCAATTTATTGTTTAAGAATATTTTTATACTTACTTGCTGTTACTAACCAATTTAGTATTAAGTCACATGTTACTAACACACTATGGATCACTAGGTCTGAAATAAAGTATTTTTATTTTATTTTATTTATTTTATTATTTCTCAATCGATTCTCGTCAAATTTTATGAGCAGGTACAATAATTATATAGTTATTTTTTTGGTCTTTCCAAAAATTCAAAAAAGTTTTTTTTAACGACACCGTCGTGGGTTCTACAGTTCACAGAGCCGCTTGTATAAAAATACCATTTAAAATGCCATACCTTATTCATAGAAATAAATCATGGTACAGGTAATTTAATTGGTAATAATAAAAATAAATGCATTAAGTACATCAAAAACACAATAGAATAGACAATTAAAACTAGATTTAAAATTAAAACTAAAACTGACATAAAAATAACCTACCAAAAACTATAAATTACTTTCTAAATTTGGACCCTTTGGTAGGGTTCCCATCACGCAGGCAGCGTTCCCGCGTTGAATTGCGATTGGAAGTCTTTGTGCAAGAAAGCTGCCTGCGCGAGGGTCGCCTGTTGCTTCCCTCAAGCGTTTGCTGAGTGCCCCGTGAAGCCCACGCGCGCCCTTGCCCCACGGGCCCAGTGTCTCGACACCAAGAGCAACGAACTCGTACTGGGTGCCGAGACAATTGTATTTGACCGCCTTTGCTCGTTCCCGTGCGTCTGCCGCCGCGCCGGCGCGTCTGCTGGTCGAAGGGAGGTAGGACGCAGCCAACAACTTATTTTTTACTAGCTTTTGCCCGCGACTTCGTCCGCGTGGAACTCGTTTATATCGTAACTTTCTCCCCGCTTTTCACCCCCTTAGGTGATGAATTTCCAGATAAAACTATCTTTAGTAAGGACTCTTTGGGAAGGCCCCGGAATTCAAAGTATCTCTATACCAAATTTCATTTCAATCGGTTCAGCGGTTTAAGCATGAAAAGGTAACAGACAGACAGAGTTACTTTCGCATTTGTAATATTAGTATGGATTGTATGAATGCATGTAGGCTTTTTTCAGTATTATTTTGCATATTTTCATATCACACGGCCGTAAGGACCTTTTCTACTAAACCATAGGATGAAATTAACTGACTTGTAATTTAAACACACAATTTTGCACAAAAAATGAAGCCAAATCACTTATTTTTAAATTTCTTCATTCGTTAAATTATGCCGAGACTGAAGCTATCTTTAATATCTAAGTTAGTCTCTAAGTATAAACTTTTCAATGTAAAATATTTTTTCTTACTCCTCCAAATGTAATAAATATCTGTGGTAACTTATTTCTGATGTTTAAAAATTATCTGGTTCTCCACGATACAGGCGTAGCCTAGTGTGGGGACCCCTGGTAACTATGTAAAACTCATTCTGTTTAAATAAATGACTTTTTTTTACTTTTTACTTTTAAACATTTTATATTAAAAATAAAAATACTTCAACAAAATGTTACATCTAATAGTTTTCAAAATAGCCATAATAAAACGTCTTTTTTACCTCGTTTTAGAAAACATCTTCAAAACTAAGGCCGTCATAAGGTACCTTTACCCTTGGAACGTCACATACATATATTTACTTACGTAATGTTCCTATTCCCCAGGACTCCCCTTTACCGCTATACCGTAAATGGGTTCCATCCAAATTTTCACCCCCTATTTCACCTCCTTAGAGGATGATTTTCGGGATAAAAACTATCCGTTGTCATTCTCCAGGACTCAAACTATCTCTATACCGAAGTTCATCTAAATGGGCTACATCCAAATTTTCACCCCCATTTCACCCCCTTAGGGGATGATTTCTGGAATAGAAACTATTATATGTCCTTTTCCAGGACTCAAACTATTTTTCAACCAAATTTTATCAAAACAAAGTTCCACCCCCAATTACACCCCCTTAGGGGATGATTTTCGGGATAAAACTATCCTATGTCCTTCCTTAACTATCGCTATACCATAAATGGGTTCAATCCAAATGTTCATCCACCATTTCTCACCCCCTTAGGGGATGATTTCCTCCTTTTATGTGTTCCGGAATAAAAATTATACTATGTTCTTTCCTAGGACTCTACCTCTCTCTATACCAAATTTTATCTAAATGGGTTCTATCCAAATCTTCAACCCTCATTTCACCACCTCAGGAAATGATTTTTCGGGATAAAAACTATGCATTGTCCTTCCCTAGGACTCCTTCTATCTATTTACCAAATTTCATCTAAATGGGTTTTACCCAAATTTTCACTCCCTATTTTATCCCTGAGGGGATGATTTTCGGGATTAAAACTATCCGTTGTCATACTCCGGGACTCAAACTATCATTCAACCAAATTTCATCAAAATGGGTCACATACAAATTTTCACCCCCAATTACACCCCCTTATGGGACGATTTTCAGGAGTCAACTATCCTATGTCCTTCCCAAAGACTCCAACTCACTATACCGTAAATGGGTTCCATCCAATTTTTCATACCCCATTTCACCCCCTTAGGAGATGATTTAGGATAAAAACTATGCATTGTCCTTCCCTGGGACTCCTTCTATCTCTATACCAAATTTTAACTAAATGGGATTTATTCACATTTACATCCCTGTTTCATCCCCTTGGGATGCCTTTCGGGATTCAAACTATCCATTGTCATTCTCCGGGAGTCAAACTATATCTATACCAAATTTGATCTAAACGGAGTCCATCCAAAATGTCACCCCCCATTTCACCCCCTCAGGGAAAGATTTCCGGAATAAAAACTATCCAATGTCCTTCCCCAGAACTTAAACTACCTCTTAACCAAATTTCATCAAAATGGGTTACATCCAATTTTTCACCCCCCCCCCCCCCATTTTACCCCCTAAAAGGAAGATTTTCGGGATGAAACCTATCCTTAAACCTTCTCCGGGACTCAAACTAATCATATACCAAACTTCATCCAAATCGGTGCAGCGGTTTAAGTAGCTCCATACAAATTTCCACCCCTCATTTTATTCCCTTAGGGGTTGATTTCCAGGATAAAAACTACCCTAAGTCCTTCCCCAGGACTCAAACTATCTCTATACCAAATTTAATCTTAATCGGTTTAGCCGTTTTCACGTGATGCGCGGTCACATAAACAGACAAACAGATAAACAGACAAACAGACAAAAATTCTAAAAACTGTTGGAACGTGTTCTGTTATCGATTCTTAGTATCCCTAGCCAATTTTTTTTCGAATATCTTCTATGTACAGACTTTCGACCCTCTTCAGCTTTATTATATGTATAGATAAAGACAAATCTTTATAAAAAATAAGTTTATGACAGCGCCTAGCATATATATTTTTGAAACTGCCAAATTAGTAAAGTCCAATATGTCACTATTCAAATTAAATGACAACTCTCACCGTAGAGCAGTTACGCACACGGCCTTGTCTATGCCAGCTCCAAGACTCGAAATTTACCGCAAAAACTGCTACTACATGGCTTGCTTAATTTATAACTCCATACCGAAAGAAATTACGGACATGGTTTATAATAGTTTCTGTAGGAAATTGAGCGCCTGGTTGACTGAAAATTGCTTTTATTCGGTCCAAGATTTCCTTAAAACAACAAGTTGTAGGTATACTAAGTACGCACAGTAAATGTTAAGTAAAATTCGTTTTGATAGTAGGTACTGCAGCAAAACTAGCGTAAATAAAACAAACACACACTTCTGCAAACCGATACGAACGTAATTTATTTCATTTTCCAAAACCGACAGAACAGAACTCGCTTGTAAGGAACGTTGTAGGATTTAACACTTAGTTTAGCCCGGGAATATTAATGGGATTTCCCCCTTTCGTTAGTAGCCTATGATAAAACCGTTAAAAAGCTAAACAGGTCAAAGTAAAACAATTACATCGTCTTACGGCTAGCTGTGACGTAAAACATTAGGAGTAGGACATATACAGAACCCTATATACAATAATAGGTAGGGGTTTTAAGCCACCAATACGCTTGGTCGTAGACCGCGAGCGCGAAACACCACGTAGAATAGGCGCACAGGTTTTCTTTAAATAGGTGAGGAGGTTGAGTTTATGAGGAATGCGTGGAATGGATGAAGGGTGAGTGAACCAGGATTATAAAAAAAACCTAAGGCATATGACGAAAATAAATTAACGGTGGCGAGAGAAATGCCTTTTTAAATTTTGGGGAAATTGATAAGTCCGGAAAAATATTTACTGACGGAATACGGTATCAGAGCGCGTTAGCGGGTTGTGGTCCTACGTTATAGGTGTAATGCCTGTAGATACAACGCTATGCCGAAACGCTACGCAGAAATATTACAAAGGAAAACCTAATAAAAATGAAGGAGGGAGAAATATCACTTCTTCTGGCGTCCCACGGCGGAGATCTGCACCCGAAGTGTAGAACGCGTGCGGTGCGGCTCCTCGCACACGCACGCCGACGTGGATATTTTTCAGGTAACTACCAGCGCACTACCCCGTCTCTGCTGTGCTCCGGCACTGGCAGTCACGAAGTCACACGCGGTGCACGACGTGGCAGAATAACTTGTGGCCCCGTTCCCGAAGACTACGAATAAAATACAGGCAAAGTAAGAACCCAGGCGCGGTTGACGTAACTACAAGCCAAAACCGTAAATACACGAGCTCAACTTACCCAGAACGCTATCAGCGTCTGGCCCTTTTAGATAACCTCTTGTGGCGTCAAAACAGTCGCTTGGGGTTTGGCGACTAGAGCTCCATTAAAATAATTATCAGCTAAAAAAAAGGTTCTTCTCACTTGAGGGCCGAGCACTGTATTATACTGCACCTGCTTTACACTGATATAAGCGGCTACTTCATGAAGAAAGGTGCTGACACCAATAATACCAGCTAGCGCTAGGGCTTCTATAACGAAAATGATCTTTCACCAATCTGTTTACAAGAATTGACAAGATTCTGGAAAAATTGTCTATCAAATTCAAATTTGAATAATTTAAAAAAGATAATAGCCAACAACCAGCCAGAGTCCCACACAAGGATATAGTTGTGAAGCAAAGAGATTTGACTCTGCTAAAAAATAAAGAGCAAAATATAATACAGATAGCGTAATAAAGGCAAATGCAGGGAGTTATCACTGCAGTACCTATTAATATAATGAAAGAATGACAATGGAATTATTTTAGTTATTATTATACTGGACTTTGTTATTATGTTGAATATTATTGAATTGTAAATGTTGTAATGTATGTGACGTTTTTCTTTAAATATTTGCACGCCATCAGCCGGCAGAATTGTGCTGGACTATAAAATTGAAATGTAACACTTATAATGACCATGATTCAAGCAAATAAACGATCTATCTATCTATCTATCTAACGTGTCAGCGCAAGTGGCGTCCCACACCAGTGCACGGCCCATCTTCCACGGAATCAACGACATCACGTCAGGGCGCTTACCATCGCTCCGCACAATCTGGGGCTCCAGAGCGGCGGGAACATTGGCACTGACGAGCGCCCTTCTGAGGATGTCGTTGAGAGAGGCATGGCGGGACAGGCGGCCGGCACCTGAGGAGCAGGCGAGTCCGTGGTGGCCGAGGCGGTCTACGGAGGCCCCACAGGAGGCGCAGCTGTGGCCCACACAAACCTCAGACCCGAGCCTGAGACCGACGGCTATACGGAGTGTGTAGAAATAAATGATATCTGAAATTAAATATTCATGCCTTCGACACTGTACAGTCGCCATCACATACATCGGAGCAAACAAGCACGTCACAAACATCGGAACACACCTCTATTTTCAAGGCATTAGGGTGCATGTGCCGATATTTTTGAATACCTATAGTGTACCTATGTATGTGATGGCGACTGTATCCATCATTATCAACACCTTGTCCACTGGACTATTGCGCCTACTGGGCCAGTAATTAAAACGTATTACAATGGTGTCCGTTAGTGCAGCATGCATAATGCATGCCTCCTTGACGCTATTATGGCTCATGCAGTGCCAAAGTCACCTTACGTAACCGACGTTAGGAATTGCAATACGGCATATGACTACAGTAAAAGTATTTTTAACCGACTTCGCAAAAAGAAGGAGATTCTCAAAAATCTCAAAATAGCAAACATAAATGAAAGATTGATACTTTCCGAGTACCTTATTCTTTTTTTATTTGACATTATATGCTTCCACATTGGTCCTATTGTTATCATTAAACTTCCGTTGGATGGGGATGAATCATGAAGAATTGAGGGAAATCCTCAAATATTCTAGGCACGCGTGTAGCGATTTCGGTATTTTCTATTATAACTCGTGTACTTAATTAAACCAGGAAATCATAAATTTGGTGAAGTAGAGCTGATGATGAGACCACAGATGACTTATTGAACACCTCGATGTACTTAAAACTATAAAAGTAACTACGTCACCGATTAACGCGATTGTGATATGATTCCGTTGAAAGAGTAACTAATGTGTAATGTAATGCCAAAGGTGATTCAGAGATCCTTGAGGAATCGACGGAACTCCTTAAAACAGCCCACATTCAGCGAATTGGGTTTTTTTTTCTGTAATAATCAACGCATTTGCTCTCGGAAAGCCGTTCATGTGGTAAAGTGGAAATGAAATGTGGAAATGATCATGTATGTGGCTTAGCGGAGTACTGAATTAAAGTCGGTTAAGAGCGTTTCTCAAAAAAAACCCACTAATATTAAATATATTTTTTCTAGGAATTTGAAAATGCAAAGAGGTCAATTCTCATAGTGGACGTATCTGTGGGCCATGTAGTGAAATGAAATTATGACGGAATGTGTCATACTCGGTCGATAAAGCAGGTACTGATAACTTATACTGATCAAGCAAAAGCAGATCTTAAGGTGGTCAACCTTTTCATTCCTCGACTGTACCTACATTATTAATGTACAAAACTTTAGTAAATCTAAATACCATGCTTGAACTAATTTATTTAATTTTTTGCATAAAATTAATCGAAAAGCAGTTTCTAAGCGCATTTTATCCAAAATAATTTGTTAAATAAATCGCCGAGGCTAAACTTTGAGCAACAGAATATTAATAAGAACACGCTTCAATTATCGAAAAAGGATTTCCTTTACAAACTTCAGAGTTATTAACTGATCTAAAATTTATAGCGAATTATAAGGAAGGAAGAACCTATTTGACTAAACTTAGTAAATTGAAATCACGTTGGTGTTTTGATATATAAGATTTATACACCATATTAAGAAAATATAAATTGTTTCTCGTGCTCGGATACACGTCAGAAATAGTACGATACAACAAAGAAATAAACAAATTAAAAAACAAATGAGGGGAAGGAGGGGTCAATCTAATCTATACATATAATAAAGCTGAAGAGGGTCGAAAGTCTGTACATAGAAGATATTCGAAAAAAAATTGGCTAGGGATACTAAGAATCGATAACAGAACACGTTCCAACAGTTTTTAGAATTTTTGTCTGTTTGTCTGTTTATCTGTTTGTCTGTTTATCTGTTTGTCTGTTTATGTGACCGCGCATCACGTGAAAACGGCTGAACCGATTAAGATGAAATTTGGTATAGAGATAGTTTGAGTCCTGGGCAAGGACTTAGGGTAGTTTTTATCCTGGAAATCAACCCCTAAGGGAATAAAATGAGGGGTGGAAATTTGTATGGAGCTACTTAAACCGCTGCACCGATTTGGATGAAGTTTGGTATATGATTAGTTTGAGTCCCGGAGAAGGTTTAAGGATAGGTTTCATCCCGAAAATCTTCCCTTTAGGGGGTAAAATGGGGGGGGGGGGGGGTGAAAAATTGAATGTAACCCATTTTGATAAAATTTGGTTAAGAGGTAGTTTAAGTTCTGGGGAAGGACATTGGATAGTTTTTATTCCGGAAATCTTTCCCTGAGGGGGTGAAATGGGGGGTGACATTTTGGATGGACTCCGTTTAGATCAAATTTGGTATAGATATAGTTTGACTCCCGGAGAATGACAATGGATAGTTTGAATCCCGAAAATCATCCCCCAAGGGGATGAAACAGGGATGTAAATGTGAATAAATCCCATTTAGTTAAAATTTGGTATAGAGATAGAAGGAGTCCCAGGGAAGGACAATGCATAGTTTTTATCCTAAATCATCTCCTGAGGGGGTGAAATGAGGGGTGAAAATTTGGATAGAACCGATTTAGATGAAATTTGGTATGGAGATAGTTCAGAGTCCTGGGGAAGGACTTAAAATAATTTTTAGTCCAGAAATCATCTCCTAAGGGGGTGAAATGGGGTATGAAAAATTGGATGGAACCCATTTACGGTATAGTGAGTTGGAGTCTTTGGGAAGGACATAGGATAGTTGACTCCTGAAAATCGTCCCATAAGGGGGTGTAATTGGGGGTGAAAATTTGTATGTGACCCATTTTGATGAAATTTGGTTGAATGATAGTTTGAGTCCCGGAGTATGACAACGGATAGTTTCAATCCCGAAAATCATCCCCTCAGGGATAAAATAGGGAGTGAAAATTTGGGTAAAACCCATTTAGATGAAATTTGGTATAGAGAGAGGTAGAGTCCTAGGAAAGAACATAAATTAATTTTTATTCCGGAACACATAAAAGGAGGAACACATATAAGGGGGTGAGAAATGGTGGATGAACATTTGGATTGAACCCATTTATGTTATAGCGATAGTTAAGGAAGGACGTAGGATAGTTTTATCCCGAAAATCATCCCCTAAGGGGGTGTAATTGGGGGTGGAACTTTGTTTTGATAAAATTTGGTTGAAAAATAGTTTGAGTCCTGGAAAAGGACATATAATAGTTTCTATTCCAGAAATCATCCCCTAAGGGGGTGAAATGGGGGTGAAAATTTGGATGTAGCCCATTTAGATGAACTTCAGTATAGAGATAGTTTGAGTCCTGGAGAATGACAACGGATAGTTTTTATCCCGAAAATCATCCTCTAAGGAGGTGAAATAGGGGGTGAAAATTTGGATGGAACCCATTTACGGTATAGCGGTAAAGGGGAGTCCTGGGGAATAGGAACATTACGTAAGTAAATATATGTATGTGACGTTCCAAGGGTAAAGGTACCTTATGACGGCCTTAGTTTTGAAGATGTTTTCTAAAACGAGGTAAAAAAGACGTTTTATTATGGCTATTTTGAAAACTATTAGATGTAACATTTTGTTGAAGTATTTTTATTTTTAATATAAAATGTTTAAAAGTAAAAAGTAAAAAAAAGTCATTTATTTAAACAGAATGAGTTTTACATAGTTACCAGGGGTCCCCACACTAGGCTACGCCTGTATCGTGGAGAACCAGATAATTTTTAAACATCAGAAATAAGTTACCACAGATATTTATTACATTTGGAGGAGTAAGAAAAAATATTTTACATTGAAAAGTTTATACTTAGAGACTAACTTAGATATTAAAGATAGCTTCAGTCTCGGCATAATTTAACGAATGAAGAAATTTAAAAATAAGTGATTTGGCTTCATTTTTTGTGCAAAATTGTGTGTTTAAATTACAAGTCAGTTAATTTCATCCTATGGTTTAGTAGAAAAGGTCCTTACGGCCGTGTGATATGAAAATATGCAAAATAATACTGAAAAAAGCCTACATGCATTCATACAATCCATACTAATATTACAAATGCGAAAGTAACTCTGTCTGTCTGTTACCTTTTCATGCTTAAACCGCTGAACCGATTGAAATTAAATTTGGTATAGAGATACTTTGAATTCCGGGGCCTTCCCAAAGAGTCCTTACTAAAGATAGTTTTATCTGGAAATTCATCACCTAAGGGGGTGAAAAGCGGGGAGAAAGTTACGATATAAACGAGTTCCACGCGGACGAAGTCGCGGGCAAAAGCTAGTGACAAATAAGGCTTGAATAGGCTTGTTGCGTGGTGTTAAAATTGATAAGGTCGTGTTGATAAATGGATAGTAAAACGTCAAATGATTGTAATAAAGTATAAATTACAAAATATAATTCAAATCATAAAAAGATATGAACCTTGAAAGTTCAGAAAAAAAAGTTTTTTTATTTATTGTCCAAGAGTAAATTTAAAGGTACCAATAGAATCCTTACGCTTTTATAGAAACAAATTTGTATGACAACTATGGACCTAAACGCAGTTTTTCGCGACCGAAACAGCAATTTACTTCATTTTCCATGCAACGGTTAGTACAAATTGCACGGTGTGACGTCATACTTTAAAGCCAATCAGTATGGAGCGTTTCGGCTGCTGTCAGCGAGGTCCGTCTTTAAGTCGATTTTTTGGGTATTAATGTCCTTTAAATTTAGTTGCTTCCATACAAACATTTGTTCATCTACAAAAACTGGTTCGAATGGCAACGTAAGCAAATTTAAGGTCACAAGCCCATTATGGATACAAGATGACTATTATTAAATAGATAGGTACGCAATTATGACGTCGAGTTGCGGAAACCCAGGCCTTGTACACATATTAAATAGATATTTAAATACTGAAATGCAAAGAAAACATCCTAGACTCAGAAACAAATATTCATTCTCCCTACCTAAATACCCTTACCGGGATTTAAACCTATAGGACCATTAGCTGCGTAGGCCACTACTCACTAACTAGTCGCCAAAACTCAACAAATACCCAATATCATTTCAATCCGATGTTGTTGATGAAATATATTCGAAGACTGGGGAATTAAATTAAAACACCACTAATTTGAAAGCCACAACCTTTTGTCAAAATGATGAAGCATCCCTTTGGGATGAGGAAACCCTTTGAGTGAAGATTACTTCGCTTTCCCGCGTCATTAGAGATGAAAATTGGACCCTGGTTCTACGAGGAAAAAAACATACGGTTTCGTGTGTGACCCAAAAATTGTGTTTCAATTTTGGCCTGCTCGATTACCAATCACAGAGCCAGAATTCTTGTCGTACGCGGCCGTCAAGATTTGCTTAACCAATCAGATCACACACAAGCGCATCACTCCCTTGGGACCATTATTTCCCGCGGGAACAATTTAGGCCATTGTCCTTCCGTATACAGGCATAGAATAACACCACTTATGAGCAAGTGTGATGAAAATACGATTCTAGTGTCAAAATTGCAGGCACTTACTTTCAACCGATCGAATTAATTACGAGTGGTGGATAACACTCGTTTTTAAATTTTCTATGTCTATTCTAAAATAGTATTCCATCTTTTAAGACCGTTTTCTAGTGAAAGAGTCGAGCGCTCGAAAGTCAAAAATCGGTCTCCTGTTCTAGGTCAACGGGAAGTACCCTATAAATTTTAATTCCCTTGAGAGTGTCGAAATATAAGTTTTTTAGAAGTTTGATTTTTTTAAAGCTTCAAGGGACCGTAGACCTGAATATATGGTTTTAATTTCAGCTCGATAGCTCGACGCGTTCGTGAGATTGGAGTGCGGTCTTGACAGACAGATAGACAGACGAACAACAAAATGATCCTATATGGGTTCTGTTTTTTTTTTGAGCTACGGAACCCTAAAAATTGAAAACAGACAGGCTACTACGGCTAGGCTAGGCTAGGTTCTACAGCTCACAGAGCAATTAGCAGTAATGGACATTTTTAATAAAGAAAAAAAAAACAAGTTTATTCGGCAGGCGATGTATCGGTAATACATATATATATATATATATATATATATATATATATATATATATATATATATATGTATAATACCTTCAGATATATTACATTTGATTTGTCGTGACATAGGTAGATAATCAACATTTTGTTTGCTCGAGAAAATAAAGGTTCACCTCCTCTCCGTTAATAATAGTAGGTAATTGATTTTTATTTTCGATAAAACTGAACTTTAAACTACCGTTTGTTAAAACTTGGGTTTGAATAGATCACATACACTATATATTTCATAAAAAGGCAGTCTCAAAACTCATAAAACAATATTATACAAGTAAAGCAGCCTAGACAGCCATCTTCCGTCCCCAATCCTCTTTGGCAACTTTAATTTCGCTCGAAAGTTTTATGTCCCTCATAAAGTGAAATATTAACGCATCCTCGGCATAGTTGCCTTCACGTTGCCATATTTGTCTCGTGACATAAAATTACACTTCGCTTCGTTAAACAAAATGAAGTTTTTTATGTCGCATAAAATTGTAAGGTATAGTGGCGCTTTGAAATACAGGTATTTTAATCAGGAATTTCATGTCAAACGCTAAGAATCCTATCGTGCTTGCAATTTCATGGTTTGAACAATGCTTCAGTGCCTACTCGTACATAACGAACGAAGTTTTCCGTTATCCCATCTTCGTCTCCAGTTGATAAGTCCTTGACCTGGAAGACTAAAGGATAGCTCCGTAGTAGGAAAACGCATGTTTACTCAACCATATTTATTGAAGGAATAGAAATGTCACGATAGGTGACCAGAGGGTTCCTTGATAGGTTTTATACTAGAGCACCAAGAAGCTTAACATACATCACAAGCTTGGGTCTAAATTCTTTCGTATGTCCGTTTGTCCGGCTGTTCTCCTCTACAGGTCGCATTTCTCAACCGAATCTCGTTAAATTTTGTGAGCTGTGGGTCGATCACGTAACTTTTCTTACACGCGTCTGTAAGGTCTAAATGTCAATTTTATATGGAAAAATGACAGTTAGATTGTGATTTTACTGTCAGACGCACGTACAATGCGTTACGTGATTGACCTACAGGTTTAATAATTAATATAGAACTTTTTTGTCAGTAGGTTCTATTTCCCAGTTTACGCGAAGTTCTACAGTCCAGACTATACTATATTCAGTTGCTTATTGATATTCTGTTTTATAGCATAGTAGCTTTATGTAAAGAAAACCATAAGTTTGTTAGTCTGTAATAATGTTATATTGTAATTGAAAAAAAACCTTGTTCCTCTGGTGGTCGCTAACTCCAGCGTCACAAGTGGCGCAATCATAACTTAGACCTAACAAACAGGACTTAGAAACAAATATCAAAACAAGCATAAACATTTCAAAAACCTGTAACCTACGACTACGGAAAAGTAACTGAAAAGAGAACTATATTTTTTTGTTACAAAATGTAGCCTACCTAGGTATGTCACCCGGAGCATAACTTCGAACCGATTGACACCTCATTTATCAAAATACTATCCTATCTGGGGGCACGGTAGTGCCCCCGCCAATTCGAGCAAAATAAAGAGGCACGGCCGTATCATGCGTTTATCGATTACCTTATCTAGGTGAAGGCCGTTTTTTTTTTTTTTTTTTTTTATTTCTTTCTCAACAAAAATTACGTTAAACTTAGTCTAAAATCTTCGTGCAGTTTGGCGGCGAATATACACTCTTTATAATTATGTTTTGGTATCTATATTATGTGTACAATCTACATATGATTTTAATTTTTTTTATGCTTATTATTAGCGGTAACAAGGAATAGCAAGTGATGTAAACATGTAAACAAATGTTGTTTATTTCATTGCTGTACCCTTACAGGGTTCATGTAGAACTGTAACATATATTTTAAGAACTGTATACTAACATGAGTGCAATAAATGATTTGAATTTAGAATTTTGAATTTTGAACAAGTATTTCACAAGTATAATCACGCACTTCGATGTTTCGGATGCACTTCGACTTAGTGGTATCTTTTGTGCATTTGCCCTCTCCTTTATGCCTGCTCCCAGGCTTGCTCCATCATTTCCACAAAACGGATGATGCAGTTCACCGGGAGCACCTTGAATTCCTTTGGTTGCGGGTAACCCTTACCAAAGTAATTCATTCTGCTAAAAACATATCCCTTCCTTGCGGCTCTACCGTAGTCGGGCAATAAATGCACGTTGATTAAAACCCACACGAGTTTCGTATTCCACGTTATTAAATCATAAAGGTCCGCCATTTTTCATAACCGTATCCATAGGAGATTGGAAAACCAAATAAACTGCCCAGCACTGACCCGGGCCTTTTTTCATACGTTTTCATATTCTTTCAGTCTAATTGCTTTTCCAACATTTATTTTTTTGAATTGGGATTTATTTACTTGAAATATTCTAAATATTTGCATGGAGCTAGGTAAGTAATTAGCACAATTTTTAACATACTTAGGTAAAGCAATAAGAAAGAGAAGGTTGTCTATTGTGTATTTTTTGTTTCATTACCTATATCAAGTGTAGGTATAATATCATTATTCAATGGGTGTATTGGGTGTGTATGAATTACGTAAAATATTGACTGTTTCTAGACAGTTTTTTGTTGGGGCTCAAACGGAAAGGTGAAATCTGAGTTGATAGCAAAAGTACGAGTACGTACAAAAATAACTCATGATTTCAAATTTTGATTTTATTGTTTTGTAAGAGTTGTTTCTAGATTGATCTATGTACGAAAATACGAAAAGTGACTTAGTTTGTTTATTTATTACATTTGCACTTTGCAGAAAGAAAGTAAATGAGGAATATACTGATGCTATGAGTTCTACTGTTCCAATATACTTATAATTTGTTTGTTATTTATTCTTGTGAAATAATAATTTTAATTGTTAGTCTAAGTTTTGTGACGCATTGGTTTGTCAAACTGTAATGTCATGTAAACGTTTTATAAATAAACTAGCTTTTGCCCGCGACTTCGTCCGCGCGGAACTCGTTTATATCGTAACTTTCTCCCCCCTTTTCACCCCCTTAGGTGATGAATTTCCAGATAAAAACTATCTTTAGTAAGGACTCTTTGGGAAGGCCCCGGAATTCAAAGTATCTCTATACCAAATTTCATCTCAATCGGTTCAGCGGTTTAAGCATGAAAAGGTAACAGACAGACAGAGTTACTTTCGCATTTGTAATATTAGTATGGATTGTATGAAGGAAAGGGTATCGATGCATGTAGGCTTTTTTCAGTATTATTTTGCATATTTTCATATCACACGGCCGTAAGGACATTTTCTACTAAACCGTAGGATTAAATTAACTGACTTGTAATTTAAACATTTTATATGTTACATCTAATAGTTTTCAAAATAGCCATAATCAAACGTCTTTTACCCCGTTTTAGAAAACATCTTCAAAACTAAGGCCGCCATAAGGTACCTTTACCCTTGGAACGTCAATTTACTTATGTAATGTTAATGTTCCTATTCCCCAGGAATCCCAACTACCGCTATACCGTAAATGGGTTCCATCCAAATTTTCACCCCCAATTGACCCCCTTAGGGGAGGATTTATGGAATAGAAACTATTATATTTATGTCCTTTTCCAGGACTCAAACTATCGTTCAACCAAATTTTATCAAAATGTGTCACAAACAAATTTCCACCTTCAATTACACCCCCTTAGGGGATGATTTTCGGAATAAAACTATCCTATGTCCTTCCTTATCTATCGCTATACCGTAAATAGGTTCAATCCAAATGTTCATCCACCATTTCTCACCCCCTTAGGGGATGATTTCCTCCTTTTATGTGTTCCGGAATAAAAAAAAAATCAGTGTTCTTTCCTAGGACTCTACCTCTCTCTATACCAAATTTCATCTAAATGGGTTCTATCCAAATCTTCAACCCTCATTTCACGGGTTTTTTTCGGGTTAAAAACTATGCATTGTCCTTCCCTAGGACTCCTTCTATTTATTTACCAAATTTCATCTAAATGGGTTTTATCCAAATTTTCACCCCCTATTTTATCCCTGAGAGGATGATTTTTGGGATTAAAACTATCCGTTGTCATATTCCGGGACTCAAACTATCTTTCAACCAAATTTCATCAAAATGGGTCACAAACAAATTTTCACCCCCTATTACACCCCCTTATGGGATGATTTTCAGGAGTAAACTATCCTATGTCCTTCCCCAAGACTCCAACTCGCTATACCGTAAATGGGTTCCATCCAAATTTTCATACCCCATTTCACCCCCTTAGGAGATGATTTCTGGACTAAAATTATGTTAAGTCCTACTATCTCCATACCAAATTTCATCTAAATCGGTTCTATCCAAATTTTCACCCCTCATTTCACCCCCTCAGGAGATGATTTAGGATAAAAACTTTGCATTGTCCTTCCCTGGGACTCCTTCTATCTCTATACCAAATTTGAACTAAATGGGATTTATCCACATTTTCATCCCTATTTCATCCCCTTGGGGGATGATTTTCGGGATTCAAACTATCCATTGTCATCCTCCGGGACTCAAACTATATTTATACCAAATTTGATCTAAACGGAGTCCATCCAAAATTTCACCCCCCATTTCACCCCCTCAGGGAAAGATTTCCGGAATAAAAACTATCCAATGTCCTTCCCCAGAACTTAAACTACCTCTTAACCAAATTTCATCAAAATGGGTTACATCCAAATTTTCACCCGCCCATTTTACCCCCTAAAGGGAAGATTTTCGGGATGAAACCTATTCTTTAACCTTTTCCGGGACTCAAACTAATCATATACCAAATTTCATCTAAATCGGTGCAGCGGTTTAAGTAGCTCCATACAAATTTCCACCCCCCATTTCATCCCCTTAGGGGTTGATTTCCAGGATAAAAACTACCCTAAGTCCTTTCCCAGGACACAAACTATCTCTATGCCAAATTTCATCTTAATCGGTTCAGCCGTTTTCACGTGATGCGCGGTCACATAAACAGACAAACAGATAAACAGATAAACAGACAAACAGACAAAAATTCTAAAAACTGTTGGAACGTGTTCTGTTATCGATTCTAAGTATCCCTAGCCAATTTTTTTTCGAATATCTTCCATGTACAGACTTTCGATCCTCTTCAGCTTTATTATATGTATAGATAAATGAATTCTAAATATTTATTTGATGTGAAAAATTAATTATGCTTGTTGCACCAAAATGGATGCCACTCAGCATATGCCAGTAGCAATATAGGTATGCTTACTAAACCCGCTGGTTTTCTGGGCAGTTTGAGATTTTATCTTTAGTCCCGAAAATTCCCAAAGCGTGCGAAAGTAAGAGTGGAAGTTTATATGAAGAGTGCGGTTCAAAATTATGCAGGCAACTCAACTTCTGATTATACCTCTATTTACAACCCAATTGACATGTGTCACTCGTATGTTTCACACGTAACGTGTATAGAGAGGTCATCCGTTTGGTCCAAGGAACTGTATGTGCTTAGGACGACTCATATATTTCCGCAAGAGGAGGCCGACTGAGGGAAAATTATCGAATAAACATGTTGTTTTCCTTGTAAATGTACTTGAGATGCTCAAGATGTCTTGGAGGTGTATTTTTATGTGTCGCTACTGATCCTAAAACACTTTTCCCTGACCGCGACAGGATGTTTTTCGAGTGTATGATATCTACGTCTCTCTTAATATTGTTACATATCGTCTTTAAATATACAAGGTGGTAAAATCGGTCGCTACATGAAGGGCAACCACTATTATCTTTATTGGAATTAGCCAATTAGACGTAAAAGAGACTTTAATCCGTGTTATAAAACAAGTAGTAGACGAATTAAAAAAAAATCCAAACTGTATTTGGTGCAATATACAAACTGTATTTGGTGCAATATACAACATTTTGTTGCTCGTTGCCATGGTGCATGGTCCTGGGACACTCTTTAAGACTATGATTTTTTAGTGTTTAAATCCACTAAGTAAACACATGTGTTTGTCATATTGCCTCAAATCTGTCTTCTAAAAAATAAATAAAAAAAGCGGCCAAGTGCGAGTCGGACTCGCACATGAAGGGTTCCGTGAAATAAATTGCGGTTTACGATTTATGACGTATTAAAAAAAAAACTACTTATTAGATCTCGTTCAAACCAATTTTCGGTGGAAGTTTACATGGTAATGTACATCATCTTATATTTTTTTTAGTTTTATCATTCTCTTATTTTAGAAGTTACAGGGGGGGGGGGGGACACACATTTTACCACTTTGGAAGTGTCTCTCGCGCAAACTATTCAGTTTAGAAATAAATGATGTTAAAAACCTCAATATCATTTTTGAAGACCTATCCATAGCCCATACCCGACACGTATGGGTTTGATGAAAAACATTTTTTTGGGTTTCAGTTCTGAGTATGGGGACCCCTAAAACTTAATGTTTTTATTCGATTTTTGTGTGAAAATCTTAATGCGGTTCACAGAATACATCTACTTACCAAATTTCAACTCTTATAGTTTCGGAAAAAAGTGGCTGTGACATACGGACGGACAGACAGACAGACAGACGGACGGACATGACGAATCTATAAGGGTTCGGTTTTTTGCCATTTGACTACGGAACCCTAAAAATGTTTAAGCCATTCCATGGTGGGGCATCCTTCTAAGCATGCTAGGAGTCCAATATATATTATAGTATTTTTTCTTAGAAACTCTGTTACTATTGTCTCCTGGCTTACCGGGTAGGAAAAAGCAAAAGCAAAAATTGATTGAACCATTTTATTTGCATGCATTTATTTATTTTATTGTGATATTAGTAATTATAATTTTAATTTTATTTTTGAGTCTACTATTGACATTGATACAAAATTTAATAAACTATTTAACATTTTGACATACTACATCGATATTCATTTTCCAATTAAAAAAATTAAATGTAATAATAAAAAGAAAACATTGCCATGGGTAACTGATGAAATAATGGAGTACATGCGTAAACACAGGGACCTCCATGAAATCCAGCGTCAATATCCCGCGGCAACCCGATTATATCGGAATGTATTGATAATTATTTTAACTTAATTAAATCCACAACACTGCGCGCTAGGCAATACCATATCGAACATAGGATAGGCGAAAGTAGAAATCCCTCCAAGGAGATTTGGAAAGTGGTAAATGAGGAGATAGGTGCAAAAAATAAATCTCAATCTATCTGCCTCAATGACTCCTCGCAAACAAAAATACCACCGAGCGATGTTCCAGATGAGTTTAACTGGCATTTTCTAAATATAGGTTTAAAAAATGCGATCAACACAAATCTTGCTTTAAGTAGGCGCTATCTATGTTGTTACCTACATGACCTTGACGTACCGACGATGACCTTGCCGACTGTTACAAGTGACATGCTAAATAAGGTGATTCGAAAAATGTTAAAAACACGCGCAACTGTAGATACTTATGACATTTCACTCAATATTTTATTATGTATATGGCCAATTATTTCTGACATTTTAATCGTACTTATTAATATTATTTTTGATACAGGTGTATACCCAGAAGTGTTAAAGAGTACCAGAGTGTGCCCAGTGTATAAGGGAAAGGGTGACAAGTGCGATGTCAACAATTACAGACCAATAACAATAGTCCCCACAATTTCTAAAATTGTGGAGTCCATCCTCTCATCGCATTTAATGGCCCACCTAGAGAACAATGACCTACTGACTGACCGCCAATTCGCTTATCGGCAAAATATGTCCACAACAACTGCTGCGCTCAAAATATTTGACTGCATTGTTTCCGGTCTGTATGACAAATGCAAGATGGCAGGTATATTTTGTGACTTGTCCAAAGCTTTTGATGTGATTGATCATGACCTGCTTTTGGACAAGTTACATCATTACGGGATACGAAACTTAAGCCACAAATTGTTTACATCATTTTTGTCCGACCGGAAGCAAGTCGTTAAAATATCTGCGAGCGGTAAACGACTGAAGTCCAGTGCTGGCGGCGTGAATGTAGGAATCCCTCAAGGTTCGGCGTTAGGAAATTCCCTTTTTCTAACGTTTATGAACGACCTTCCCGCTGCCATCACAGCTGGTCTCTCTGTCCTATTCGCGGACGATACCAGTGGTTGTCAGCGCGCGCACTTCTGAACAGCTTGGAGAGAAGATACATGACGGATGTGATCAACTACAGAGGTGGTTTGCTACCAACGGCTTACTCTTAAATATAACAAAATCCAACGTCATGGTCTTCTCGGAGCGCCAAATTGCGATTCCTCCGTGCGTAGCAAACAGCCCGATGCCGATAAGTGATAAATGTAGGTTCCTGGGCTTCACTCTGGACTCTCACCTTAACTAGAAGTGCCATGTAGACAAACTATGTGATAGATTGAGTAGTGCAGTCTTTGCTTTGCGTAAACTAAAACCTATGGTATCAGACGATGCCATGAAGCAGGTTTATTTTGCTCATTTTCATTCGCTGATGTCCTACGGTACGCTCATTTGGGGAAACTCAACGGATGCCAACAGAGTGCTGCTTATGCAGAAACGTGCCGTACGTGCGATGATTGGGGCAAAATCGAGGACTTCGTGTAGAGGCCACTTCCCAACGCACGGTATTATGACGCACTACTCACTCTATATATTCGAAATTATAATGTTTGTAAGGAATAATTTTTCCTCGTTCGATACCGTAAATGTGATTGGCAAAACACTCCGCTGCACTGGGCGTTTGAGAACAGTTCCCCGTCGCATGCACTGACCTATAAATCTATGGACTAGAAGTACCTACGAATTGAGCGTGCCTACCTAAAGTATTTTGTCGGACAAAATGGCGTCCTTCCGGTAGGGTTGCATTACTCGTCTTAAAAAATATCGATATCGATGTTATCTGCCTCTCTATCACTCGGATATGCAAGGCAGATAGAGATTTCGAATTCGAATTAAATAAAATAAATAAATGTATGGCAGCGCAAATTTTGATATCAAAATCGGAGTCTAGTAACAACGGGGATTAAATTAAGTGTTAATCACCATATTGGGTTGGATAGAATCCTTCTAAGTGCCGGTACCTTCATACGGACTGCAAACCGACTGTAATTTGTATGGACACTGTGCAGTCAGCGTGCAGTTCCCATATAAATTATAGGCGGGTTGCAGTCGGTCTGTACGGGTCGTAAGTAGTCGTAACTCTGCACCGTCTTTTACAGGATAGATTGTGGAAGTGTTATTTTATGATAACACTTCCTCTGGCGTGACGATGATGGTCCCCATCAAGTCTGTTGGCTGGGCTTATTTAAAAAAATAATTGAATATGTTTTTAACATATTTTTAACATTATTGATATATTAAAATAAAATGAGCTGTCACTGTCATAGGAACCATCATTAGGAAGTTTAGCATATTAATTTAAGTATTTAGAAATGTAACATTCAAGTAAAAAAATACAGTAAAAAACGTATTTTTCAATTTTTTTTTAAATTAATTCTAACCAAAAAAGAATTCAAGGAAATGTCATAGGGACCATCATTCGTATAGACCTCTTATCCCGTTTATGTTGAAAGGTAAGATGGTATAGTAGCAGTAACTTTAGCAGGGTTTACAAAAAAACAACACTTTTTACATAATTTATTCATTGCGGAATATTAAAAATGTGTAAGAAAATATTCTTGTTTATTATATTTTGTTCAATACAATATTTAATTTATAAAACGTATATTCAATTTATTCATAATGTATATAATCACCAATTATAATTATTTTCCATTGGAAATATGTACAATGATTATAACGAATAATTGTTAATTGAAAAAGCATATAGAAATCATAATAAATGTATGTAACATACAGGATCCACCCCCGTAGCTGACGGTTTCTACGGTGCAGGCTTCTGTATACCGCTCCCCCTGCCTCCTGTAATCCCTTCTGCGTCTATCGTTGGTGTTAAAGGCACACTCTCGTCTCGTCAGAAAAGAGGACATTCCTCCATTGGGTGAACGTCCAATTCTCATGGCTAGTGCGAAATCCTCTTCTGGCATTCCGGTGCTGCGCAGTCAACTGGGGGCCCGTAGCGGCCCTGCGGGGCATCAAGTTCCTCTCCCGTTGTCTTCGTCTGATCGTGGAGACGCTCACCGACGTTCTGCGAGCTGCTCGAAGCTGTTGCTGGAGCTCAACAGCGTTGAAAAAACGATTCCGCAAGGAAGTCGTCACAATGTACCGGTCGTCTGAACCGGAAGTACAGCGTCGCCTGTACAGAACAAATCTGTACCATGTCATAAGCCGGCAACAAATATTTCCTTGGATCCATCTTTCCTTGAATATTGAGAGTTTCACACAAAACAGGCACATTTTTTGAAGTTGGCAGCTGAAATAAATTAAAAAATATATAAACTTGAGTAATCTACAATATTAATTTTCACTATGTATAAAGACTATAAAATGAAATAAAATAATGCATGTGTTTTATGAAAATTATACCGTTTCATAAGTTAGGGCCAATTTTTTTTCTTGGTGACTCATTGCTGTAACTTGTTCTTCTGGAACATTTACCGGATACACACATAATACTGGAACCGGTTCTGTATTTGGCGGCTGAAAATGAAGATGATCTGAATAGAAGTTATAAATATTCTATTATAAGTTCTTCAAGTTGCCTGAACTAGGATATTTCATTCAGATTTAAAAAAATAACAAAAAAAATTACCATTTTTGGTGACGGATCCAAATTTTCCTTTTGTGTGTATATCATATGTTTAGATGTTGATGGCTGTAAAAAGAATAGACATTTAATCAAAGACAACAAATGAAATTTTATAACACCCCAGATAAAAAAAATAAGACATGAAAGTCATAAATTGAAATTACTCTTAAAATTGTATGAACTAAGGAGTTACTCATTAGTTTAAGATTCTGAGTATATATATTTACCATATTAAACACCGTCGGTATGGCATTCTCACGCAATCTCACCACGTCTAAAGTTCTGTTAAAATGAGATTCCTCGAAATGTAGGGAACAGATATATACAGTTCTTTATGTCGCGGATTTATGTTCTCCAGGCCAATAGCATTAAGCCATTTTCGACGCAAAACTTCATTTTTTGGAACACTGTAAAGTTGTAAACAGACACATTATACTAAAGTAGCTTTTACTAGGCGAAGCCGACTATCGACATCGGCACATCCTTACGCCTGATTGTCAAATTTACTATATGATTTAAAACATGAAAATACAAGGAAAATATAAAATATATGTATATATTATTGTTAGAGACATCAAACAAGTCTTGAAAACCATAAGAACTATGCAAAACTATAACTTAATGGTACTTTGTTGATGAAAAACAGTTACTAACCTGTGAAGAGTCAAATTTGGTCGATTTTTCGATTTTCGCGCACCACACTGTTTTATTGAACACATAGGCATATTGCGATTGCATCACTTGATGTCCACACCACAAAATCAAACGCTAAAACTGATTTTATCAACGAATACCAATATTAAAACCACAAAGTTGTTGTCCACTTGACAGCCCACCTACTACAAACAACGGGTTTGACGTCTGGCGGTTAAGATGGCGGCTGGCAGCCGGAAACAAACATGTGGTAATAATGTCAAACAGTACCGGAATTAAGAACAACTAAACGTCGTGTTATCTCTTTCATCTTTGATGACCGGCTATTAGAAAGAATGAGGTAAAATATATTTTTAGGTTTCTATGTCGTTTTCATATACATTTGTATAACACAAAGTATCTATAGTAGAATAGGGCCTCTCCTCTTAATTTCTTTACTCATTGGTCGCATGGCACTTGCAGAAAAGAACCCGCGTGTCATTGGGCCTACCTACTACGAGCGACTACCCGCTGATCTTAGACTGGAACCATCTGACGAAGCATTTAGACGCCGCCTGAAATACCTTTTATTGGAAAATCCATTATACTCAGTTAAAGAGTATATGGATCTTGATCTGACATGTTAAATTATTATTTTTACCTATTTACATTTGTTTTAATATGATTTGACATTAAATATCACCTAAATTCTAATGCACATTACACTATATTGTAAATTGAATGACGATACCTAGTGGTTGACATATTTGTTCTTTTGATTTTGTTTTATTTTTATATTTACTCGTTATTGAGTAAATTTGTTGACATTGTATTAATTTAATATTATATCTTTATTTTTTCTTTGTTTTTGACGATCGTGATATCTTATTTTTTTGGACATGAAAGCAAATTTGTAATGTATTTTTTTATCATGAAATAAATAATCTAATCTAATCTATTGTTTTCAATAATAAAAAAAACCGGCCAAGTGCGAGTCGGACTCGCGCACGAAGGGGTCCGTACCATTATCTATAAAAAAACTATTTTATTCTGTGTTTTTAGTTATTTGTTGTTATAGCGGCAACAGAAATACATCATCTGTGAAAATTTCAGCTGGAACTAAAACGGTATCAGTGAGATACAGCCTGGTGACTGACAGACGGACGGACGGACAGCGGAGTCTTAGTAATAGGGTCCCGTTTTACTCTTTGAGTACGGAACCCTAAAAAGCCTTGAATGCGTATGTTTGGCTATTCCCTATTTCCCATATTTATGGAACACACCAGACGCAGCTGCATGGCTCAACTCAAAACCCTAATTGTGACATTTAATGTTGACTCCATTAAGTTATTCCATTTAGTTGCATATTTCAAGAAAGATAAGATTAGATTATTTATTTCATGTTAACAAATTACAGTATAAATTAGCATACTTACATGTCAAATTAGGATCAATTTTTTTTTTTGTTTTTTCAGGCAACAATGCCGATATTTACAAATACCTTACAGACTAACATACATATCAATGTTTCAAAACTTCATACAATCAAACTACATAAGTCTACACTATTAACACGATAAGACGGCGACGCGCGGCGCATATACATTTATCATACACCATATACATGTAGCGTTCGATTTTCCACCCTGTATATTGCTATAAAGCAGGTTATACAATTCTACAGCTCGTCTTCTAACCTGTCTATAACCAAAGCCTGTCGGCACTCGCCTGTTTCCTGACATGCCAGCGGCCGACAGCCGATATTAGAAATGCTTACCTTCGCCGCAAGCAGAACATGTATTGAATGTGGCCACGATAATGTCGACCCTTCCGAGTTATGCGACCCTGGTACATGTGCGATGATGTGGGGAATAGGATGTTGATTGTCAATATTATCTTGTGTTTATGTCAATATGACATGACATGTGACATGTTTTTGTCACAGTTATACGAAGTATTAGTTGTCGAAACTCTAATAGGTAGTAAATTCTGTTAAAAGGGGTAGCAAAGGGGGAAGGGGGGAGGGTTGTATCTACATACAACCCCCCCCTCCCCCCACTACTGTTATGAGAATATTATCTATATAAAATATAGTTATTTTATAATGAATTTTATGTACCTACAACATACACACGCTCACACATACGAGGGGCGTCTGATAAGTTCTAAGCCTAAGACATAAATTGAAAGAAAGGCCTAAACCAAAATTTTTGATTGAAATATATATCTATCCTCGAGTTAAATACACTTAACACATCAAGCATAGAGTACTTCAAATCCCCAAAAAAAAATTTAATATAATAAATAGCCCTACAAAACTACTATGTCAGCTTTTTTTTCGTCTTATCTTTGGAAGCGTAACTCGTTTTTCAAATTAGTTAACCGAATATTGTAACTCGAAACCAGTGGGTCGATCACGTAACTTTTCTTACGCGCGTCTGTAAGGTCTAAATGTCAATTTTATATGGAAAAATGACAGTTAGATTGTGATTTTACCGTCAGACGCGCGTACAATGCGTTACGTGATTGACCTACAGGTCCCTATGGTCGGGTAGGCGATTAATATTAGCGCATCGAGTCTATTTGATGATCTGCCTGGCATTTCATGACAAGTGAACAGACATGGTGTCCTTTGAAAATATCACTTCGGATACGAGTTTACCACGTCGTTCCTGAAAACTGGCTTTGCGTACTGGCCTCAACAACTTTGTGCAATAATGACAAGTCCCTGTCATCCCTATTGACAAGTATATATTTACTAAAATACCTTCATCGAACGAAAACACGATTATAGAACTCATTAAGACGACTTTTATTATTGGAATTCTTCGGTAGACATTTAATTTTTTTTAATCGCAGCATGTAGAATTTTCTTGTAATCGGGTCATACTGGCATGCGTAAATTAAATCTACGGAGACGATATAATAGAAAACTTCATTAGAATTTATATTGCCTAATTCTAATTAATGTCCCAACTTTATAGTCACGATTCTTTATTGAGCGCCCGGGCCATTTGTGTAGCACACAGTTCAAGGATGTTTATTACGTTCTATATCCGTGTAAAGTTTATTTTGTCCATTTCTTACGAATTTTTAGCATTTTTGCTACCTGCTACATTCTTAGATTTTTATAAGACTGAACATATTTTTTAATTTTTTTTTCATTTTCCTAGACACTACCACCAGAGATCGCCCTGAGCCGGGATTGACATTATGGCGCTAATGTCCTTTTTTTAAATAAAGCGGACTTATACTTTTAAAATAGCTTGCAAAAAGATGGTAGACTGCAGAATATGAATCAACTCTTCAAATTTTACTGTAGGGGATATTCTCTTTCTAACAAGAGGTTACCTTTATGAGCGGAATTGAAAAATGCCGAAATACTCGAATTTGGCAGACATGGTGACCTTTTCCTGCCTGTTTATAATAATATAATGGTATTATATTAATGTGGTGATAACCGTTAAATTCCCCAGAATGTACCTGAATGTGTACTATACTTTGAACTTCAATGTTTCTTTCATTTTATGCCTTAGGCTTAGAACTTATCAGCCGCCCCTCGTATACACACACACATACACACTACACTTAAACACACTACATTTGAATGTATACAGGGTGTTCGGTACATGAATTGTAATTTTTTTTTGGCGTGCGCGCTTTTTTTGGGTGAAAAGGTAGGAAATGACCCATTTCCAACCTTTTCACCCTTGGACCCTAATTAATTTATAAAAAAAAAAAATTTGAATTTTAAAGTGTAGTTTGTGTGTGTAGGGTTTGTAAACTCGTTTTGTTTGTTAACAAAAAGCCTCACGTTTTCATTTTGTGGTGTTATTTGTTACAAAAAATATATTTTTTTAAACACACACAACTTACACGTAATATAATTAAGCAAGTTATGCATGTAAAAACATACACAAAAAAAGTTATGGGGCTTCGAAGGTCAGATTTTGGGTAATTTAGGTAAAAAAAATAAAAAAATCGTACCTCCTTGACCGTAACTCTTAGGACCCAGTGTCCAAGGGTGGAAAGGTAGGAAATGACCCTACCAGCACGCCAAAAAAATTTGACGGTTCATGTGCCCAACACCCTGTATATATTAATTATTATATTTATTAAGTATATATTTATTTATTATTAATTTATTTATATACAGGGTGACTGTTAATTCGACCTATTGAAAGGGGTTATACTAGAGCAAATTTGCAACAATTTACCAACAATTTGTCATCCAGGGTTCGAAACTCGCTATTTTCTGAGTGATTCGAGTTTTTAGTTTGTTTGTAAATTGTTGCAAATTAGCTCTAATATAACCGCTTTCAAGGAATAGGTCGAATTACCAGTCACCCTGTATATACATATATATTTTTGTTTTGATTTAAATTTTACTTACTATGACTTCACACATTCAACAATCAGTTTTTCCAAAATTCCCAACTAGGTCGTCCTTTAAACCGCCCACAAATCGTCAGTGTGACACCGCCTTTAAAAGTGTTAAGGACACTACACACGACAATAAATTAAATCGGCGACACGTGGCGAGAGCTAAATCATGGCGCGGAAATGAGACCGTAACTTTCTGTGAGGTCCGTATTTATGGGCCCTTTGTTCTTAATGTTGCGGAGTTAATCCCTTGAAATATTAACGGTTAGACAAGGATTTTACTTAATTTATGATTTTGTTACTTCTTGTTCCTTTCGCAGTATACCGATTAATACTTCATTGTTTCTGTTGTCCGATATTCATTGGCTACACTTAGCTGCGTAGGTAGAAATGGGGAACTAGCATGGGACTTCAATTTCGAATAAATTGCACTCAATCGATACGGTGAAAAAAAAGAAAAAAAATGGTTGTATTCGTTTTATCTCACGTTAAAATGAAAATTTTTTTTTTTTTTTTTTCGATCAAATAATATAACAGTTACACGGAATATTTAATTAGAAATTATAATTTGTATGACAAGTATAGACTTAAAAACGCAAATTTTGTGGAGATAATTGCAAATTAATGACTTAAGTACTCCACAGTAAACGCGCCGAGAATATAAGTTGTGACGTCATAGCATACGATACGCCCGTTTAATATAGAGCGTTTTCGGGGGGTGCCGGCGCGTGCAGATTTCAAATGCATATAACATCAGCAAAATAAATCATAAGAAAGTTTTAATACTACAGTTGTATTAATGCTGGATTATAATTTTGATTTTCGTAATAAAATAAAAAGATGCAAGTCCCCTATTGAACACAGCAGGCAGGTCTGTCGGCTCTCGTGCACCTCCGAGATGTTATTCAACCGCAGTTGACAGTGACACTCGTCGAATAGTCTCTTAATTTATGACCCATTTCACAAAAATATTATTTGGATTACTATACAATACGTACTGTTAACCTTGGGTCCCAAATTAAAGTTCGTGACTGTGTTGAATTTTTACTACGATGGTAACATGCGAAAGTGATGACAAGGATTGAACAAACCTTCTGTACGTATTGTTTATTCTGCGGCATATAGGTACTGCAGCGTGGAAGATGCAATATCCCACTTTTTTTTTTTAATACTACGACGCTGGCAAACAAGCTTACGGCCTGCCTGATGTTAAGCTGGTACCGTCACCTCTGGACACTTGTGACTCCAGAAGAATCACAAGCGCGTTGCCGACCCTTTATTCACTTGAGGATTCGCTGTGTTGGCAGATAGAGACATGCAGGTCCCTCACTCCCAACACAGCGCACCCTAGGGAGCTCTGGCGACTTTACTTACCACCAGGAACACAACACCACATGCTTCATAGCATGCAATAATATAGCAACACTACAAAGCAGTGGTGCTATTATGGCTGCGGTCTTTTGTAAGGTGGAGGTACTTACCCAGTTGGGCTGCTCCACATACGAGCGAGATGACATTCCCTCTTCCTCCCATGGGTTCACAAGGAGGATAGGTACGCATGTGAAAGAGCTAAGAGTATCTCAGAGGGATGATCGATCACGTTACTTTTCTAACAACTATACAAAAAGTGACATTTAGATTTACCGCGTGGTACTTGAAGGCGTATGCTCAGCGGTGGGCGATTACGGGCCGAAACGATGAGGTTGATGATGATGATGCATCCAGGGAGGTCTAGCCTAGATGCCAAGTGGAGCTCTTCTGTGATAAAATAAGTAGGTGAAACATTTGTCGTAAAGCAGTGTTTCCGAACGCGCCATCTGGGAGCTGTCAGATAGCGTCTGCCGCGTGAAGTCATGAAACTCATGAATCAGTCCCATACAACGCGTCTTGTATGGGCGATAAAAGCGTTGTGAAATTTCCCTTTCTATAGGACTAGATGGCGACTGTTTCTATCTGGACTATCTATGGGGACTGTCAACGAGTCGATAGCTTTGTCCGCTCATGTATTATTAATGTGAAATAATATCATAATCTAGTAAACCAGTGCTTTTATCCTAACAGTCGGTAAAACAAGGTACAGTTATACTACTGTTACTAATGAATAACTATTTTTGTCTCTAGGTAAGGCATTCAGCCTTACCTAGAGACTGCTGCTCCCACAGTCAAACTGTTCCTACAGTTTTGTGGGGAAATGTTTAATTTTAAGTATGTAAAAACATTGTACATATTAAAATAAATAAATAATAATAAAGGTATAACCGGGTTGCACCAAACCGTCTGTAAAGTGGTGTTCCAAAGCGGTGTATCAGTGAGATACAGCCTGGTAACAACAGCGAAGTCTTAGTAATAGGGTCCCGTTTTACTCTTTGAGTACGGAACCCTAAAAACTAACGTTATGTATGTACCTAATACCTTCTTAGCACCTGTTGTAATTGTTTTAATGTTCTAGATGTTTATCTTCCAGGAAACTATTGGTTTGTTTTTATGCTTACTTCTGTACACTTATTGTGTAAGGCTGTTTGTTTCTCAATAAATAAAAAAAATCTAACCTAACCGAATAATTCGGTAAAACAATGCATCTGGTGAAACTTTTGTCGGTGAAATAAGGGGACACCGATGCAACCTCAGAGCATAGAATACTAGAGAGAGGACAAGCTGCCGGCGGCCGTGTCGCAGCTGTATGCTCAATGGGCATACACTGCCATACTGTGCACGCGTGCTGATATAATGATGAATGAATGAATATTACGTTTTTTTCCCAAAATGCCTTATATGATGCGCGTTTATTGTCAAATAAGCGTGTAGGTATACAAGTGTGTGTGTTTTAGATGTGTGCGTGCTTTGTCTTGTCAATTACTTGGGCGTTGTGTGGGTTAATGTACTTGCGACATGCTCACTCTATACAAATCGGCCGCCATGTCCGATCTCCTTATATTCATACATCTTTGGATGCAACCCACCCTAAGACCATGAGCGAATCAACAAACATTCTAACATGGTCAGTCAATCTATATGAATGAATGAATGAATCAATGAATATTAGAAGAATGCTCGTTATTTTGGTTGGTTTCATGACGAATTCTAGTATGAGAGGAGTGTAAGAAAATAAATAGGGAGAATAACATTGAACTTTGTCAGAAATTACCTAGAGGGCGTTAGTAGTCGCATGCCACTAATGAAATAGCGTGACTAGGATCGGCATCGAATGAGCTCGAAATAAAATTCCCGGACTTGCGTGATGCGATTAAACAAGGTCCGTTGACCTTCGACTTTGCAATCCTCGTAAATTACAACAAGCATGGCGTGATTTTTGGGTTGTTTTCGTAGAATTCCATACTATTAGTCGAAAATGTATACAGGCACCTATAGTAAAGACATAAATGTCTGTCGTTTAATCATTTATCACGTTTTTTCACGGTATAGTCCCATTTAACATTGAGGTTTAAAGGAAATTTGTTCATTTAACAACAGTTTCTTCCTTAACATCCTGGAGGGTAAAATTGAAGGCAAGAGAGGCAGAGGAAGGCCTAGGCTAACATATTCTAGCCAAATAAAACATAAAGCTGATGTCGAGTCATATGAGGAAGTCAAGAGGCTGGCAATGGACAGAGAAAAGTGGCGGTTACTCCACCGACAAGAGCAAGGCTCTTAAGTAATGATGATGATGAACAACACTGCATAACCGCGCAACCTTGTCACGCGTGACTGAGTATGTAATGAGGGACAACCCGTTTACTATAAGTTTGACCCTCGCTGGAACTGACCGTCATATACGCCAGGTCCAAACATATAGAAAGAAAGAAACATACATTTGTTCACTAACACACACATATTAAACAATAAAAAATGCTGAGGTGTCGGACACATACAGCGCTGAGTTTCAGCCAGCACCGTTGGTGATTCACGGAAACGTCATATAATATATAAACTACCTACTAAGTTATAGTAAACGGGATGTATAGTCAACTTTTATCCTTAGTAAGAAAGGGTCCTTCATAGAAAAGGATGTGTTTTAGAGTACCCTATCTCTTTCGTTTTCGGTGACTGTGTGCATTCCAGCTTCTACTAATTGTATGATTTTTAGCTAGTCAAGGTACTCCTTGACTAGTAAACCTGTATGTTTCATGTTTATTTATGTATTTCTATTTGTTTTAGGTAAGTCCTGGTGTGGCGAGTCCTACTTGTACTAGGAACACTTGAAAGCTAATACGGTAGACCTGGTAAGTCAGCCCAAGTCTTGCTGTATAATCGTCATCGTTATAGCTTGTAATCGAACACTGGATGAGCTCTCTTCAAGTATACATAAATAAATTCACACACAAAAGGAGTACACAGAGCAAATTTTAGTACCACTTCTAGCAATTAGAGTGACCGGTTGCTTAAGTATCGCCCATAGCACATGTAGTGTTTGTATTATTGGGCCTATGCCATTATCTTGGGTTCACGGGTTGAGGAGCGACAGTCACGTGAGAGGCGGTGGTGTGAGCGGACGTGTCGACTCCAACCACTGAAGCACTACAAGTGGCGACGAGATCCGGTAGTTATCTTCTACGACAACCACAGTAAGAAAGGAGGTGGTGCTATTCTAACACGACACTACACACTTTCTGGCTATCAGTGGTGGCGCGTAAAAATAGTCGATGGGCAACCCGTATCAAAAAAAGTTATAAAAGAGTTTAGAATATACAACTATAGGCTTGCCTAAAAAGAAAGTTGAGGCAGACAGGTGGTTATTTAAAATTCTTTGAATGCAGTTCGTATTGTTTTTAAAATAAAAAATGAAGTCTTCTTTCAGTGAAATTTCCTATCTGCAGTATTTAAGGTAGTTTCCCTCTATGTGGTAATGTCGTGCGACGGGGTGTGTAATGTTTAGTATATAAACAATTTGTATAATTTAATTTTCCATGTAAACGTCATAATTTCAGCCTGTATAAGTGATAAAGTTACATAAATAACAACAAATTATATAATAACAGTTACCATAATTTCATAAAACATAATGATCAGTTTTCATAATATACATATAATTTTGTATGAAATTATGATACCTAGTCGTTTTTATGCTGTATAAATGTTGTAGCAAAAGTTGTTATGTTATATGAATTTTATATAATTTGAGTATTATGCTTACTAAGGTTACTAAGTAAGGTATAATAGTTTTTATGGTAATCGTTGATTATGGTGTTTCGAACGTATGTAACATGTTATACAAAAAAAAAATGTCGATTGAACCGCTCTGTATACTCTTCCAGTGTCAGTTGTATATATAGTTCCAGGAAAATTGATAGTCTTCTTATCAGAAAGGGACAGCAGTAAAGTGACCTAATCGATCATTAGCGCCGGTTAATGGACGTTTGTAGGTTAATGGTTTCTTTGCTATAAAATCTTAATGTTATCTAGAACGTCTAAAAGCTTTTAAGCAAGGCTAAGGAGTTTTACAAAAAAAAGAAAAGGTACTTTTATGTATTCCTTAAGGTATGATTTACCAAGTAAACTAAAATATTGATCTCGCTGGATAGGTGGAAATTTTGATGCTGATGTATTATCATCATAATGATCGTAATGATCATCATCAATTTATCATCATCATCCTATACATATACGTCCCACTGCTGGGCACACCTCTCCTCTCATGGATGAGAGGAAATGGATTACATATTGAACTCAAAAGGACACAGCGAGGTAGCTCGTATGTGGAGCAGCCCAACTGGGGAAATACCTCCACCTCAAAGAAGACCGCAGCCATAATAGCACCACTGATTTGTAGTGTTGCAAGCATGTGGTGTTTTGTTTCTGGTGGTGAGTAAGGTCGCCAGAGCTCCCTAGGATGCGCTGTGTTGGGAGTGAGGGACCTGCATGTCTCTGTCTGTCAACACAGCGAATCCTCAGGTGAATAAAGGGTCGGCAACGCGCTTGTGATTCTTCTGGAGTCACAGGTGTCCATAGGCTACAGTAACTGCTTAACATCAGGCGGGTCATAAGCTTGTTTGCCACCGTAATTGTATAAAAAAAAAACCTGAGCAGTGTCAAGAAACCTGACAGAACATTGCAAATTGAACAAACACCTTGGTTATGAAACAGGATGCAACCTGCAGGTTCTGCCAGGAGACGGAGGAGACAGCAATGCACATTCTCTGCTCCTGCGGACCACTCATGCACAAAAGAAGTACCTACCTAGGGCGGCACATCGTTTACCCAGAAGAAGTACAACATAAATCACCACCCAAGGAATTTGGAATTTCCTGGAGGTAACGGGCCTTAACGGTGAACTCTAAAGAAAGGGCTGCCACAATTTTATTTTATTTATTTATTTTAGGATCACCAACGGCTAACACATCTAAACAATATATTTGGCTTAAATAAAAAAAAAACAATTAAGATGCTTAGCCACTTATAGGTGACCAACAGCTCACACAAGTGTAAAATCTAGAGTAACAAAAAAAATCATATAAAATGACATTAATTAACAACTATTTACGCTTAATAGTAGATTAGTGGATTATTAGAACATTAAGAAAAGTTATAAGTATGTACATTTAAATTTTCCCTATAAAAATTAAGAATGTACCTAAATAGGAGAAGATAAATATATTATATAGATTACATATGTAGATCAAATCAGGTAGCAAGCAAATGGCAATCACCCACCAGACTCCAGTGATATAAGATATGAGACAACAGATTTTTTGAAATTATTTTTAGTATCATGGAAGATATCTATACCTCTGGAGTCCGGAATGTGGTTGTATAGCCGTATCATTCTTGAGATTGGCGAGTTACTGCCCAAATTGGTTCTTCTGAATTTATTTCTAAACAGCTTGTAGATACCCTTGCGAGGTAGCCTGTTTGGAATTGTTATTTGATTATTTTTTAATAATTCCGGGCAGTTTATACCACTGCTGTTGACTACCTTATACAAAAACATTAGGTCAAGCACTTTTCTTCTGCTACTAAGAGATGAAAGCCTAAAATACTTCAGACGCTGTTGATATAACGTTAATGACCGTGTTTTAGGACACAATAGATCACTTGCTAGTCGAAGCGGCATATTAAGGCCCTCAAAACAAATAATAATAATAATTCATATTAGACCCAAAAACAAAGACTGGCTATGTAATTTCTAAGATTAGAAAATATATGTTTTGATTTAGGCGCTCTATTAGAAAAAAAGTTTAAACCCGAGAAACTCCGGTTTAATTAAAAGTAAATGAGGTTTTGAACTCAATCCGATGTCCCACACATCTCCAAGACGTGTTACTTATCTTAGAGATAGACCAGAACTAGAGTCAAAAGAGCTCATTGAAAGACTGCAAAGAAGTTCATTTAGCGTAATGAATCTTCAACGAATACAGCCGCATGCATTTTGAACCTTACGCAGCTAGATTTAAAGCTCAAAATATAAATCCTTGAATCTAATAAGCGATGCTGCAGGCTACACTGGAACGAAGCACGCAGGATTTTGAACCGTATAATGAATTAAATAAGCTTGATATTCGAATAAAGTTAAAATATACAGCATTGAAAAAGGCAGATAATGAAAAGAAAAATGCGAACTCCAATTATGAAGGTTGTGATTTGCAGGGGAGGTTTTTGAGCGTTTATTTTATTGTGACTGTACTGAAACTGAAATTCTTGTATTTGCGACGTTTATGCTTCTGAATCATTTCAGGGTACAGTACATATATTTATTTGAAGTTAAAAAGAACACGATATACAATTAATACTCATAGGATAGTAGCAACATAGGTATGTGCCTACTGTAACATTCTGTGTGAGGTCATTATAGAGCATCATAAGAGAGACCATAAAATGCATAGTGCGAGACATAAACACAGAATTGCGATAACCAAGTTTCGAGTTAGTAAAATCAGCAAATCCTTTTTGGGTCAATGCATACGTTTCTACAATAAACTACCCAAGGAAGCGCAAGAGTTACCATTTCCTAGAATAAAAAAATATTTAAAGACTTTTTTACTGAAAAAGGCATATTATACCGTTCAAGAGTATTTAAATGATAAAAATGACTGGCCTCTTATAGGACTATACAATTAACTTTTTTTTTGTTCTCTTTTGCTTCCTCATGTATTAATCAAACTTATGAAATGTGTTGATAGATAAGAATCGAAACAGACATGTAATAACCACATAGAATTATTTTGAATTAGGTGACATATTAATTAATCAAATGTATATGTGTGTTTGTGTAACCGAATAAATATGATATTGTACAATATAAACCTTGACGATGCAAAAGTGATTGTAAAATCCTACTTGAATAAATGATTTTTATCTTATCTTATCTTATCATATTTTAGCACTTGCTTTTGTTAAATTTTATCTTGAAAAGTATACTATTTTCCTCCCAAACCTCTCACATATTAAATACGTCTCCCTTAATTTATAATCACTTTATTATCGGTAAAGAGATTTGCATTAATGCTCGTGTTAATGAAACCAAAATACCGCAACTTAATCAAAACAAATTAACTTAAAAAGAGCACCGGAAGGGTTTAAGAAGTCTAATCTTCTAGAAAAATAACAAGTCATGAAAAATCTGGAGTTATTTTTCGTGGGAGGAACAATATACTAATCCTCAGACCTTAAAAGTAAAATTAAGTATTTAAATTCTGCTTTTCTCTTCGCATCGTCAACGTCAGAGAAAATGGAAAATTGAACTTTGTGAGCAGTATCACTAATTAAATTATAAAGTTTTTATTTGTAGAGTCACATTTTTGAAAAAAAAATACGTGTTCAACAGCTCACAGAGCTAGTATTTAACTATTTCTCAAGACCTGGTAGGTTGATAAGTCAAGGATAAATCAATATCGTTGTTCCATTTCGCACCGGTAAATTTGTACCTGTCAAGGCCAAACGTTTAGTTATGGAAAGGCGATGTCAGCCAATTGGCCGCCAAGAGTCCCCGCAGGGTAGATATTCACGACGACGCAACTATTTATGCCTCTTCTTTCGCGAACCAGTTCTTTCTGAGCCTATGTAGTGTCCCACTGCTGGGCAAAGGCCTCCCCCCTTGATTTCCATGTATCCCGATGAATTGCCAATTCTGGCCAGTCACTACGTCCAGCTCATCCTCGGCTGAACACGGCGCCGTTGCCTATCGTGTGGCACCCACTCTGTAGCTATTTTAGTCCACCTATGTGGATACATACGGTGTGCGAGACCAGCCCGGTCCCATTTGAGTATAATAGTTACCTAGTTATTTTTTTTTTATTGCTGGCCGACATTTTATAAAACTGGCTTTAATTTAGCTAACCCTACTTGCTTCATTGTAGTCGGCTACATGCGCCGTACTCAGTGAAGTGAGCTGTGCAAAGCTTAATTTTTTATATTTTGTTTATTTATATTTATAGTGTATGTACTAACATAGTCTTTTTAAGGATACTACTAACAAATAATGGATCTTTGTAATCTGAATAAATAAATGAATTGAATTGAATTGAAAAAAAATATCATCGTCGAGAAATCTTACTGTACAACTCGACCAATTCTTAGCTTGGTCGGGATATACATCAGAACATCAGTGATATATTAGTAAGTATTAGTACAATTTTCTATTCTGGGTACCCCAATGGCTAATATTGTCGTACTCTCACTTACATTGGACATAGTTAATCACACTTAAAGAAGACATTGTAGAACGACTTTTCGTACAAGGAAAAAATTAAAAGCGCACGGCCCGAGGGGTAATCACGTAACGTTCCGAACGCGCCTTAGGACAATTTAACTGTCATTTTTCCATATAAAAAGTGACATTTATATCTACCTGACGAGCGTACAATGCGTTACGTGATTCACCAGCAGGCCACTAATGCTTTGGGCTTGGGGCGTGGGGTACGAATACGAAAGTACAGTCAACATCAAAGATATGTTTTAATTTTTCGCCTTATTACAATAGTAAAAGGTGCAAAAGTTTACATAAATCGTTGACGTTGTGATGGAAGGAGTGGCGACGGGTTTCGAAGCTTGCCACCAGTCTTTACACGTACAAGGTATCTCCTTAAAATATTATATCCCTCTCTTAAGGAGAAACATATCCCTGCAAAATATACCACTGTAATATTGTTCTATATCCACAACGTATCTACTATTGAAAGTAGCTCATGCAATATTTACCTCCAGTGCTCAGGTGAGCACAAAAATGATCGGTTTCTTGCCCCAGAACAGAAAAACCCCCATTGTTTATCGCAATCCATTTGAAATTCAAAAAGGATGGTAATATTTTCATCGAGTCCGATATGTTTGCGGATCGGCGGAAAAAGGCTGGAGCGTGAGTATATTGAGCAATTTGTTTACTGATTTATTGGGTCTGAGGCTCTCCTCTCACTAGATCAGATGGAGAGCTAAAATATAATTTATGGTTTTAACCCACTTATTGTGTAGTGCTTTTGGCGAGGCGAGCTTTGAAGACGATTGATAAGCCTTCTCATTGTCTTCTAAACATCGTTTCGAAATTTTGATTCAAATAAACAATTATGCTTGTTTTCACAACAGCGTTTCATCCTATTCACAATTCTGCTCAACAGCAATCTATCCAATTCTTTATTTTTACAGTCCTGATTTTGTAAACAATCGCGTGGAATCCGCGATTCTTCACTACAGGATTTCAGCACATTCATTACAGTCCAAATTTTTACTTCTGTATTGAAAAACGAAAGTGATAAATGATAAATTAGTCCCTCCGCCAATTTTGGTTACCTACATGGGTTTTAGGAAACTTAGTGACTTCGGTGGTCCATCGAGCTTAATAATCATTAATCAACCACGTAATCACAAATCTTCAACCACCGTTTGCTCTATAGAATTGTTTGCGGGATTTGACGACCTGTTAGCCTAGTGGGTAGTAACGCTGCTTACGAAGGGTTCGAATCCTGGTAAGGGCAAATATTTGTGTGATCAGGATGAATATATTTTGTTGCTGAATCTTGGATGTTTTCTATGCATTAAATATATCGTCGTCTAGGATCCATTACACAAGCCTTATTGAGCTTAATATGTTATTTGTGTAAGATTGTCCCCTAATATATTAATAATTATTATGTATCCAAAATAAAGGCAAGCGTTATCTTAAGAACATTACAATCAGTAAGACCCAAGATTGAGATTAGCATTGGGTGGGTTTGCATAATCAAGATATTTTGTCGCCCAACCCGAGGTCTGAAATCAATCGGGGTTTGTAACGACCCGTTTTACCCAATTTGTGTAACATTTCGGACTAGCGATGATTCTACGCCTCAGTTTGATCAGTCCACAGTATAGTGAAATTAGATGGAATCGTTATGTTTTAACTTACTTGAACGATGTAGTTCGAGATTCAATAATAATGTGTACAATTAGACACTCCAAAATTTGAGCCCCACGGTGGGCGCCAAAGTGAAAAACAGATCTAAAGTTATAATTAGATAAATATATGTAAAAGGCATGATACTTGTATTATATACTATATCTGGTCCATGTTTCGAGGTTCAATAATAATGTGTACAATTTGACACTCCCGATGTGTAAAACAGATCTAAAGGTTTAATTATATAAATATATTTTATGTAAAAGGCATGAAACTTGACTATAAACCATAATAATAATAATAATAAACCCGCGGGGGCAGCTTGTGGCGAGCTGACGGTGAGTGGCGACACCGCGGACCCCTAATCTCCAGAGGGCCCATTTGATCTGGCCCTCGCCTCTGCGCTTGCCTTAACCGGCCGGCCAGAGTGGAGTCGCAAGAGCGGAACCTATGCTCCAGGTTGGAAGTGTAAAATGTCATAACGCCGGCGGCCCTTGAACGGAACACCGGGATCTGGCGCACCGCAGACTCACCTCTCGACAACCTCACAGCCGCTCAGACGTGTTGCTCCATTGTCGCACTGTACGTGCGACTGTTTTGTGGGGCCCACTTAGCGAGTTGGCGAGTCACCGCCTGCCTTTATACAATTTTGAGACTGATTGTCACGGCAGGTGTCCGCTAGTCTCCTTCCATAACCCATTATCCAGTCCATCCAACACTCTACTCAATAGCCCATGACCTTAATTTCCATCGCAGTCACAGTGCTGCACTGCAATAGTCTTTGCACCTGGCAGGGATCATCACTGGTTGTATCATGTTGTGCGCTCGGAGATGGTATCCGCCATGTGCATCCCTCGCTTTAGATTATTTTTGTCTTAAAGGGCCTCTGCGCTGTTGGCTTTGGCCCCACGCATGCCTTCCAAAAGTCCGGGACCCCATGGTCCCGTGATATGGCACAGACATACAAATAATAATAATAATAATAATAAAGCCATTTTATTCCATATTTCTAAGGTAGGTAAGTACATTTCAAATGGTATTAGTAAGTTGTTAGTTAGTTATTTTATATTATTGTTAGTATGGTTAGTTTTCTTTAATTGAAATATGGACCCCTTTTTGGGTAAAGGCCTCCTCCATCTTTTTCCATGATTCCCTGTCCTTGCCTAGTTCAATCCAATCTTTTCCTGCTTCTTGTATAATGTCATCAGCCCACCGTCTTATTGGTCTACCAACATTTCTTTTCCCCGTTGGGCCTTTCCATCGTGTACTCTCTATGGTCCATCTTTTGTCTGTATATCGTGAGATATGTCCAGCCCATTTCCACTTTAAATTCAGTGCCTGCTTGAGAGCGTCTGTGAGTTTTGTCTTCTGTCGGATATTTTCCCTTCTCACTTTATGTATTTTCCTAATCTTCAACATACTCCTTTCCATTGCTGTTTGAGTACATTGAATTTTTTCTTTTATCTTTTTTGTAAATACCCAAGTTTGGCAGCCATACAGTAAGCAAGGTAGGAGACATGTATCGAACACAATTTTTTTCAGATGAAGATTATAATTCCCCTTTAGAATTTCTTTCAGGGACCAAAATTTATTCCATGTTGCACTGATTCTCCTTGTTAGTTCTTCTTCATTGCTGGAGTTATTAAATGACAGCCGTTTCCCTAAGTAAACATAATTTCTTACTCTATGGTGTTTCCTTTTATCGCAATAGGCCTAATATCGCTATTAGTCATCAGCTTAGTTTTATTTATGTTCATTTCTTGGCCGATTTTAGAGCTTTCATCATCAAGTGACTTCATCAATTCTTCCATATCTCGAGCGGTTTCAGCAATTATAGCTATGTCGTCAGCGAATCTTAGATGGCTTAAGTAGCATCCGTTGACTTGCAATCCTTTCTTTGCCCAGTTTAAATTACCAAATATGTTTTCGAGTACTGCGATGAAGAGCTTCGGCGACAAAGGGTCCCCCTGCCTGACTCCTCTTTCTATGTTTATTTCTTCTCCTCTGCTTTCTAGTTTTACCTTACTCTTACAGTTTGCATATATATATTTTAAGATGTTAATATATTTTTGGTCGACATTAAAGCGCTGTAGTGCATTCCAGATTGAACAGTGGCTGATGCTATCGAAGGCTTTGCTATAGTCTACGAAGGCCACATACAGAGGTCTATTAAACTCTCGACTCGACGAAACCATATCCGGTCCATATTTAGGGGTTCAATAATAATGTGTATAATTATTAATTAGACACTCCGATGAAATAAAAAAATGTAGGCCCCACGGTGGGAACCAAAGTTAAAAACAGATCTAATAAAATATATATTATGTACAAGGCATGATATTTACTTGTATTATACTTATACCATATCTGGTTCGGAATATCTCTTCTACCACTCTCTCTTTTATCAGAATTTTCAACAAGAAACCCGTGCTTGTAAACATAGTTTTGCCTCGGTTCGCCCATTTCGATTATGTTTAACAACTAGGAAATGTGGTAAGTCGGTTCCCAAGTAAGGCAAACATTTTTCAAAAATATTCAATTACATTACAGAAATAAAATAATGTCTCCACAGACCAAAATATCCTATCTTAGATATTAAAGGTACTTTCCTTTCATGTCGCATGACCGTGAGACTCCCTATTTCTGGTCACAGACTCCCCTGACCTAGTGCGAACAAATACCACACAAGCCTATTGAAATTCTTTGCAGACGTAGGTTTCCGCACGTACTACCTGCGAGTACGTATTTCTAAATACAACATACGGTGCGCGGTTATGTTTGCGTTATTCCCTGCAGAGTTCACGTCGCACGTTGTTTTCAGTTCGGCTTTGATCAAGCAAATAGAACATATATGTGGGAGTAACATACGTTGGAGTTGCTAGCTAGCAAATATGCTTAGATCAAGGGATTCGTATTAAGGGCATGAATTGAAAGACTTGAGATTTCTCAAAAGGCTACCCCGGTAGCGGAGCTAGGAAACAAATTGAATACATTTTCGAATATATGAAAAAAATAGTTAACTAAAAGTTAATTTTAAAAGTATATGCCTTAATCTATTACATATACTTGTATCTATTCGTATATAAGTATCTTGAAAGTTGATATCAATTAAGTGCGTAGACGGTCTAGTATAACCTAGATCGAAACATACGATATGTTTGTAAGAAGGAACTGATTGAAAGATTTAGTAGGCCGAGATAGATTGTTCCGATAGCTCAAATGTTTAGTAGCCACCGGCCATGTATGCGTGTGTTCGCCGGTTCCGGCTCGGAAGCTACATTTTAAGTTTTTCCTTTAATTTAAAATATGTAAATTTCGTTAGCAGCGTTACTGTTTCATACACAATTAATATGTTTATCCCTATCTTACCTTAAGGCCATGAAATCAGTGTTGAAAGTAACCATCGAAGTTCTCATAAAGTCACATGCAAAAACTAGTTCATTAGGTATCTGTTGGCCTTAAACAATTCACAGCTACTCTAGCTAACCCTATCGGAATATATTACCTACTGCCCTACTGTTCGGAATTTCAGTATTGCGAATCGTAACTGATTGTGTATCCGAACGCGCCTTTATTTGCAAATTGTTCGGATATTACTCCCAACCCCCTGTTGAGGTTTTTTTTGTTACTTATTGGAAATATTAGATTCCCGCTGGGGCTTTTTTGAATTGCAAAACTTGGCAATATATTATTTTTGTGCGTTTAGAATTGTGTTTTATTCCGATGCGGGGCGTGTGGGGGAGGTATTATGGATCCTTTACACATATGTTTGGTCGGTTTTTGGGACTTCCGCATTTTTCGTACGATTAAGCTGTCAGCGTCAACTGTCAGTCAAGTCAGTATATACTGACTCTTTACATTTAAATAAGTGCGTCCTAATTGGCGTATCGATTCAATTATGTTAAATTTTCTCGAAAAAGAATGAAATATATAGCCAACTGGAGAAAAAGGTAACGCAAGAGACTATGTAATCACAAAGTTATAAATGTCAAAAAGTTTAAGGACTTTTATATGGGAATATACCCCATATTCCCTTTTCCGCAAAACGCACCTTCATAGGAAACGATTTCCACTTACTATGACGCTCGAGTGTCATGATCTCATACGTCTCGGCCCCCGAGCTTCTCTCTCTAACAAACAACATTAAAACGATTAGTAGCTTCGTAATATTTCGAGATATCTGAATGGGATTTTCGTCATCAGGCATTTGGTTGCCTTGTTTTTTTTGAAGGAACAATACATTTTGAGTCCACAACCCTATTCCATTCGTAACTATTTTATTGCGGTCGCATTGATTCAATCCAAACTTAATGTCAAAGTAATTTTTTTTACAAAGAACAACTATTATTGTTATAATAACCCATTTAATCTGACGGGCGGCAAATATCGCCCTTGTCTTTTGATCGCAAATATCTGAATCATGAATTATGCTTAATGCCGCACAAAGCAAAAGCAAAAGCAAAAAAGCGTTTTCGTCGAAACTTCCCATTTCGCTACACTTACAAAGTATTGTACTATGAAACTATGACGAGAACCAACTTGGAACAAACTTGCTCGCTTCCTTCGGCAAACATTAATTCACAAACCCGAGGATTGGAAAATGAAATTATTTACCGTCGCAAGCTGAATGGGAACCGAGTAGGTACGGTCGGCAAATTAAAATTGCCCACTTAAGCAAGAAGAATGTCTGAAAAGGACGCGTTTTCAACCTGCGCTTTGCTTGCGAGGTAGGGATTGCAAAAATGGTGACGTTTTGTGGATATCGTTCTAGATATGTACATATATTCCTTCAGAGATTTCAAGCAGAGCTAAGATTGGCTTCGGTTTTCCATTTTTAGGGTTCCGTACCAAAAAGGTAAAAAAGGAACCCTTATGGTGCGACTCCGTCAGTCTGTCCGTCTGTTTTACGTAAAGCTTATGCTTTTAAGCTTATGCTTGAATTTTTCACATGATATAACTACCTATTGATTTGTTACTGGTATCTTTCTATCTACATTACCTACATGCAAATGGCAGATGTGTTATTTGTCTGCGGCCTTCTGCAAGGTTGAAGCAGTCCGCCAGTTGATTGCTTTGACTTTGAGCAATATGCCATTCTCTAACACTCTACCTTTGTCGAAACCGACTCTAAAGTGTAAGTTGTCTCTATTGAGACATTGTTTTTGTTGACTTTGAAGGCACGTGAAGGGTTGGGATGATCTTTTTCTTGCAGCAAAACACCAGCCTATTTGAGGCTAATCTGGGACCAAGTCGATTTGTTTATTACCGATAGTATTGATTTATTTATATTGAAGCTCATCACATTAACATCTCCAACATCCCCCAATGTTGTCTAAGAGCCTAAAAACTTAGCTACACCGGCACGGTAATGTTGGAGTTCCCGCCCTAGTCGGTATCATTAGAGTACAGTTTATGAATATGCGCTTCAGAGCCTATTACGGCCACGTTTTTTGCGCACCCTCCGTGAATGGAAGCCATTAATGTCGCAGCTGCTACTCACAACTTGTTTCACCTCACCTCACCGCCCTACCTAGTATATCTTGACCCTGGGCTAGTTAATACAACGGGTAACTGGAGATCTTACTTACTCTGGTATGCCTGTGCTGATGTGATCAAGAAGTGTTGTTAATAACAGCGCAGCTCTTTTGTTTATAGAAACGTGTCACCCGCCGCTTTCCGAGCTTAAATGCGCGGATATTGTGTGTTTGTTCTCATTAAGATGTGGGTTAAAGTATCATGCTTTGAGGGTATGAATGAGTGGTTTGTTTGTTGGATGCTGCTGGGTCAATTTTGAAAATGTAGATTAGAAAGAATACTAATCTTTATACCAAGCTTGTATTTATGGTCAATCGACGCGAGCGTCGGAAGTCACCCAAACACAAACATATAGGCACCGTTGCTGGTGATGCTTATAAATGTTCATGTAAATTTGAAATCGAAAAAGTGCGGAAATACATACATGACGATTGAGAAAAAAAGTTAAAGTGAGTGTATTTAATATTTTTTGCAAACAAGTTTTCCGCTCTTTTATACTCACTCTCGCACTCGGTATCCTGACACTATCGTCACTGCTAATTTTCCAAATAGCCGTGTATACACGGGTGAATTTATCACTATATGAAAGGTGAGGTGATAGATCTGCTTGGGTCACTCGAAATGCGCACAAACTATTAACAATTCCCCACAAGCTCACTAAGACAGCTAAGACAATCCACGTCGCGGGACCTATATTTTATAACAATTTACCAGACAGCATCACGGAAGCTAACAGTCTTCTGACCTTTAAAGCTAAATTAAAAAAATGGCTTATTGAGAAATGTTTCTATACTATTAAGGAATTTTTAGAATATAAAAAATGTAATAATAATATATAATATAATAAACTAATAATCTTGTTAATTTATTTTCAAATGAATGTTCAATTTTTATTGTAAACAATGACTTGTAATACCTTATTACCAATAAAGGATGTCTATGTCTATGTCTATAAAAAAAAACCGGTCAAGTGTGAGTCAGACTCGCGCACCGAGGGTTCCGGACCACCCCGTACAATAGTCCACTATAAACTGACACTCCCTAAGTATGTATTCACATACTTAGTTCGTGTCAGTTTATACTGGACATTCATTTTCAGTGATGTAACGAAAAATTTACGGGTTTCGCATTTTTTCCTTTATCTGTGCTTATAATACGTTGCTTAGTACCAAATTTCAAGATTCTGAGTTCACGGGAAGTACCCGTTTTGATGTCCTTGCGAGTTTCGAAAATTTGCGGAAATTTGCGGCATAAACGGCTGTATCTTTTGATTGCGTTGGCTTACAAGTTTGATTTTTTCACAGCTCCAAGGGATTTGAGTAATTGCTATAAATTTCAACTTGATACCTCCACGCGTTCTTAAGAAAAAGGGTCTTGACTGACGGACGGATGGACAACAAAGTGATCCTATAAGGGTTCCGCTTCTTCCTTTCGGGGTGCGGAACCCTAAAAATAACCTTGAAGACGAAAGCGAGAGCAAAGCTCCCGCTATCGTCTTCCAACTTATCCGCGATTAGAGTCGGTTTTGTCACTAAGTCCCTGTTCCCTACTGTACAATACTCGTACAGTTCGGCAGATGCAATCTGAGATTTTAATACCGCGTCTCCCATAACCGCAATAGTACTAGACGCGTGCAAATGTACGCACGCAAACTTTGACAGGCGGCACATAATTGTGAATTTTGTATGGGAACAATAGAATTTTTTTTCTGGAAAACTATAGGGTTCCGCACTATAAGATTTGGAGGGGAGACTCCTTATGATGAGTAAAATCTATAAAAAATATGAGCCCTAAACTCGATGTCAGCTAATGTACTCAAAATCAAAAATCAAAATCAAAATCAATTATTTATTCTGCAAATAGGCCAAAAGGGCACTTTTACATGTCAAATGGTATTCTACAATATAATATTAATAATCTTACACAATAATCATTTTAAAATTGCAGATTTTAACCAATTAGTACCTAAATGGTTAACAAACTAAATGTCACTAAATGAAAACAAAAAAAAACTAAAATTGTAAAATATTATCAAATACATTCGATATAAGGTCTGTATCAGAATTAAAAATAAGTTTGTGATATTAATTTAGTACCCCAGAGATGTATAATGTCTCTGAGCATCCACATACAATTAATAATTATTCTAATGTTCTTATAGAGATGTATACTGTCTCTAAGCGTTAAAACAGAAAAAAGGATCATTAATGTAATATTGTCAGAGATGTACAGGGTCAATAACAATAAAACGTGTCAAGAACAGAATGATGTCTCTCGTCAAAATAATGATAATAACACTAGTTACTATGCCCTTGCAAGCATGAACAGACCGGACTCCACAAACAGCACCCGATCACGAGTATGACGCATTTCTCAGCCATCGCATATCTATACTATCGAACCAACTGAATCACGACCCACCAACCCTGTTACAGTTAACGAACATATGACGTTAATGCGTCAGTTAATTGTAACAAGGTTCCATGGTGGGTCATGATTCAGTTGGTTCGATAGTACAGTAGAGCTACGCCACGGGAGAAGCATGTTGCAAAAAGTTGCCAGTAATCAATTACACACAACAGAGCCCATTCACACGGAGACATCAGATTCTTTGCGGGAACTGTTTTTTGTAGGACGCGATTTAGTGGCAACAGTATTTCAATGCACGCGTTCACACAAGCATACGATTGAAGGATTCGGCAGTAAAACGGATCCCGCAAAATGTGTCATCCGATTAAGCGACTACAAATCCGTCCAGTCCGGTCGTTCGATAAAAATCCGATTAAATGTCATTTCACACGAAGCACAACCACACTACAACGCAGCGACAAAAAGTGGTTTCGCGGGTGCTTACCACGTTGTCGGGCGATAATTTATATGAAAATGAATAGTTTTATTCACACGTAAACAACTTTTTGTCGCTGCGTTGTGGCGTGGTTGTGCGTGTGAACTTAGTGGCAACAGTATTTCAATATTTGTATTGACACAAGCTCGGGACAAGAATCCTGCAAAAAAGATCAGGATCCGAAATCCGGGCAGGCATGTGAACACACTATCCGGTGTTGCAGGATCAGACAGTAGATCCCACTAAACATGACGCCGTGTGAACGGGCCCTAACTACCATTAATGAAGCTAGTTGAATCAGCAACAAGACAAAAACAAGGGCATCTGGTCTAGACTGGACAGTAAATCCTGGGAACCTGACACCCTATTACCCGCATGCTATCCTACGACAAAAGGAGTTATATCAGTATGAGACTTATATGAAGATACGACCTTTAGACATCGCATTTCTCGTAGCACCCGTTCTACGTCAAAAGGACGTATGTTACTATGGGTTTGGCGTGGTGATACGACCTTTTGATTTCACATTGCTTGTACCACCCGCTTTACGCCAAAAAGACATAATATTGTCAGCATGTGTCTCGTATAGAGATAAGTCTTTTGGTAGGTACTATCGCCTAAGGGTACGGGTACACCCTTCTAGGGACATTTTTCGAATGAACTGTATCTGTATGTGTGTGCAGACAATTTTGTTGAGAAAGTGTGAACCCGTACCCTTGTAGTAAACGGCCTTTTGGCTGGGGCGGTAGTGTAGTGTTTCGATGTACCGCGATAATATTATCTTTTTATTTAAGTGAGCGAATCGCCAACAAACTGCTTTGCAGTTTGGCGAATCTTTAGGTTAAGTTACTAAAATTGTATTTTTTTTTGATTCCAATAAAAAAAAAAAAAAAAAAGTTAGGGAGCTGGCGAGCAAAATTTCTATATGATCAGCACACAAGGCAGATGTTATTAATAGTGATATTTATGCCCTAAAAAAACATCAAGGACCTTGTCTGCCACCATGGTGGCGCTGCGTTGTAAATTTACAGCGTTTCAAAAATATAAAAAAAAAGTGTGCTATACTCATACTCATACTCATTTATTTATAATATTATAAAAATATTACACGTCACATATTATTCACAATTTCATATTATAAGCAATTCAATCTTATATATGTTTATACATAATAATATCATTCAATTATTATTTTCATAAAATTTATTTAAATTATAAAAGGCATGTCCAATTAGCCATTTTTTTTATTTTTTTTGGAGGTGTTTGTGCTTTCCTCCATCGTAATGTCTTCAGGTAGTTTATTATACACCTTGGGACCTATTACGTGCATTGTCTTGGAGGACTTAGTCAGTCGGTGACAAGACGAAAGAAGTCGCTCTTTACTGCCTAGACGGGTACGTGTGGGTTTGTTTGTGTAAAAGGTGTGTTTTTGTGAGTGTACGTGCGCAGCAATGTTGAAAATGTTTTGTGAGGGTAGTGTGAGAATATGGTTATCAATGAATAACTGTTTGGCTGGAGTCCCCGGTGGCGTCATGGTTATTATTCTTATAGCCCGTTTTTGCAAGACAAAGACGCGATATATTAAGCGCACACGTCTGCTTCTGGGGCTGATGATCACAGTCATCCTGGAAACTAGTATTCAATTTATTTTATGATTTAAAAAACTGTATATGAAGTGCACACTTGGCAGATTTAAATTATTCGATCAAAAACAATAAGAAGAACCACGGAAAAATAGTCTGCTAATATGTTGCCTCTGCGTTGTCTATTGACAGTGCTCCAAAAATGTAAAAAAGAAAAGGTGTCCTATATTATGCGCACACGTCTGCCTCTTGGACTGATGCTTGAATCCCTTATGAAAACCAAGAAAATCGACGAGGCAGACGTTCAGGCCTCTGATATTCCAAAGGCAGACCATTTGATTTTTTTTAACCCGACGCTCGCGCCACACTTAGCAGGTATAAATTGAATTGATCAAAATGCTACAGACAAGACCACATCCCGCCTTCATTCTTGTTTTTTTTTTAAAACGTTCCGAAACGCACTACCGGATTATGTCATTGACAAGTTCGAGTACGAAGACTATTATTTTAATATATTTAAGTTTAACAATTCAAATATACACAAAGACTTACAGCTAAAATATGTACATATTTACAAATTTCCTATACAGCAGTAGTCCCGCAGGTCGGCGCTCTGCGGTAGGGTGCCCATAAGGCTGGCTACGTTTCCTCGCTGAATGGCGATGCCAATTCTTTGACCGAGATACAAGCTAGCCCCATGGTCAGCAGTGTGCTCGAAGAGACGTTTTTTTAAAACCCGGTATAGATCTTAGGCGTCTGGACCCCACGGCCCAAGGGTCTCTACTCCGAAAGCCGCAAACACATGGTTGCTTGCAAGGCCCGTGTATTTGCGGCGTTTGGCAGCCTCTGCCGATGCTGCCGCTGCGCCCGCCCTCTGCGAAGTGGTGGGTAAGTGGGACGGAGCCAATGTGTCCACGCAGGTGGCGTCCTAGACTAGGGGTAAATTTAATATTGTGGTTCCAAAGTTCATCTACGTTAAAGGCACGTGTTTTTGTGCATTTAAATCTAAAAATTACTAAACTCCTAACTCCCTTGTTTCCGTGAGTTTCAAACAGTTATACATCTGAAAATCAGTGAGCAAAGTGTCTGCCACATTTTTTTTGAATCCACGCAGTCATAGTGAATCGAATGGGTGCAATGAGAGCCGTGTGCAAATGACTTAGTAGAGCTTTTTTTTAAACATTTTTACAACTCCGTCCCATGATAATGCAGAGTTCTGAATGTCTGCCTCTTCGATTTTCTTCGTTTCCAAGATGATTGTGACCATGAACTCCAGAGGCATACATGTGCAAATGATTTAATACCCCGATGTTTTTAAGCAACTTCAATCCGCTGTAACGCGAAAACGCAGCGACATAGGACCTTAATTGATTGGACCAAATCAATTGGTAATGATTTAAACTGCAATCCACCTCGACGTGAAACGTGTGCAAATCATATACCGAAATGCTCGCCAGCTCCCTAACTATTGGGCGATAGTACCTACCTGGTGTAGGGTAAATCGCCAGTAACTTGACAACCGTTCAATAACTGGAGTCTTTGCTATTATGAATGTCCAGCGGCTTGAATATGTCATGCTCGCTTACGGTGTCGTCGTTGATCGTGTCGCAACCTTCCGTAACATATGGTTGAGGGAGGCGATGGCTGAGATACGCGTCATACTCGTGATCGGGTGCTGTTTGTGGAGTCCGGTCTGTTCATGCTTGCAAGGGCATAGTAACTACTTAAATACTAGTGTTATTATTATTTTGTAATGACAAGAGGCATCATCCTGTTCTTGACTGGTTTTATTGTTATTGACCCTATAAATCATACATCTCTGATAATATTAGTAATATACTTACCTATTTTTGTGTTTTGACGCTTAGAGACTGTATACATCTCTAAGATCATTAGAATAATAATTATTAATTGTATCTGGCTGGACGCACAGATACCTTAATCATCTCTGGGATATAAAATGATATCACAAACTTCTTGTTAATTATGATAGAGACCTTGTTACCTACAGCCTTGTAGGTATCTAACGTAATGGATATTTTTTGTAATATTGTTTTCATTTAGTAACATTTAGTTCTGTTAAACTGCAACTTCCAAATAATTGTTGTTGTAAGATTATATATTTTTTTATTGTAAATTATTGATTGACATTTATAAATGCCCTTGTGGCCTATTTGCAGACTAAATGTTTGATTTTGATTTCTAAGGTTTTAATTACTGGCCACCCTTCAATAACTGGCCACGTTATACTAAATTGAATTCTATTATAGGTGATTAGAGTTTATTTTTAGTATGAGGTGGCCAGTTATTGAACGGTGGCCAGTTACTGGCGATTTACCCTAATACTGTCCGCTGGACGATTGACTGGCCCAATCTCTTCTGCTTGACTGGATGAATTTTTTTTTAATTCCATTTAAATACTATTTTAAAAGAACCTTACTAAACTTTGCAATGAGTGTCGAGGTAAAGTTATTATAGACGCAGTTATACCGAGAATCTAACTTTCAAATAACATCCATGTTTTCTGCAATTCAATTAACTGCAACTTCATATAATTAATTCGCAAACCTTTATTATTATTTCGGTAACACCAGTATCACAACATTTTACAAAATTATCCTCACGGCTACCATGTCCTGAACTGTCATTAAAACGAGTCGAATCCCGCCGCCTGATTCGATAGTTCGATACAAGACGGGTTGCAGCATTATTGATGCCCTATTCGCCGTCGATCCCAACATGACACGACAACCCTGATGAATTAATCAACCAACTGTGAATGTAATAGTGAGCTCTATGTGTGCGTCAAACGGTTTGTAATCGAAATACAGCCGTTAACAGCCTGTGAGCGTACTTCTAGCCATACAGGGGTGAACAATTCCAATGGGAAGGAAGGATGCTTATTTGTTTGCCAACTAGTATAGGGTTTTTGTATTATGTCGCTTCTTTTGTAAGTGTGTTGCGTACCCTTTTGTTGATTTGAGGATTCGTTGTGTCAAAGGCAGCTTACTCTCTACACTTTGGAATCTTCGGAAGCTCTGGCGACCTCACATACCTCCAGGAATACAACACACCTATACTCCACGCCAGTTGAAAACGAAAAAAATTTAAACAAAAATGGCTCACTATCAATTGCATTTGTTGTCCCGTGTCTAAATCGAATCGATAACAAAATAACACTGTTCATGTCCCATCACTACCAATTCAAGTTTTTTAATAAATTCAGAGAGATCAAATTGATAGTCAGCCATATTTGTTTAAATTTTTTTCGTTTTCAACTGGCGTGGAGTTTACACAGCAACTAGTAACAAAGCAAAGAGATACTTCGCCAGTTGGACTGTTCTAAATTTGAGCCAGATGGTTACATATCGCAATCACTAAATTTTATTTCCCAATTGTATCGTTTGTCTGAATATTCAGTTCGGCAAAAAATGTTTTCCTTGAAACCATGAAATTTTCAGGATTATTATAAAACAAACCCAACCTAACCTACATCTTCAAGTTTAGTGATTGCGATAGGATACCGAGCGATATGTCAGTTCACTGTACAGCCACCAGTATCAATATGTAGGGTAAATCGCCAATAACTGACCACCTCATACTAAAAAAATAATTTTGTTCCCCTACAAACATAATGCAATTTAGTATAACGTGGCCAGTTATTGAAGGGTGGCCAGTAATTAACATTTTATACTATTCTAGGTGAAAATAATTCTTTTTACAAGCTTTTTATTAACTTGCACTGTATGTACCTTACTATGTATGTAAATAATGAAACTAACTGTTTGTTAGAGTGGAATCTTGCAACTCAATTTTGAAGCAGATATCTTTAACCGATTTAGCTGAAATTTTGGGTAAAGGCATAGTTTGAATGACAATTCAATATTATGGTACCATCAAGCTGATCGGATGATAGAGACCGAGCCATGGGATTTCAGTACGTAACCCCAGTGAGTTTGTGCTCGTTAGAATCGTCTCAACGATTAGTTACAGTTACAGAAAAGTACAGTCGGCAATGAAAGCTTGTACCCAAAATGAAATTTTTGACAGAAACTTATTTATTATGAGGTGGCCAGTTATTGAACGGTGGCCAGGTTCTGGCGATTTACCCTACTTACCACAACAAAACACGAATCAATATCTGACACGACTCTATTACTAGAGCCGTTAGGACGCGTCAGATTACGTGCCTTGTGATGGCAGCTATTAATGGTGGTGAATGTACCCTATCTCTCTAGAATCCTTCTCACCCTGTATGTGCATATCAAAGGCTAAAGTCATATGCGAAGTAACCGCTCGGGAAGTGCTTCAGTGAGCGGTGAGCGCTGTGCATCAAACGATCTGTAATTATACGCCAATAGTCTGGAAATTGTCTCTTAATTGCAGAACTCAGGCAGAAGTTGAGCAGGTGTTGAGGCAGCAAGGTGAGTTGAGCAGAGGTGTTATTCGCTACGCGTTAATGCGGCTCACCCCGCCGGTCACCCGTTACGAAACTAGACCTCTACCTACGCTTAATTACTACGCATCACGGTGTTAAGATATAATTGTGGGTGAGCGTTGAGGTGAGCTTAAAACAAGTTACAGAATAAGGGGGCAGGGTACTAGCACACTTATCACGAGAGACGTCGGTCGGTTAGAATTGAACTAATACACTCAAGAGCAAAAGTTTCGGGTCGGTGAAATACCGTCATATTTCCTAAAAAAGTGCAAGGTTCTACATTTATTTAATCCTGTCATGATCTTTATTAAATTCTACATCTAAACTGCAGAAATAACACTAAAAAACAACGTTACAAGGTTTAAATCGGACTCGTAAAAACCCATGAAAAAAACAACGTTAACGGAGCGAGATATCGTGAAATCGTCATTTTTGGATGTTGATATTTTTATGATAGGATCCCGATAATTGCTAATTCATTTCGGTATTACAATGAATAGTATATTATGTAAATAAGACCAGTGTAAAATATGTAAAAAAACCTATTGCGGTTATTTAATTTAGGGTGACCCGAAACTTTTGCTCTTGAGTGTAAATAGTACAAAAGCATTACTACAAAAGCCGCGAAATGAGGGATTGCCTGCCGAGTTTCATATGCTATAGCGTGCGTTGCACGTAGAACTGATGGCCGTTGGGGCGGAAAGGTTCCCGAGTGGCAACCACACACCGGAAGGCGCGGCGTTGGTAGGCCTCCCACAAGGTGGACTGATGACCTGGTAAAGGTCGCGGGAGTCCGCTGGATGCGGGTGGCGCAGGACCGATCACTTTGGAACTCTTTGGGGGAGGCCTATGTCCAGCAGTGGACGTCTTTCGGCTGATATGATTATGATGACATATAGTGTGTCATATGTAGACGGATAATCGTACGAGTCAGATATTCCCTACTACTAATAAAATATTCTACTGGTAAAATATACAAAAAAAAATCGCGCATATTATAAAACTTGACCAAGCACTGATTGCCGAGCCCAACATCATCGGGGAGAGCAAATCTGTTCGACTGCGCTGGCTCAGTCACGTCGAGAGAATGGGAGAGGATCGTGCCGCCAAAAGAGTGTACCTGGGACGCCCAAATGGTCGACGTCCAGTCGGCCGACCAAGGTATCGCTGGATAGACAAAGTCCAGAAATACCTTTGCCAGCTTCAAACTGCCGATCATGATTGGCGGCAAGCTCAAGGAGCCACTAGTTTAAATAGTTTCGTATATTTGTATATTATACATAATTTGTAGCTTAGAATGTCAATCGAATAAAAAATACCCTTTCAATATATTTTAATACATAATAGAATGTTTTGCCGATTCAATTACTTGAAATAAAAATAAAAAAACTTGAAGAAAAGACTTGCCAGTTTTAAAGCTCAAGGAGCCACTAGTTTAAATAGTTTTATATATTTGTATGTATACACATCATTTGTAGCTTAGAATTTCAATCGAATAAAAATATCGGTGCAGTTTTAACTCCTTGAAAAATAGTCGAAAAGCGACCATCGATTTTTTTGTCGGTCAACAATTTCCTTGAGCTGCAAATTTCCCAAGCAAGATTTCTAGAACGCTAAATAATTCACGTATTGTTGTCAAACGCAGTTCGTCACGGATGACGTCACGGTTGGTTCCGGACGCCGTCGCCATTTCCGGCTGATTTGCTTGTTCCGGCATGCGGGCACCGATAAACAAAATGAAAAAAAAAAAACGACACAAATTTTATAAATGCATTGGGTTGTATATCTTTATATTGAATACGGGTTCAGTAAACTGTGAACAATCGAATTAGCTAAATAAATGACAAACCTTACTAGGAGAGAGCGTTGGGCTTGGAACAAGCCGACATTAGTAAAATCGTCAAGTACTTACCCTAGATCACCTCTACTATTTATTGCCACTTTCGAGTCAATAATAAGCAAGATTGACTAGAAATAATGCAGCATAAAAGTAAAAACAAAGTACTTAAGCCACCTACGTTTTGCCGACAACTTGGTGCTGATATCAGAGAAAGGAAAATAACTACAGTACATGGTTGAGTCATTAAACAACGCTAGCAAGCTCGCTGGCCTAGAAATGAACCTCTCTAAAACTATGATAATGACCAACAGCACCAAGGTACAAATATATGTCGATGTCGAGCCACTTCAATATACCGAAAAATATATTTATCTAGGCAAACAAATATGCTTCGACAGATCAAGCAATTACCAGGAAGTTGAACGCAGGGCACAGCTAACATGGAATAAGTACTGGAGCTTAAAGAAAATATTTAAGAGCAACATGCCAATCAACCTGAAGACCAAGGTTATGAACTCATGCCTTATACCATGCCTGACCTACGCTTGTCAGACGTGGAAGTTTAACAGCAATATCAGAAATAAAATTACTACGTGCCAACGCGGAATGGAGCGCAGTATGCTAAATATAAAAAAATAAAATAAAATAAGACATACAAAAATACGAAACATCACAAAATTAACAGACGGTCTGGCACAAGCTCTTGCATTAAAATGGAAGTGGGCTGGACATGTAGCACGCCTTCAAGATCAGAGGTGGACAAAAAGTGTGACAGTATGGAGAGAGTAGGCAAAAGAAATAAAGGGAGCTCTTGCAACAGATGGGAGGATGAAATAAAACACACAGCGGGTCCAAAGGTCCAAACTGGTTACAAACAGCAAAGTCCAGGGAAGACTGGCTCACTTTGGAGGAGGCCTTTACCTGCAGACTCTTGCATAATGAGTGCAACAAAAATGATTATAATATTTTAAACTACCTAATATTCTTTTTACAACTTAACTTACTAACATCAAAAATAACTAACTACTCAACTTTTGATACTAACATAACTACTTTGTAAACTTAATTCTGAAAGAAATAAAAGGCTTTTTTATTTTTATTTTATTTATTTACTTACCTAGAAGGCCGCGGTCAGAGAGGTAACCACGTAACGTTCCGAACGCGCGTTAGGGCAATCCAACTGTCATTTTTCCATATAAAATTTGACATTTAGATCTACCTGACGTGCGTACAATGCGTTACCGTAATCGACTATTTAGACGCCAGCGCGCAGGGGGGCGACGAGGGTGCGTTTATGGATTGAAGTCGATTAAATGTATATGAACTGCCGCTCGACGCCCCGCTGCCGCTGGCGTCTAGTCCACGGCCTAAAGGTCGATTTGTATCTACAGACATTGAGCGTGCCAGACACGTGTCGTGGCAGACAAAACTAATATTCTTCTATACAGTGTATTAACGTGTTTACATCTATCGTAATGCGGCCGCGCAGAAAACGACAGACACTTGTGAACCTGTAAATTTTCATACAAAAAGCGATAACGTTTTTCACCCCGTAAACATCGTTCGATTTTTATAATTTTTGGACATTTTGTAGATATGGTGAAATAGTAGGTGTTTTGATTTTTAAGAAATATTGCTTACGTTAAAAGTTATAAGCATCTAAAAATCTATATTTTTGACTTAAAAACTTTGTCTATCTTTTTTTTTTTTTTAATTAATCTAAACTGATTTACTAAAAAAAGAAAACGTACAGACATATATTAAGGTGTACTTAATTTAATCATACCAAAATTATTTAATTTCATTAAGGTTTAGGGGGGTAAAAAAAAAACGTTATCACCCGAAACCATATTTCAACAAGAAAATGTAGGCAATTACCTCCAGGACTTCTCTCTATCGCACGATACGGGTCGGGAGGCAGAGCGGTGTGAGACAGATAGATTTTTTTTAAATACCTACTCGCGCCGCGTATTGACACTTCACAATCCTCCTCTGTATAGAAGAATATTATTTTGTCTGCCACGACACGTGTCTGGCACGCTCAATGTCTGTAGATATAAATCGACCTAAAGTGTCAGATTGACTCAAGTAGGTATATGGTACACGCCATTGAGTACGGAATTCTATGTCCACACCAGTTGCTTGCTTGATGCAGATTTACGATCTACAATTTACAATCGATGAGGCCTGACACCGCGTAGCACTAGGTGCTAGGTTTTCAATTATAATTGTTGTATGTCTGTTAGTAATAAGCAGGTCGATCACGTAACGCATTTTACGAACGTCGGGTAGGTCTAAATGTCAATTTTTATATGGAAAATTGACAGTTAAATCGTACCGACGCGCGTTCGGAACGTTACGTGATTACCCCACTGATCTCATTTGTTCCACTAAAACAAATGATATTTGATTTGAAAACACGTAATAAGAAGAATAAGCATTTAAAAAAAATGCCTATTATTTAAAGGCACATCAAGAAAAAACCTAACAACCTAAAAAATACTGATTTTCACAGTTAAAATAGTAATCTAATCGTTCATCAAAATTCGATGAATTTTTGATGTGCAATTGTACAATATTGATGTGCACATGTCCGTCAGTATTTTTATGGCAAGTGATTAATATTTTCTCTTCATAAACGTAAATACCGTACGGTTAAAATATCGCGTCCCAAAAACAAAAGTCGAATTGAAACTCAGCATTTCAGAAGTGTACTTATATCTTTTGTATTCAACGTCGTCGTGGATAGATAAAGTAAATACGAGGGACAGTGATAAGGAAGGGTGGATCCTGTGGGAATCAGTCACGCGATCTGATGGATTGCCAACAGTAGACGGATAACACAGTACAGTCAGCCAAGTGGTCTACCACTTTAAAACCCTAACCACAGAATAAGATCGGTTACACACGGCGACAAGCTACGGTAGCCTAGTGGTTCAGGCATGCGGCTGTCAAGCGGCGGTTGTGGGTTCGAATCCCGGCTCGTACCAATGAGTTTTTCGGAACTTATGTACGAAATTACCGTTAGCTTTTCGGTGAAGGAAAACATCGTGAGGAAACCGGTCTAATCCCAATAAGGTCTAGTTTTCCCTCTGGGTTGGAAGGTCAGATGGCAGTTGCTTTCGTAAAACTAGTGCCTATGCCAAATCTTGGGATTAGGTGTCAAAGCGGACCCCGGGCTCCATTAGGCTCCTTTTTTATAATCATTACTAATATTAGCTTAAGTACCTACTAACAACAATGATCTCAGTTGGTCTATTAATAAATAAATTTATTTATTTAGGGGCACCGGGAATAATAACGCTAGGAGGATGATGACACACGGCGACATTTTGCAGCGATACAAATGCGCGTTTCAACGCGCGACACTAACTATTTTAATATACAACTATACATACTCTGATACACAAACTACATCGCTGCGATAGACCTAATGTCATGTACTGACCGTATATTAAATTGAATAGTATGCAGGTACCATGTGTCATTCACTGACGATTCCAGACGTGTCAATTATTCACAAGTGGATATTTGATCGTCAGAAAATATGGAAAAAGTCGCAGTTGCAGCACTCGTAAATTTTATTGCTAATGTTGACTACATAGCTCGCTAACGTCTTCTTCTTCTTCTTCTCTTACTTAAGAGCTAGGCTCTTGTCGGTGTAGCTCAAATTAGGCCCTCCATCTACTCCGATCCCACGCAATCTCTTTGACCTCACGATATGACCCAACATCAACTCTCTTTTTGATTGCGATAAAAATCCGATGCTTGGTCATCAAGACAAAAGTTAAATGAAGTAACTTTATCTACGCACATATCATTAGTGCTCTAAAATGCGTTCAGAAACCGTCGGTAATGACCAGCATTATTACAACCAATTTTACTATGGAAACTTTCTTGTCTGTGGCAGTAGGTAACATCTGTACTGTAATGTTATTACAGTACAGATTTCTGTATCGTTATGAGTTTAAATTTGGAACAGCTGTCGAAACTCAAGTGGGTCTCTATTCTAGTATCTATAGATATTAAAACAGGTATCGCGTCAACTTATTATGTTTTTTAATTTAATTTTTTTCACATTTCTTTTTCCTTTTATTTTCCTGTTTTTCCTACTTTTTATTTTTTTTCTTTTTTTTCACTTTCTTTTTATTTATTTTTTCTACTTTTTTACTTTTTTTCCACTTTTTTACTTTATTTTTACCTTTTTTTTCTTTTTTTTTTAGATAATTTACAGGTAAATTAAAGCACTAGTAGCAATGCAGGTCATTTTCCTACGGCTTCTGAACCCATCTTAGAGTACTTATGATATGTGTTTAGAAGTGTAAAGTAAAGTAGTGTATGCAACCTGTACATAATTAGGCCTTAAAACACTCGTGTGAACCTATTATGAAACTCGCTGCCGCTCGTTTCATAAAACCACACTCGTATGTCTCTCATTATGTATCAGTAGCATAAACTACTATTATTTTTAGAGGAACTTGAGATTTAGGTCTCATTACTAATCACGGTACCGAATTTTTTTTCGTAAACAAACGAAGACTTATGTTGTAATTGGAAATATATCCTTATGTAAAAATATAGATAGCAATGTTTGCGTATCTCTGCTCACCCACCGTGTGGCCTACTTGTTTTATATTGTAAATAAAAATAAATAATTAGGTTTCTCCCTCTTGACTCAGCCCTACTTCTTAAACAAAAAATACCTATCACGCGAACGTTATCATAAGGGCACTGGTCCCACCGCAAGCGAGTAAGCTATGAGCTATCGGCTATTTTCTAGCTCAAGAAACGAACAAAAGATAATCGCTTTCGTGTAAATAAAAGAAAGTATTTTTTTTTTTCTTAGCCTGTTTGGGTGTCCCACTGCTGGGCAAAGGCCTCCCCCATTTTCCTCCACTCGGCCCTATTGCTGGCATGCTCTCGCCAACCCAATGTACCCCAATGTGAGAGAGTTATATATATATTTATAATTTATAGCTAGCTGTTCACATCGCCGGCGATGAACTATAAATTTATTTACACTTGAGCTTATTATCTTTTGTTCGTTTCTTGGGCGAGTAATCGCCGATAGCTTATAGTCTGTAGCCGGCGGTGGGACCAGTGCCTAAGTTGCTTCTTGTTGCATGTAACCATTCAACAATTATCCATTTTCTTTGTCACTGTCACATGGTTGTCGTCCGACGTGACGAACGACGGCTAATTAGAATAGAATTAGAATAAGAATAATTTATTGAAAAAACCTTATTGCTAATCACAGCAATGTATTCCTAAATTGACCAATCGCATTCATTTGTGTTTGGTAATTGAAAATAGGCTGACATTTGATATCCAGTTGATAGATTTTGGCATATGAGATGTCAGATTCAGATTCAGAAATTTATTGATAAAATGTCATATTTTACAGGTCAATATCATGCATGTCAAATACATTTTAAAATTTCTTATTGTCTTAGATGTTATATACCTATCGTTATTGAACAATTTTGAAAATGTTGTTGATTTATGAGTGGGTCAATGATATATTGGTCATAAATTCGTCTATGCTGTAGCAAGCCATTTTTATCTATCTGTCGTTGGATAATGGCTATAATATTTGAAAAAAGTATTTGGGTTTCTTGAAAAATCTATTATTTCACTTGTGTTGTTTAATAAAAAGCAAAAACCGGCCAAGTGCGAGTCGGACTCGCACACGAAGGGTTCCGTACCATTATCAAAAAAAAAAAATATTTTATTCTGTTTTTAGTATTTGTTGTTATAGCGGCAACATAAATACATCATCTGTGAAAATTTCAACCGGAACTGTCACGGTATCAGTGAGATATAGCCTAGTGACAGATAGACGGACGGACGGACGGACGGACGGACGGATGGACAGCGGAGTCTTAGTAATAGGATCCCGTTTTACTATTTGAGTACGGAACCCTAAAAAACGATTGCTTAATGATCCGGTGGAAAAATTATTCCAAAATTGGGTCTTATTAAGTCGAAGGCAAAGTCTTAAAGTGCTAATGCTAACCCTGCATTTCTTAAAGGCGTCCTTAAGGCATCCTTTATTAAATTCAGCTCCAATTATCGGATCACCGGCCAAAAATACCTGAAAAATGCTCGGAAACGGGGATCGGATTTTAATTTGAATTCAGTGACTTGATAGTCGTGAATGCCGTTCAGAAAAGGCCTTTGTGATAAGAACGACTTTGACAAATGAGGCGGTCAATGATAAGTGATGGAGTCACAGGGATCAATTTGAGATATACGCTTCGGATTTAAATTTGCTTTCAATTTGTTGTTCCGGGCGCTATATTTCACCCGCGGTTTGTACGCGGGTAGTAGTCAATCTACCATTTTTCTCTTCGTTAAGTTATTGCCAAGTTGTGGTATTGTATATTATGTATGTCTTTTCTGGTTGTTCCGAACCGCTAATCTTAAGTGGCAGTGTCCAATTGGGCGGGGCACTTTGCACGCAGAACATATGGCTGTTAGGGCGAAAAGGTTCTCGAGTGGCGACCCCGTACCGGAAGACGCAGCGTACATAGATCCCTCATAAGGTGGACTGATGACCTGGTAAAGGTCGCGGGAGTCCGCTGGATGCGGGCGGCGGAGGACCGATCACTTTAGCACTCTTTGTGGAGGCCTATGTGGACGTTTTTCAGCTAGTATGATGATGCTGATGATTCTGGTTGTTGCTGTAAGAACATTAAACCCTATTCTATTCTTACCTATGTTTAAAAATGCACATAACTAGAGAGCAGGACCTGTTTACAGTTCAAGTTATTTTAGAGAAAAAATCAAATGGGTAAGACCACAGATGTATTCATGAATATAAGGAGATCGGACATGCCGGCCGATTTGTATAGAGTACGCCTGTCGCAAGTTCATTAACACGTTAACTGCGAAACCGATTTTTTGTACCTAGCATACCATGCGTTGCCAGGTATTTTCTGTCTGGTAGTAAGGTTTCATCGTATGCGAACAAGGTTTTAATGGCCTGGTGAAAGCCATTCATAGAAATATGAACCCAAGATCAACAATATTAAGTTTGAATGAAAGAAATTTCGCGTGTATAAAGTTCATTAGTGGACCTACTTGAACCTTACTTCGCCCGGGAATCGGACAGAAATTTATTGCCTTTTTTTTAAAACAGAGATACCAGGTTTACCAGACCTGTTAAAGCACCAATAAAAAGCTATGCCGTGTTTTTTTAACCTGGTAATGCACTACGGAAACATATTAATAGGGATGGGACAGTAAAAAAAATACATCAAATCGACAAATTTAATACAAATAATGATGAAAATAATTACTTAAATTGTTTTTCATTAAAACATGGCAAACAATATGATTTATGGCACTGATTGCACCCCGATTTTATTTTCTTAATTTGTGCTGAATATTTTCTCGAGCTGCATTCTCCGTGGACACAGTTGGTGATGATAAATTTAACTTTCTTTTTGGTTTTTTTGGCTTAATAACACGCCTAACGGGAAATATGTCAAAGTCTTCGTCACTACTCGAAAAAATATTATTTGACGCCATTTCACAACACTTTGACACACATTATTTCTTCACAATTTATCACACGACTAAAACGTAGCCCTCACAACTGAAAACACGTGCGCACTATCGACAACAAACAAAGCACTCGACAGCACTAACCGCGGCGCACGCGCCCCTCCCCCGCTGCGACCCGCTCAGTGCGGCTACCAGGCCTACAAATCAAGGCCTGGTATTCGCACTGAGCTTATTCAATTTAACTCAGTGCGAACTATGTCTGAAAAACCTGGTGCATTTTTTAATCGTTAAACGTCATAAGCTTACAAAATGGACCATAGATGTATAACTATTTCGCTCGTACGCGTAGTACTTTACGAGTTACGGCGCCCGCACCGAGCGAGATGGCACGATTTTAGAGCGCGCACAGACAGAAAGCCATCAACCAGGCAAATAATGCCTTGTTTCGCAGCGAACGTGTTAACCCACACAACGCCCAAGTAATTGACAAGACAAGCACATCCAAAAAAAAAATTTTTTTTTTTTTTGTACGTGGAGAAAACCTGCGAACCAGGTACTCAATCATCGGGGGCTAACTGGGTTATGTGGTATTTCTATGCACTAAAAATTCTACGGCGGCCGGCATCTGCGCTCTCATGCGGAGGACTCCAGGATCTCATACTGAACGCACTGTAGCCCTCCTCGCGCCTCGCCACATTTGGCTCGTCCTAGGATGATGATGGTCGCCTTTCCTGGGGTTTTTAGGTGAGTGTCCCGGCCCCCGCCACAAACACTGCGACCCCGATGACCCCCTTTAGTCGCCTTCTACGACAGGCAGGGGAAACCGTAGACCTATTCTTGTCCGAGCCTACACGGTTATTTGACAATAAACGCGCAAAATATCAGGCATTTTAGGAAAATGGATTACTTCCTGCGATTTCAAAACCAACACGAAAAAAAGCCTGTCTCGATCACATTTTTATAAAATATAATAATACCTCAGTTGGTGCAGTATGTCCATGCTCTGTTACTGACCATGACATTGTCGTGGCGGGTCTCTCAGGTCGCCAGTCGGTAAAAACTAATCGTCACAGACATAAAATAGACTACCAAAAAGTGGCAGAAGAACTTAAAGCGTCTGACTGGTCACCAGTCACTAGCGCGACCGATGCTGCAGTTGCCGCTGAAAATTTTAGTCATCTCGTCACTCGTGTAATAAAGAACAACACTATTTCAGTAAAAATAAGTCGAGCTAAATTTAATCTTAAACCGTGGGTAACGCCTGGGCTAATGCGATCTATGAGGTATAGAGACAAACTACATGCGCAAGTAAGATCATCCCCTAACAATGAAATTCTCCGACTTATCTATACCAGATACAGAAATCTTTGCGACAATATACTTTTCACTCTAAAAAACAATTACCAAAATCAGCAATTAAAGGACTGTGGTAATAACAACAAAAAGCTCTGGAAAACCATCAAAGATATATGTCAAAATCCGGTTCGCAAAAATGATGCAGAGGAACTTCTGCACAGACTAGGTAAAACTGAACAGGAATCACTTAATGAATGTAATCAGTATTTCTCAACAGTTGGTAAAAAGTTAGCAGATAGCATTCTTCAAAAAAATTCGGAGACTCAAGCTACACTTGCGGCTAAATACAAACCCCTAACAACTACTAATGATTCATTCTTTATGCGGCCCACCGACATACATGAAGTAGATGGGATACTGTCCCAACTTAAGCCACACAGTGCGCCTGGTCCTGACAATGTGAAACCTCTGCTGATAAAGGAAGTTAAGGATATAATACTGGAGCCGCTCACGTACATTTGTAATTTAAGTATGGAAACTGGCCGTTTTCCGGATTGTTGGAAAATTGCCTCTGTGTCCCCTATTTTCAAAAGCGGTGCCAAGGACTCTCCAAGCAATTTCAGACCAATCTCTCTTCTGTGTATATTTTCAAAAATACTAGAGAAAATTGTAAGCACTAGGTTGGTACATTTCATTGAAAAATACCAGCTTATTGCTGACAATCAATTTGGCTTTAGAGCAGGGATGTCGACGGAGGACGCGGCGTTGTTACTGACCAATCAGATTTCTGGTTGCTTGGACCGTGGCAACAAGTGTATTGGTATATTTTTAGACTTGGCCAAGGCTTTTGACACGGTCTCGGTGACAATACTACTAAAGAAGTTAGAATACATGGGCATTCGAGGCATTGCTTTAGGTTGGTTTGAGAGTTACCTAAACGACCGTAGCCAGATGGTAAAAATAGGTCAGCACGTAAGTGACCGGCTTCCAGTAGGCTTTGGAGTCCCCCAGGGGAGCGTACTCGGTCCGACTCTTTTTACATTGTATATAAATGATGTTCTAAACATTAACATCCCTAATGTCAAGCTGATCTGCTACGCAGACGATACTGTACTAATTGTAAGCGGGAAATCATGGGAGGAAACATATTGTCGGGCTGAGGGCGCGCTTGCCGGAGTAGCCTCGTGGCTGAAGAGTAATCTACTCACACTTAATATTGGTAAGACGAATTTCGTAGACTTCTCAAAGACGATAGCCTCATCCCCGCCTGTAAACAGAACTATAAAATTCCACTCCTGTGTGTGCTACAGTTTTGCTTCATCTTTTAAGCCCGTGAGCAACTGCTCTTGTCAAGAAATTGAAAGACGCCACTACGTAAAATACTTAGGTATTCTTTTTGACCAACATCTCTCCTTCAAGCAACACCTGTCCGCGCTTGCCGCCAGAGTTAGGAAGCTGATCTACGTGATGAAGCGAATTCGTGACTGTGCTGACCTTGATGTTCTCCGCCTAGTATATCATGCCCTATGCCAATCCATCCTTCAGTACGGAGTGGCCGTCTGGGGCAGTGCTGCCAGGTGCTTCATGCTCGAGGTGGAGCGTGCTCAGAGGGCGGTTATAAAGGTAATGCTGAAAAAACCGTTTCGGTACCCCACTGACACGCTCTACCGCGAAAGTAAGCTGCTGCGAGTGAGACAGCTTTACATCATGAAAGCAGTTTCCCGGACCCATACATGCCTACTGAAGTCGCCAATCTACACGGAAATTTTGAGCAAGCGTATATTCAAAGCACCTCTGCCGCCACTTAGTTCAGCGTTAGGCAGGAAAAGTCCTGCATTTTCTCATCCCCACATCTACAATAACATTTGCAATCATCTTAACATTAAAACGACACCCGTGATTAAAGCGAAATGTGTAGTGAAGAACTGGTTACTGACGCTTTCATACTCTCTGACTGAAAACCTATTATAACAAAGGTAACCAAACCGATACTGTTGTAGCCTAGTGGAACTCTCACACGCACACATCCACACACACGCAGACACACAGACACACACACACACACACACACACACACACACACACACACACACACACACACACACACACACACACACGCAGTCACGTACACACACGCCCATGCACAAATAGTAATTTTAAATTGTAATTGTAATGTTAATGTTAATCTTATCTCAATGTATACTTTTAATGAAACAGAAATTAGAGTTTTGTACTGCAAAATGGTAATATTTTAAGTAGTTCGTGTTAATCGCACTCGCAGGCGGCCAAGATACAGGCTCAGCCTAGTTTGGCGTCTGACGGATATAACGTTTTTAATTTAAGTGTGTTTTTTGTTAAATAAATATTTTTTTTTTTTTTTTAAAAAAAACGTATTATTCTCTGCGATCAGCACGCGTGCACAGTATGGTAGAGTATGCCTATTGAGCTAACAGGTGCGACATGGCCGCCGGCGGCTTGTCCTCTCTCTAGTATTCTATGCTCTGAGGGGTAGACGCATTTACTTAACCTGATTGACCGAACGCTGTATTCATGAATTAATTGTACGGATGACTCAAGTAACAAACTATCGATTATGCTATATTTCACCGTTATAACGTTATAAGTCACCGTACCCGGCAGCAAACATTGCCGCAACATGTCCGTCCACTGCACGTTTGCTCTCACATGCCCGGCCCGGACTTGTGTAAACGCGGTATTACGTGCGAAACGTTGATTGTGTAGACTCTAACTGGTCGGGCTGGTTTGAGAAATTCATATAAGTATGGGGTTAACTTTGGGAGTTACAATCAGTTCATCCTCAGTTTACAAATATCTCGATACGGCTCATGTGCAACGGGCCTGGGTAAAGGTATTAATCCGTCCTCCAATCCATCTCCCAATACACCTACGTCTCATGACAACACGATAAAATGCTTGGTAGCAGGTCGAGAAAGTTGTGCTGAGCTATTGCTGATTAATATCAGAAGATTATCGCACTTAAAATCGGCCGAAAGTTTGAAAAATCCTTCACTTCCGGTAATTTGTTTAAGGGTAGGTCGCCTTAAATCGAATCTAATCTTAACTCATACCAAACTCGTCAGTTTCTTGTTCGAAACTTTTTAATTAGGTTAACGTATTTCATACGAAAGGTTCATCATATATTCCGATTTGGTTCGGAAGTAAATTCACATTATTTCAGTTGTGAGAAAGCTAAGACTGGCATCTCGAGAGGAATGTAAATCTTAAGAATCTTACTCTAGCTACACATACGCGTACTTGGTAAAATGTAAAGTGCTAGTTAACAACTTTATTGGAGAGGGTTTTTACTGATTCTAGGTAAGTACCTACTTAGACCGGGAACTTAGTTATCCAAAATAAAAAAATCTGCTGTAATGCACAGCTAACGCATTCGAGTAGAGGGTATGTAATAAAATTATAATATTTTGTAAAAAATGTGAAATATGTATTATCATTTAGAGCTCGTATCATTAGGGCTTTAACTTTAGCTTACAATTTTAACACTAACTTTAATAATAACACTAACTACTACATGCTTTTAGTTATTTTAATATATTTTAAGCTAGAGTTAGTTCCATTTTACAAGCTCTCTATTAACTTGCAATGTATGTCCACGTACCTTATAATTTATAATATACCTATGTAGTTAACTATGTAACTATGTATGTTTGTTCGGGTGGAATCTTGCAACTCAATTTTGAAGCAGATATCTTCAACCGATTGAGCTGAAATAAGAATAACTTTATTACACAAAAAGACACTGTTACATAATAGGAAAGCGATATCTGGTGAGTCCCAAACTAGGCTGAGCCTGTATCTTGGAACTCGTGGAGTTATCAGTTACATCTGTTATCTATAATTATAATGAGTAATGAGCCACAAGAGAGAAGTTGTGTTATAAAAAAGAAAGTTTAAAAACTGTGACAAACATTATTTTAAAGTATTAAACCGAAAACTTAATAAATATATTTATACTCAAACTATTAAAAGTTCCTAGTAATTTATTTGTAAAACAGGTAGGCAAGCGAGTTTGTGTGTGATTGTGCGTGTATGTGTGTGTAAGTGTATGGATATTAGAGCGAGTAACATACCTACTAAATAAGTGTGAGACTCCTAGATACATGGTTGTAGGAGACTTTCAGTGTCAGCATATGACAGGGTAGTAAACCATTGCTTGATAGTGGATTTAAATTTGTAAACTGTGCATTCTTTTAGATTACAGGCTTTGTAGAAATTTAGGGTTAAGGTATAGTTTGGGTGACAATTCAGTATTATGGTACCATCCAGCTGATCTGATGATGGAGACAGAAGGTGGCCATGGGAATTCAGTACTTAACCCACGTAACCCCGTTGAGTTTTGGCTCGTCAGAATTGTCTCAATAAGTAGTCGATGAAGGTATACAGAAAAGTACAGTCCGCAATAAAACAGAAACTTTTTATGTCTATTATACTGTAGTCCATAGATTACGGTGTCTGCTTAACGTCACGTCACGTTATGACACAACATCGTTAAATCTTACAAGGAATTTCAGACCAATCATAACTTATGCAAATTGTAAGTAAGACTGTCTCTTCACTCATTCCATTGTAACAACATCTATGCAACATTGCTTACTTCGTTACCCCCCCCCCCCCCCCTCACTCCTCGACTTGCGAACGTTAATTGAAACTCGGAGTTAGTCGGGCTCTAAGGCTACTTGATTAGCTCTCACAACTCGGTCTGTATTAAACGCTGGACCTGTTGGAGTTAGATACTAGTGTAATTTGAGGCTTTGCTGGGAGATCAACAAATATTGGCTTGTATTATGTTAATCCTATAAACAATAACTAAAGTAAATTAAAACCAATTTTAATCTACAAAAAAAGGCCCTCGAGGCTTAATTACCAGGACGCTGGTGGCATTTCCTAGCTGAATTATAATGATGATAGTACGTTGCGCGAGAAAGCCGCCAGCTCTTCGGTCACCAGTTACATCAACCAGACGTTTCAATCCTTAATTTTCCAATAAATAAAGAAGGTTCACCTTAAGTGACTTCTTCATCATCAACCAGTATTTAGTTTTTTTGGAGTTCATTCCTTGTCGCAATTTTGTTCAGAATAGCAATTCACTACATTCGCCATTCTTCACCAACGTGATTCTTCACTCCAGTATTTTAGCACAATCGTTATTCTTCACAGTCCTCATATTTATTTCTGTACCGAATAAAGAAGACTAAGTATTTATAATACGTGTTTCATAACTAATGTGGGTAATTGTTATTGTGAAGAATTGGGTTAGTGCACAATTGCGAATTCGGAGAAATGATTTTGTGTAATGGATGGGATGGCGCAGGACCGGTCATTGTGGCACTCTTTGGGGGATGCCTATGTCCAGCAGTGGACGTCTTTCGGCTGATATGATGATGATAATGAAAAAGTGTGAAGAATGTTATAAATTGCTGTTGCGTAAAAATAGAGAAACGCGTCTTGTTATTATCATGTCTAGGCCGTAGAGGGGCGTCAATTTAATGTTATATTTATTTAGCAATATCAGCGCTATTATGTAACTTATACTAATTAAACAAAAAAAAATTGTCTATGCAACCCTTCAAGAAAACTAACAGCTGTTATAAATAGCGTGTGTTTGTAAATAGTGTGTGTAATCAGTTTAATAAATTAACCCCGAGCTAGTAGCTTGCGTCAACTATGATGCCGTGAATAAGCCCTAACACTGGTCCCGTGAAGCACAAAGGCCATAATGACATTAGCCTAATGCAGTAAGGCTTTGAACCATGCTGAACCAAAATGACATATCTCCAAATAATGTTAAAGATGACATACATCCTTTTAACTGCGGGTATAGCGAGCAAACCATGCAAGTGACGTCATGGCGCGTAGAGTTATGAGATGCCTTTGAAAAATCCAATAGCTCTTTTAGCAGGCAATTTTGACATGAGGCGGTACATGCCAAAGGATAAATCATGTAACGAGTCTTGACGAAGCATGAATGAAGCATGTTGCTGATTACTGGTTGTAAGTATTTAATATTAGACAAAGTTTGTTGCGGCTACTCACTCTGTGCTCATTTTTGACGAAACCTGCGCTGTGGATAATTAACTTTGTGGATTGCTTTGATAATGTTTTGAATACATGTGTTTATCTATTAAAGCCTAATTCATGTAATTGTAAGTTTCAATTTAGTTTAAATATAATGGTAATTAGGTATTGTACCAATTAACAATTATAAAGTACAAATTGAAATCGAGTTTAAAACTCTAATAAAAGATAATTCCTAATTAAAACTCGCAAAAATCTTTATGGGACTTGCGAGGCTATATCAACAACGGATGTATATTTTTTTATTTTAATCTACGTCTACATGATATTGATTGTACTATTACTTATTCTGTGATATTGAGTCAAATAACTAGACTAAAATATCGTGTCATAAGATGAAGGAATGTAAAGAATCAAACCCAAGATAAAACATAATAGTGGATCCAAACGAATACAAGAAATACACAAAGGAATATTCCAGAATGCTTGCTCACAATGGAAGGTAGAGGAAAGTCAAACGAAATATATACGTATACCTACAGTAGGTATAGATGACTATGTTTCAATGGAGTGCGTTTTTTTCCTTTAGAAGCAAAATAGTAGTAAATACGTTTGTAATGGGGTATTTTTGACATGATGACAAAAAAAACGCTATAAATTGGGACTCTTGGCGCTGCGGAATCGATATACGGTATTTTGAGATTAACTTGTTATGGCAGGCTCCTTAACTCAAAAAATCTTTTATATTTAAGATTAGTAGTTAAGACTGTAATAACCCTAACTTTTTTATTGCAATAAACAAATTATAATTTTACATTTTAATTTATTTTGTATAAAGTACCGAGAGCTTACGGCTGTAACGGATGTCATCCAGATTTCTTTACTTGTCCGTATACTATCAGGATAACATATAAGGGGTGTAGACTCAAAATGTATTATTTCTTCAAAAGAAAGAAGGCAAAAAAATATGCCTAATGACGAAAATCCCATTCAAATATCTCAAAAAATTAAGAAGCTACAACGCCTACAACCGTTTGAATGTTACTTGTTAGAGAGAGAAAACGCTAGGGGATCGTGACATCACGATCCCCGAGCGTCATAGTAAAAGACAATCGTTTCATATGAAGGTGCGTCTTGCGGAAAAGGAACAGAACATACCCCCTCTTAAAACTCTGGCCACTTATAACTTTGTGATTATTTAACATCTTGCGTTGCTTTTTTCTCCATTTGACTACATTTTTGATCCATCTTAGAGAAAATACAACATTATTGATTATTTTATTTAGTGCCAACACCCCTAATGTGCAGTCAGTATTAGTGCTTACCGTATATGTAATACTGAAAGTAAAACAACTACGCCGCGGCGCATATTTAGAATTGTAACGTGTAAGGTAAACGTACTACTATTACTACTACTATTAAACGTACTAGTATATGGCATGAGCATCGAGCACTCGGACGTTTACCTTAGCTTTGTGAAACGTGCCACTTTGCACTTGCGCACTGTTACTGCCTAACCAATCGGTTTTTGGTCATCCGGATTAAACCTCATTAAACGTCTTAAGGTTTCCTTTGAAGAATTATTTCACTCCATCGGATAACGGATCAGTGATCTTCCACGGCTCCATTTTCCTTCCACGTGTCCCCTTACAATAAGATCTTCCGGGCTACTACTTACTACAGAAAGTTATTAAGTGGGCGAAGCCACTCCACTTTTTCCTTGTCCCAAATCCTTTCCAAGCAGATGGCGTGCGCAAATACCGTCATAATTTGTTGAGAGAAAAATGCCAAGCAATTAGCTGTGTATACTCGTTAGGTTGTTTGTGCGTTCGGAAAGGGTCTGATAAAGGATCCTTTCAGCTCCTTCGTCACATTCATTATTGGCCCACACTCTTCTAATTTTGGAAACTTACGGGACGAAGTTTTGGACTGTTGGAAAACTGTACATTTCTTTATATCTTTGACTAATATTGAAGGTTGTTAAGCTTGCCGGAAAGGTTTTTCAATTTAAATTATATCTGTGCTTCTTGACCACTAAAAAATTCATTGTCTATAAAGTCTTACGGACGATCATTTTACGTCATAACGTCATAAAGCTGAACGCTCGACTCAGGCGGAACGGGACCATGATTCATACTTTTTCGTTATCACGTCAAAAGAGAAAAAACTAGCATATATGCTTGCAACTCTAGATGAGTAATCATCGCGTTTCCACTCCTTTAATAATATGAGGATGTGTAGGTATTTGTTATGTTACCTAACAAAAAATATTATCAGGAGTCTCTTGAAATCGTCATCATTCTCAATTGTCGTCAATAGTTACTATTCATCTCTCTTATCTCTGTGTGGGTGCTCATTTTAAACACACAGAATGTTATTGTTCTTTCAGAGGGGTAATTGCGTAACTTTTTGAACGAGCGTTTAGACAATTAACTGTCATTTTCCAAACAAAAAATTTGATCTACGGAGCGAAGCGTTACGATTTACGCGATCGACCAGCTGGACAAAAGGTACTTAATATAGGATAGTGAATGGAAACAAAATTCTTATTACATATATGTATAGTTATGCTTAGAGCACTCTTTTAAAAATCAATAAAGTTTAACCTCTGCCTACACACATGTTATTGTTTTGTTTCTCTTTGTAACTGTTACGTTTGGCGGAGGGCTTTTGATGACTCGAGTTTACAATATTCTTACGCCCTTGTTGTTATACACAATGTTTTTCATCACATGCGAGGAATTAAATAACTACAAAAGATAGGAAAATCTATGTTTCATACAAGCGCACCAATCAAAAATTGACGAAACTGACAACTTCACTTCCAGATCAGTTCGAGTGGGCGCAGCTTCAATATTTCAATCAAACATAGAGCAGTATTCTTGCGGCACGTGGCCAACCAGATTTTTTTCAACCAATCACAGAGCGGAATTTTTGTAGCGCGCGGCCAACTAGATTTGCTTAAACCAATCAGATCACACACAAACCATAACTCCCGCGGGAGGTAAATCAGCTATAGATGCTCTATACGCCTGCGTGTAATAACACCCTTTACGAGCAAGTGGGATGAAAAGAGTATTGTAAATATTGTATTGCATTGTAAAGTGGTTATTTAAGCCTGAACACATAATCGCAGCGTTTCTTCTCGAACCGTACGTCGCCCTGGCTAATATGTCACGAGAATTCGCGTCGTTAGACTTGATTTATTTAACTCCAGCACACTGATTAATCTTGCACCGTATTAATGTTGCTTCCCTGTTCTTTTACTAATCTCCATCTGTTTTCGTAGCGGCCCTTAAATTTTAAATGAAACGAAGACGAATGGTGACTGCGACGAAAGAATTCTATTCATAGTCAATTAATGTATAATTGCTTTCTGGTTACCTGTTTATAAATTTATTGGTGTGTAGTGTGAGTTGGCAAATACAAAATGGATATGAATAATTTTGTTAACCGCCGTTATTAAACACACCTACAAGGATTATACCTATTTTACATAGTAGATCGACCTGAGGTTGACAAAGATTTTTGTATTTTGATTTAATGTTTAAACATTAGTCTTCATCTTCATTAAGCTCGTGTGTTGGAGTGAATTCTCAGTCGTAGAATTCCAGTAAGCACACTGCGTTTGCAATTAGTTAAGCTTGATAAAATACTTAAATACGTTTAGTATATTTATATATACTAAACGTGTATACTTTTCGTCCTAACTAATTCGATTTAGCGGCGTCAGAATAGAGCCCTTGGTTAATTAGATGGCAGTTTATACAAACACAAACGCAATCGTGTTTATAAATGTGAAAGAACATTAAAACATAAGTGGTTAATTCGTTATTGACGTTGCTGTTATACCTACAATTTTAGCCTCTAGGCATAAACGCCTTTTATTTTAAAGCCGATATTCGCTTGGCAATTTGTTCATACATGGGGGGAATCATGAAATAATCTGTGCATGTGTAAAACCCGTTTATATCCAGTAGTGTACCTATATTTAGTGCATAGTTATTTAATATGCACTAATAACAAGTGTAGTTAAAATCGTTGCGTTTTTTACACGACTTTTCTATTTGAACGTGATATAAAAAATTGTACACAGAATATTTTTTTCTTTTGTAAAAGTCACTGTTCTTTTGTTTCAGAGTAACTTTGGAGGCTCTTCTTGAATTTGGTAAGTCTGTCAAAAAATATATCTAGAAAGTCATTGCAAAATATTACATAATTATTATATTAATAGGGTAACTATGAACTGTAAAGTAAAAATAATTTATAGGATTTTTCACATGAAGTTTTAAACTGAAATTTTTACTACCAACTGTTTAAAATTATGTTAAACAGAGTCTTAAGTGAGACTTTTTCTAGAGTGATTTGTCTCATAAATATCTCCACATTACGGTGTGTGAACCTGACGCAGCGACCCTGTGCTACAGTTGGACCCAATCCAATGCCATGTATGAGATGAGTAATGTGTTTTAGCAATGTTATATTTTACGTCGCCCTAGCTTAAAGTGGTAATTAGCATCCTCGAACGCGTTCGGAAAATCTCACTTTCTGGCTTTAGGGAAACATTAAAGTGCATAATTATGTATACAAATACTTGCATTCTAAGGTGACTTTTTTGTTTTAGTAGCGTTCTTCATTTGTTTATGACTAACTGCCAGCACGTTACAAAAAAGGCAGACGAAATTGCGTGATACATCATACCCTACGTCCATCCCAAATAACAGGTGAAAGAATGAAGGTGAAGATACGTATTTGTGTAGTTCCAGAGATATCTTTGTTAGGTACCTACTTCAAAATCCAAAAAAAACATTTGTTAACCCCCGACGCAAAAAGAGGAGTGTTATAAGTTTGGCGTGTCTGTGTATCTCTAAGTCTGTCAGTGGCATCTTAGCTGCTAATCGAGTGATTTTTTTTGGCCGAAAGATGACGTGATCGAGATGGTTCTTAGCTACGTTTCAACAAAATCAGTTCAGCCGTTTGTGAGATACCTAATGAACTTTGAAATGAAGATGTCGGGGGTTTTTCAACTTTTCTAAGTTGTTCATTATTTTTATTGGTATCATACTTTATTTATTCGTATTACTAAATTAACAATTAAAATCGTTCTTAGTTACAAAATGCATGCAAATTAGAGCAGTACACCCAATTGCTGGAACCTCGCATTTCGCATAACTTATGCTTTCTATGTTTAGTTGGCAGACTCGGGTTAATGACCCTTCATCTCTTGTCTCTTGGCTCTTAAAAGAGCCTTTTTGCGAGCTTCGGAGCATTCTTATTGCCAATTTGTAGAACGATTTTAAGGGCTGCGAGATCAATTATCGAAAAACGACAGGTACAGCCGCCAAAAGGTTGTTGCTCGGTTAGCGCCACCCAGGGGATACGTGCAGGGTAATAGTGGCAATTCCTGCGGACGGTATCATACTAAGGTGATGAGGCTGGCCTCTCCCGGTAAGTATAGCAATACTTTAAGCAGTATGACTTCAAAATTTTCTAGTAAGATGACTGCAGTCCCAAAATCGGGAATATATTGCAAACTGTGGAACCGGTATATTCCGCTCGTGGTAACTACGTCCTGGTCACAGTTGTATAACAGCTTAATGCAGTTATCCAACTTTATACAAGCTGTCATTCAACTGTATTAAACTTCCGTAACAATCCGAATGGAAAATGTTGATAAATCTAGGTTGAATATTATATAAAGGACATGACAGCTGCATTGTAAGAAAATAAAATATGGACTATCTTACACAAATCGAACTATTCCCAAACTAAGCAAAGCTAAGTAGCAGACAACGATAAACATACATATTCATATAAATACATACTTAAATGCGTAGAAAACATCCATGACTCAGGAACAAAATATTTGTGCTCATCACACAAATAAATGCCCTTGCCGGGATTCGAACCCAGGACCTCTAGCGTCGTAGGCAAGGTCACTAGTGTCACTAAAAACTAGAACAAGAGTAAACCGTTCGACAAATCCTAGAAAAGACCGTAAATAATGCCGCAAATATTAGAATGGTTGTACACTGCGAATTGTTGCTGCGATGACTGCGATCCACGAATCTCGTGCCTGTGTCTCGCGATACAATAGGGGTGTAGACTCAAAATTTATTATAACTCCAAAAGAAAGAAGGCAAAAAATATGTCTCGTGACGAAAATCCCATTCAGATAATTGAAAAAAATTACGAAGCTGCAACTGTTTTCATATTACTTGTTAGAGGGAAAACGCTAGGGGATCGTAACGTTACGATCCACGAGCGTCATAGTAAATGACAATCGTTTCATATGAAGGTGTGTTTTGCGGAAAAGGGACAGAATATACTCTCTTACTTACAACTTTGAACACTTATAACTTTGTGATTAGAACTTTGCTTTACTTCATTCTGCATTTGTAATTTTTTTTTTCCTTTTTCGAGAAAATTCATTATTATTGGTTATTTTATTTGGTGTCTACATCCCTATTTCTATGCACATGAACATCAATGGCTAGTGTCGCGATACAATTGCGCGTTCGTGAATTCATACGCGATTTAGTCGACGCAAAGTCACGGTTTGTAACCGCTCTTATTATTTAAATTCAACAACCAATTTGAATTCGATGTTAAAATACTTAAATAAATAAACCGAAAACATGATAAATGCCTACTAGCGTGATCTAATCAAATCTAACGTAAGTTTTTTTTTAAACATGCATATGTATCTATTTATTTAAATAATTATTTTAATTTTAAGTTGATAAAAAATATACATATTATCCAAAGAAAACGAATATAAAACTATTTACAATAACAATAATATTAGAAACTAAACTAAACTAACGTTCGTTTTAACATTTTTGTGAAGTTTATGTTGAAATAATTATTAGTATACATTATACAAAATAAATTACCGTTTGTGAAAAATACAACAAAATTGTTAACATTTTTCGATCTTTCCATGGACCACGTATAAAAGTATAGGTAGTTGACTTACTGCCCTAAGCTATTATTCTACTGTGGCGACTGACCGTGCCACACTTGGATCCCGTCCAATGGCGTGTTATGTAGATGAGTTATTTGCATGAGGGTTTATTTCCTGTGATCTTTGAGGTCTGTTTGGCAGTACTTTATCATATTGGTATGCGATGTATCTCGGTCATTGATATCATTATGCGATGTGTGACAAGCACTCGTTCTGATACTAAACGACGTTATAACTTTTTCAATTAGTGATGTTTCCTGGTTTTGGCACACTTTGCGAGATTCATTCATACATACGATCACGCGTGTATTTCCTAAAAGAGTAGGCATAGTTGAGTCAAATAGTATGAGTCATCTCACCATTAAACCTAGTATAATGTGACCACGCCTCTAGTACAACTTTATGTAATTGGAGGTCAGACTTAACTAAAATATCTGCTAAGTTGCAGGTTAGTGCTGTGAAAACTGTCCTTCATCTCAAATCCCGCTCGGAGCCAGAAATTTTACATTGTTATGATTCATTGCATTTTAGACTGACTCCCTAAAGAAGGATTTTCTATCCCAAACTTTTTATTTCTACAAAAAAGCGTTGTGACTGAATATCGAATAAAACCGAATTGGAAAGCCTAAAATAATTGACTTACAAAAAGAAATGATTAAAAAACATTACACTCCTTTTTTGGGCAGTCGTGTAGAATTACAGGCGTGTCTTTTTTGAACACCGGTTGGGAATAACACGCGTTTTAAATCGGTGTACAGCCTTAAAATGCGCCATTTCCTGTGACATAACGAGCTATTAGAGCGAGAATACCCTTTAACCCTATTATTACAAAAGAACATATGTGAATACAAAATGCGTGTCACTTACTTGCTTATGTTATGGATCATCGCATCCCTTCTAATGGTTAAACGTATTAAGGTTCTTTCAATTCGTTTTTAGCCTTTCTGTGTCCAGGAAGCGGCGACAATAATAGGCAGTTAATGCTCTGCATTTACATGCTTCTATGGATGTTTTGAATGTTCTCGAATGGCTTTTGGGCTGTTGACGCGTTAACAAAGTAAAATACGAAAACTGGTTTAATCGTTGTTCTTTTTTGCGTTTTTGATTCAGTGGTTGACTATTTATATTTTGTTATTCATTTAAAATAATTCATGCTCTGATTTTACTTTTGCCATACTAAAACTGCTGTTCTTCATCTTTATTGTGGCTGAAGTACCCATTAGTTATTTTCTCTAACTCTGACTGTTGGCTGGCTGAATGTTGCGTGTAAGTATATCGTAGATGTACATTATTCTATGAAAGCTAGTAGTAAAACGGAATTTTCTTAAAGTAAATAAAACTGTCACTTTCTTAAGTTTGCAGATTTTAAAGTTATTCAGACTAACAAATCAAACAACAGCCAACTTTAAAGATATATTTAACTGCCAAACTCTTTCCTCCTCTCACAATTCACTTTTCTCTCTCGTTTGTGTTTACTACTACTATAACCACATGATATACATATATTATATTTTCTTTCTTCAGTAAGATAGAGGCACATCTCAATATGGGTGCCATAATTACATACACCCTTGTCTCACCAAAGAGGTGTGTTTTCATAACTCAACCGTACAATTTTATGCACCCCCGGTTTTCAATTCAGAAGGATTTACCCATACATTCTGTTACGCAAACTGGCTCATGTATATTTATTGCTGGTTAAAAGTTGCTGAAGAAGTGGCGTTAAATGAGTTTTATATTTCGTATTTTTATAATAGAGTATTAATTTTACTGAGAATGACGTTCAGTGATCAGCCATAAAACATCTACCACATTATTAATAAAACTTACTAAACCTCCATAATTATTCAAACTTTCACGATTCTCACACATTATTGTTACTAAACGGGAATTAATCGCGTATAATTAACTTATTTTTTTACCTCTCTGAGGTTCTCCGACGTTTCGGATGTCATTTATTTATTTAAAATAAACCAGAACATCCTTGGTCACGCTGGGTCCCCACGCTTTCGTACTGAATTGCCTCTGTTAGCAAACCACTATATCTGTGATCAGTTCAGTGTTCTTCATTATTACCTCTATAATTGAGACAGCGAATTTGTTTTACCTCTTTTACTGGTACTATAATTTAAGGAGTACTTTTCCTAAAGTGTTTTCTTTTTCAGAGGTAAAGCCTATGTAACTTAGATAACGTGATTTTATTATTCCTCCAACTCGGACTTTACTGCTGATAAGTTTCCATACTAATTCTTAGTCTACCCGCAAATTCCGCACTTGGCTAAGTGTGCCTAAATTACCTCAAGTTGATACTTCTAAAAGACAAACTAAGATGGCAGATTTTTTTGGATTGACGCATTCTAAATGCATATGTTTTATTTAATAATCGTACCTCTAGAACTAAAAAAAAAGAAGCGGGTTGTGTCGGAGATACAACCGTTAATTAACCCTTTACCTACGGGTGTCAACCAGAGTTGCCAGTACGGCAACACCGCTGCAGTACGGGTGTCAACTATAGTTGATGGAAGTAATGGTCATGTTCAATATTTTTTTTATCAAAACGAGACCTTGTATCTTGGTAATAGGGGTCACATTATGCATTGGGATTAGTACAGATACAAAGAAAAAAATATCATAATGTTTCGGTAGATGGCTCTGAAATAAACATATTTTTAAAAATGACCGCTTTTTTGGTGTCAACTGGGGTTGACACCCGTACTGCAGAAGTGCAAATAAATGAACTCAATATGGCGGACAATAGTGTTTTTGTGAGAGCAAGGTGTGGGAGTGTTTGGAGTGTAATTTTTAGTGATTGATATTTATGCATTATTTTTATAATTATCGTTATTTAAGTGTTTATTTGTGTTAAACATACTATAAACTAATGTTCTTAAACTTAAACATGTGAAATCCGCAAGTAGTAACTTAAAAATATTCAATTTCTTAGTGCCTGATATATTGCTTGATATCAGAAAAAATTGTGAATATTATTACTCCAAGTGATTATTTGTTGATTAAACACATTTTACTTATTGTGTGTGTGAAATTTCAACTGTGTAGCTGTAATACTTCAAAAGTTTCAAGTAAGTGAAAATATGCCTAACCACTGACTCTCGCCAAAACATGCCCGTATTGAGCGATGACGGGGTGATTAAAGGCCCCGTAGGTAAAGGGTTAAGTTTAAGTGGATACTTCTTTGTTGGCTGTACCCGTAAAATATATGTCTAAATTTTTTTTTGAAGCATATGTAGTGTCCCACTTCTGGGCAAAGGCCTCCTTTCTTGCTTTCCACTCGTCCCGATTCTGAGAAATCTCTGGCCATCGTTGTGAAATACGTCCAGGTCGTCCTGCCATCTCCTTTTCGGCCTGCCACACCGTTGCCTCCCACCATGCGGCACCCACTCCGTAGCTAGTTTAGCCCACCTCTGCGGGTGCATGCGGCAAACGTGGCCCGCCCATTCCCATTTCAGCTTGGTGTCGATATGTGTATTCTGCCTGTCCTAACCTACGGTGCCCAAACATGGTCACTGTTAAAAATATAATTTGAGTTTCCCGCTTTTGTGGCCAGCTTACGTATGACGTATGACCTTTTTGTTTTTCTTGCGCCATCGTTTGTTTTTTTTCCTCTACACATATTCTTTCAATTTGACAATGACATGTCTTGGTATTTTGGATTATTAAAGATCTTCATCACAAATGGACCTTGTGTTGATTTATTTTATCAGGTTAAGTGCCCAGTAAAGCCCAGAAATAAATTCAGTGCAAAAAACTCGTAGTGGGAAAGTGTCAGTGCAAAATTCGTATGGACATAACATCAACAACGAACAGTGATCTTTGATTTAACTTTTAACAGTGTAATTCGTGTTTTTACTCTGAAATACGTGTGAAAATGGCTGCTAGTAATCAAATGGCATTAATTGAAAAGTTAACCGGTCGTGATAATTACGCAACTTGGCGGTTTGCAGTAAAAACGTACTTGCAGCATGAAGAGCTTTGGCATTGCGTCGAACCGCCTGAGGGCAGCAAAATAGATGCGAAACAGGACACGAAGGCTAAAACAAAGATAATTCTCCTGGTTGATCCGTTAAATTATGTCCACATACAAGAAGCGTACACCGCCAAAGAAGTTTGGGACAAGTTGTAAAAAGCGTTTGACGACTCTGGGCTGACACGCCGCGTTGGTTTATTGCGTGATCTCTGTAATACCTCGCTATCCGAATGTCAAAATGTAGAAGAATATGTGAGCAAAATAATGAATACTGCACATAAGCTCCGAAACATAGGCTTTGCGGTAGATGACGAGTGGCTCGGCACACTGCTGCTCTCCGGTCTTCCTCAATCGTACCAGCCTATGATAATTGCTATAGAAAGCTCTGGCATGAAAATAACTTCAGATTCTGTAAAAGCAAAGTTATTACAAGATGTTAGGCATTCTGAGATTGACTCTACAGCATTTGCATCTAAAAATTACTAGAGACAATCTAAAGGGCCTAGATGCTACACTTGTAATAAATATGGCCATAAAAGTCCAGAATGCAAGTCCAAATCTAAGGACGTGCACCAGAAACCAAGCTCATCATATGCCGCAGTCTTTGTTGCAACATCAACACAAGATGACCCCTGGTTTATAGACTCTGGTGCATCGTCTCATCTTACAAAATACAAGAACTTGCTGCAGAATAAGACGGCTCCTGCCATACGGAATATAAGAGTGGCAGATAACAAGTTATTATCAGTGCAATGCTCGGGACAAGTCAGCTTAGACACCTATGATGGTAAAGGTGAAGAAAGCAAGGTACTGTTTACAAATGTGCTGTATGTGCCTGAACTAGCGACAAACCTGCTGTCTGTTAGTCAGATTATCAAGAGTGGTGGCCAAGTAAAGTTCAACGAAAGAGGCTGTGTTATCTTAAACAATAATAGTCAGATAGTAGCAACAGCGAGTCTTATCAACAACATGTACCGGCTAGATATGCCTGGAAGTGGCTATGCATGCATGTCTGATGTTGAAGAAGAAGATACTTACCTGTGGCACCAGATAATGGGGCACCTGAACTTTCAGAGTCTAAGGAAAATGAAAGAAAACACCGAACATGTAACTTTCTCCGCAAAACCAGAAAGTCTGACATGTATAACCTGCAAAGAAGGTAAACTGGCTCGACTGCCTTTTAAAAGTGAAGGCTCAAATTCAAGGGGAGTGTTAAAAATATAATTTGAGTTTCCCGCTTTTGTGGCCAGCTTACGTATGACGTATGACCTTTTTGTTTTTCTTGTGCCATCGTTTGTTTTTTTTCCTCTACACATATTCTTTCAATTTGACAATGACATGTCTTGGTATTTTGGATTATTAAAGATCTTCATCACAAATGGACCTTGTGTTGATTTATTTTATCAGTCACTCACTGAGGCACAAAATACCAGATTGAAGGTTTGCCAACGGATCGATCGGGTCCGAAACTCTACGCTACGCTCAAAAACTTGCATTGCTGACGTCAACTGACGTTGAAGCCAAGACCGCCAAGCTGAAATGGGAATCTGAATTAATTCACTAAAATCTGTATGAGTATAGATAAATCGGTATATATGGCAACATTGACTGACGTAGCTCATTTGACTCGCGATACATTAAACATGGCAGTCATTTCAGCATTATTTTCATGTCCGCCACATAAACCAAATAACATTTTGTCATTAATAACTAATGGCAAATAAAGAAGTACCCCTATACAAGAACGCGAGCAAAGAAGTATCCACTTCAATAACCTCTAATAACACCTCTGTTAATGAAACCCTCTGTAAATGTGACAGATATTTATTTATATTGGATATCGGAGATACTGGGTCAATGGAATATCTCTTTAAGTGAGACAAATTTGCCGGTCCCTTAACTAATGTCCCAGTTATCAATGTTTCACTGAAATTAATTTGAAAAGAATAAGCAATGCTGTAATATCCACCGTATGGTTGCAGCTGAGTTACTGCTTCAGCACATCTATGGCCTGTGTTGAAAGCATTTTAATTATCCGCAACAAGCTATTACGCGAGTGCCAGAATATGTTTTTGCAAATATTGAAACATGAATACGTCAGGTAATTGGATTCGGGCGCTCCAAATTACTGTATAAATTAAACAAAAGGCCTGAACGTACCTACTTTTAAAAAAAAATTATAAAGTTTTTGGGTTTTCGCTCACAGACTAAGGCCGGCGTCACACATAACGGAATTTAGTCACTGAATCATCATCTGAATCACTCACAAATCTTTTTTAGGGTTCCGTACCCAAAGGGTGAAACGGGACCCTATTACTAAGACTATCCGTCCGTCTGTCTGTCTGTCCGTCTGTCACTAGGCTATATATCTCATGAACCGTGATAGTTAGACAGTTGAAATTTTCACCTATGATGTACTTCTGTCGCCGCTATAACAAAAAGCGGCCAAGTGCGAGTAGGACTCGCACATGAAGGGTTCCGTTAAATAAATTGCTTTTTACGATTTATGACGTATTAAAAAAAACTACTTACTAGATCTCGTTCAAACCAATTTTCGTTGAAAGTTTGCATGGTAATGTATATCATATATTATTTTTAGTTTTATCATTCTCTTATTTTAGAAGTTACAGGGGGGGGGACACACACATTTTACCACTTTGGAAGTGTCTCTCGCGCAAACTATTCAGTTTAGAAAAAAATGATGTTAAAAACCTCAATATCATTTTTGAAGACCTATCCATAGATACCCCACACGTATGGGTTTGATGAAAAAAAAAATGTAGGTTTAGTTCTTAGTATGGGGAACCTTAAATTTATTGTTTTTTTTTATATTTTTGTGTAAAAATCTTAATGCGGTTTATAGAATACATCTACAAACTAAGTTTCAACAGTATAGCTCTTATAGTTTCGGAAAAAAGTGGTTATGACATACGGACGGACAGACAGACAGACAGACAGACATGACGAATCTATAAGGGTTCCGTTTTTTGCCATTTGGCTACGGAACCCTAATAAATACTAAAAAACGGAATAAAATTAATATTTAAGGGGCTCCCATACAACAAACGTGATTTTTTTGCGGTTTTTATACGAGTAGGTAATGGTACGGAACCCTTCGTGCGGGAGTCCGACTCGTACTTGGCCGGTTTTTTTGCTTTTTAGTGGTCTAGATACTGAATTCAGGGCATGAATTCAGACTGTGTGAGCCCAGCCTAAGGGTGAATATACACGAAAAATGTGTTTTCATACATTGATAGGTGTCAATCATATATATGTCACCGTTAGATTGTGAACACCGTCAGTTTATAATCTTACCCGTTATATTGTAAACTGACGGAATATTGTGAACTGCCAAAACCGTTCACAATTTAACGCAATATTTTTCGTTAGGTTATAAACTTTCAATGTCGAATCGTCAAATTGTGAACTGAGATCAAATCGGCTTGCTACGCAACGTACACAAAGACTAGGTAGGTTAGGTTAGTTAGGTATCTTCAGTTGCCCGAAGGGCAAAGCGCCCAGAAATAGGAGCCCCGCGCAGCGGGGCTCCGTCGACAATGCTGGGTGCCGAAATAAATGGAAGAAAATGTCTGAATACCAAAAAAAAACAATCATGTTCTGACGTAAGTGGAATCTGATGCAAGTGGAATAATTCGCTCAACCAAACAGCGCACATGTTGCATTCCAAATCAGGCAAATTTGATTCAGTTTACAATTTGACGATATGCCATTGTTAGTTTATAAACTAACCAAAATGAATGCGTAAAATTATGAATTATTTTAGCAGTTTACAATATTCCGTCAGTTTACAATATAACGGGTTAGATTATAAACTGACGGTTTTCACAATCTAACGGTGACATATATATAAGCTATATCTGTGGTGGATATTTGTCCTAACAGCTTGACAGCTAGGTGTTAAATATATGAAAATACAGCTTCGCATATATTTGGTAGATAATTACCCTAACCAGTACGTCTAGCACAACTTGCTGCTAAGTCGTGTCGCGCGGGACTCAGCGACTCCTGTCTCACTCGTATTGTGCAAATTAGAAAGAGGCGGGTAGATTCTCTCGACTCGCGTCGCGCTTGTTGTGTCAGTTGTGCTAGCCCCGCAGACTCGACAGCGGATTATATTAGGTACCAGTATCGAACAAGATAGTCGTAGGTATACAACATTTCAATAAGACTGACAGAGTTATATCATATTTATTATCTTTGTCATAGTATTTCTATTTCTTTACCTCATATAAAATTGTGGCCAATTAGCCCAAACAGTCAGCCATTTTAAAATGAGTTCTGTCATTCTGTGCTAATATAATACTGACAGTATCATCATCATCATCAAATCAGCCGAAAGACGTCCACTGCTGGACATATGCCTCCCCAAAGAGTGCCAAAGTGACCGGTCCTGCGCCACCCGCATCCAGCGGACTCCCGCGACCTGACAGTATAATATACCTACTGACAAATAAATATTTAAATCTGCAGGTCGACCACGTAACGCATCTAAATGATATTTTTTGTATGGGAAAAAATACAGTTGAGTTGTCCTAACATACGTTTGAACAGTTACGCTATCACCCCTCTGCCTCTGGGCAACATCAGTAAGCTCTCGGTAAAGTAGAAAACTGCGCTTCCCTTCACTTCCGCCTCGCCAAATCTGGAAGTGGATTTTTACTGGTAAGTGTTATTACATTCTTCATCATTCTTCATCGTTAATTTTGTGAATAATTAAGACCATTTCAATCATGTCTCCTTTCATTTAAGTTTTAAATCGAAAGTCCTAAGCACCGTCCTAACAGTCTAACCTTTTGTCTCCTTATTAAACGACTGACAGTAAATATAATTGAGTTTATCCACGAACTAACTACCTTCACCCGTCGTCGCCAATTATGAACATTGTCACTAATTAAATCAATTACTATAATTCCTGTTTGAACCAATATCTGACGAAGCTGGTATAAAACAGATCATTTTAAAGACGACTAGATTTTGCCCGCGATTTCGGCCACGTATTCGCCTAGTGGTGCATTTCTAGGGATGATTTCCAGGATAAAAACTATCCTATGTCCTCAACCTACTCCTTACCAAATTTCATATAAATCGGTTCAGAGGTTTAAGCTTGAAAAGATAATTTTGACATTTAATTTATAACATTAATATGGATTTAATGGACACCTACGACCCTTTTACATGGTAATATTAGTCCAATACTGAGGCTGTATTCGACTAATAGTCATCATCATCATCATCATATCAGCCGAAAGACGTCCACTAGGCCTCCCCCAAAGAGTTCCAAAGTGACTGGTCCTGCGCCACCTGCATCCAGCGGACTCCCGCGACTTTTACCAGGTCATCAGTCCACCTTGTGGGAGGCCTACCAACGCCGCGCAAACCGGTACGTGGTACTTATAGTATTTCTTTTCAAATTGCCATAGTGTTTATTGCGAGATAGAATCAAATACCAAGCCGATTCCTTTCCATTATGTGTATTTAGTCAAATGGGATCCATATCAATCTCCGATATGTTACCATGCCGAATTCAAAAGGGCATTATACTCTATGAGTTTCATTGTATATGAGACCTTCTTAAAGTGTTATATAATATTAATTGAATAGCATGGCATTTACAACCATCTTCGGATAAATGGTTTGTTTGCGAATATTAAATTAACATAGTAATTTGAATTACGATGTGTTGTGTTCAACGATGTAATAACAATAAATTAGCTTGTATTATAATATAACACATCAGAATTATAATGGTTATTATATTCCCGTTTGATCGAATGTATAATGTTATTACTGTGAAATTTGCCCACTGTATCACATAAGTATATTGGTTTTCCTAATGCAATCGTTGGAAAAATTAGCTTATTTTTTCTCCAGCTTATGGAAGAAGAACAAGCGAAAATATGTTATTACAGTGAACATTAGATTTTTTTTTCAAAAGTTAATTATTTATTTAACGACCTCCGTAGCCCAGTGGGTAGTGACTCTGCCTACGAAGCTGGAGGTCCCGGGTTCGAATCCCGGTCAGGGCATTTATTTGTGTGTTTATCACGAATATTTTTTCCTGAGTTATAGATGTTATATATGTATATAAGTGTCTATATGTATTAATCTATTATATATATCATCGCCTAGTACCCACAACACAAGCCTTATTGAGCTTACCGTGGGCCTAGGTTGATTTGTGTAAGATTGTCCAGTAATATTTTTTATTTTTATTTGTGACATGAATCATTATGCGAGTACTAATATTTGAAGAGATAAAATGCGCAAAAATATATATCTGACATGCTTTAACGAATGTACCTATACAAATAATAGGTTTGTAGATAAATTACACGTTTTGTCCCGACCCGACATATATTTTTGTACCTACATTAGAAGAAAAAATATGCATTGCAATAAAAACCTATGGAATTCATATATCGTAAAGCTGCCCTTAATGTCTGGGATAAAAGGTAATCGAACGAAAACGTAGAAATCAGACACATTCCGAACAAATTGAAAACACCTATTTACTCCTAAAAATCGCAAAGGGCCCGGAAGGTACTGAAAGACAAAGGGGTTCCTAAATCAACAATAACAAAGGGTTCATACAAATAAAGGTACAGATGACTGACTCTAGTCCTTAAGTCGTTGGGATAAGGCTCACAGGTTCTGTGTGTATGGTATCATTAAACTGGGAGCAAATATTCGAGATATAATTGCGACGAAAGATATGTCGGGTTCGAGGGAATTGGAATGTTGTATATGTTTTTAGAGTAGGCATGGATTTGCTTCAATTATTTTGCTTTTTAATGTGGTTACTAGAAGTAACATAATATTATGATGGCAAGATATAACTCGCTCGCGAAATTGCTCGAGGGATAAACTCGCCTTTCTACAACTTTTTTTTGTTTTCACTTTGCAATGTTTTATCTCCACTTATATCTCCACTTATAATAAATCTCTAAATTAAAAAAAGAATCAGCCAGTTTGAAACTAAGCTTTGCGCGGTTCGAATGTTCTCAGCATCCCATGAACGGAAAAATATGAAACATTTTATATAGGTACATTATTATTCTAGCTGCAACTTAGGATAGTTTTTATCCGACTGCGACAGTTAATTAATTTACCGAAATATACGACTTCATTTAATTTTTCATTTATTTTTATTGAAATCAAACGCTGCTCCAACTGTCAGCTATAAGAACCATCAAATTTTCGTCAAAATGGCGGAATTGCTTTGCCTTTCACTTATTAATAATTTAAATCCCGTCTACGATAGACCTTTACGAGACAAAAGCTAAAATATAAACCATAAAAAAATATTCGATTCTGATATGAGAACTTATATGCGCAAATGTCGTTTTATGTCGTAATTTCAATAAATGAAATCAACAAATTTGAACAATATAATTAACACGAATTTGTTTTTTTTGAATGACAATGGCACGCGCTCGGCGCATTCAGCCAAAGTACCTGCGGCGCTACCACGAAAACTGATACTCAATGTTCATATATTTGCATCCCTGTCACTCGAGTATGGTTAGTGCGATCGAGATAGAGATACCCGAATATTTTCGAATTCCGAAGTTCGTGGTTATAGCTCAGGAATCGAAAATATGGTAAATAATCATAATGTATTTTCTCGAAAAAGAATTTAAAATAAATATAGTCAAATGGAAAAAAAAACAAAGCAAGAGGTTATATAGGTAATGATTAAGTTATAAGAGTCCAAAGTTTTAAGAGGGGGTATGTTCTGTCCCTTTTCCGCAAAACGCACCTTCATATGAAACGATTGTTTTTTACTATGACGCTCGAGTATGTTGACGTCACAGTCCCTCATCGTTTTCTCACTCTAACAAGCGACATTATAACGGATGTAGCTTCATAATTTTTTGAGATATTTGAATGGGAGTTTCATTATCTTCTATCTATTTATACATAATAAATGCCTATGTCCTGACTGACTTATTCACTCAATCACTCACTCACTCACTCATCAACGCACAGCCGAAACTACTAATCTTAGAGAGTTGATTTTTGCACAGTATGTTGCTTTTATAACGTGGGCTAGGGATAAAAAGGGATTTTTGAAAATTCTACCCCTAAGGGGGTAAAATGGGGGTGCAAAGTTTGTATGGGAGAACCTTTTTTTTTTGAGCTATAGACTTAAACTTTGTAGAAAAATTAGTTATTAGAATACAAATGAAACACTTTCAGCGTTTTGGAAAATTCCACCCCTACGGGGGTAAAATAGGGGTGCAAGGTTTGTATGGGGGAAACATTTTTTTTTAAATAGAGACTTAAAACTTTGTAGAAAGATCAGTCATTAGAATACAAATAAAGAACTTTCAGGGTTTTAGAAAATTCTACCCCTAAAGGGGTAAAATAGAGTGCAAAGTTTGTGTTGCGGATGCAACCTATTTTGTACCTTTTTTTGTCTATTATTTTTATACTTTTGGAATGTTTTATTTTGTTTTATCAGTTGTCAATATATTGCTGTCGAAAACAGATTGAGTCGGCTTGGTTTTAATATATTTCCTATAAATAATCACTCCAGCTATACAGTCCATCAGAAGTCCTTTATATTTGATCCTTCTCCCGTCTTATAATGAATATGCGAAGTAGAACCAAGCAGCTGGCAACGCCGGCTAAAAGTCGTAAGGCGACACGTTCAGAACCAGGTGCACCCGCTGTGGGTGGGGTCGGTCGGTCCAAAAGTCAGGGCCTCACGAAGACTGATGCCACAGAAACACCCGCAGCTCTCGATATTGTTCGCGCGTGTCCCGCAACTACCACCACCGGCGGCTGCGGCTCCGCTGTTGCAGCCGAACATTTTGACGTTTCTCCTAGTTGCAGGTCGCACGTATCAGGGTCTTCGCGGTCATCAGCTACTATAAAAGCACGGAGGCTTTCTGCGGAGGCCGAGTTGGCCCGCAGAAGTATGGAGCGAGAGCAAGAATTGATGATTCGTGAGCAAGAAATTGAGATTGCTCGACAAAGAAAACTACTTGAGCAGGTAAAACAAGTAGAACAATTAGAAATGGAAGCTGCTCTGGCCGCTCAAGAAGCCGAAGAACGTTCCGCAAAGTCGGCCAGTAATGTTCATTCCCGGACGGCATCTTGGGTTCGCGATATAAACCAGGGTAGCTGCCTACGCATGACGAATGAGCCAACTGTCGAATTGCATCGCAATACAGGAAACGATGGAATTATACTCAAAGCGATTGCTGACACTGCAGCTGCAGCAAAAGCTTTGGCTTCAGGTCGTAGAGCCAACATAGAACTCCCTACATTCTTCGGGAATGGTTCCCAATGGCTACAATTTAAACGTCAATTTAGTAGTACTGAGTCTTCTCATTCCCCCGCAGAGAACGTTGCGCGTTTACAGAACGCGCTTCGCGGACCCGCGCGTGAGGCGGTCGCTTCGCTGCTCCACACGGCAGCTGCCCCCGAGGAGATCATGCACGCACTCGAGCGAACATTTGCGTGCCCGGAAATGGTCGTCTTTGGTGAGGTACAAGTGTTGAAAACGCTGCCGCGGCTTGGCGCCGAGCTTAAGGAGATTGGTATTTTTGCCAACAAGGTACGAAACAGCCTTTCTACTATGAAATTACTCGGTCTACGAGAATATTTACATTCACCTGAGCTATTTCATAGTATTTTGGGCAAATTTAACCCTTTAATGAAGATGAGGTGGTCTGACTATGCGTCAGAAATGTCAAACCCTCTCATGTCAAAGTTAGAACTTTTGTCTGATTTTCTAACTCGTGAACACGAGCGTTATATTAAATTCGCATTATCTCCTGAAATAGGTTTTATTGCTACACAACAAAACATCATTGTGCCTGTCAATAAACAATTCAAACGTGAAAATATTCACGCTGTGACACATGACAATATTAAAACAGGTGACAAAACCGAATGCATTTATTGTAAAAAGTGCCATGATATAAAAAACTGTTCCGAATTCACAAGGTTATCAGTTGAAAACAGGTGGTGTTGGTTGCGTGAACACAAAATATGCTACAAATGTCTAAAGAGTAAATCACATCAGTGGAAGTTATGTAAAGTGAACCCTTGTGGTGTCGACGGTTGTACTTTCCGACACCATCCACTTTTACACGGCAGGCAGGATACATTTACATCACCGCAAACACACCATACACAGGCGTTCCATAATACAGTGTGTACAGCTGCGCTCAACCATGAGTGTGAAACAGAACTAAACAATATGAACAATACGGGGTGTACGGCACCGCTAAACAAAACTGAGTGTACTGCGTTCAATAATATTGGGTATGCGAATTTGTCTGAAAGGGATGCCAAACACACGCCGTGCTGTTCCAAGACTACACAGGAGTTGTCAAAAGAAAACGTCATGGTTTCTAATACAGGTATTTTAAGTCAACATGTTGGAACGACAACCAAAACACAACCACACAGCGCATTATTAAAAGTGGTACCAGTTATTGTGTCTGGACCAGCTGGCAGTTACGAAACCTTCGCACTCCTAGACGATGGCAGTACAGCGTCGTTAATTGATTCTAAAGTGGCTGCCCGTATCGGGGTGTCAGGGCCAGAGGAGGTTATTACTGTCAATGCTGTAGGTGGCTTACACAAAACTACTAAGATTTCTTATGTGGACTTTTACATACAGGGTAAACACGAATCTGACAGGTTTTTAGTCAATCGTGCCAGGGCCATGTCCTTACTCAGCTTGAGCACGCAAACATTGTCCAAACACACCGCACAGTCTTACGATTATTTGAGTGATTTAACCGATTATTTGACGTACACTGACGCTATGCCAACCGTGCTGATTGGTGCCGAGCACTGGCATCTGTCAATATCTCGTGATATCCGCGCTGGTAGTCGTAATGAGCCGGTAGCTTGTCACACCTGGCTTGGTTGGACATTGTATGGAGTGGCTTCTAGTAAAACGAAACCGGTTGAGTTTGTCAACCACTGTCACCTAGACCGTATTGAGCTTACTGAACATGAACGTTTAGAACTGCTAATAAAGGAGCAGTACAAATTGGACTCACTGGGTATTACCAAACATGAGAAACTTCATAGTAAACTGGATGCTCGAGCTGTTGAGATCTTACACAATACTACCACACGTTTGCCAACTGGTAGGTATGAGGTAGGACTTCCATGGCGGGATAATATTCAGTGCGTTCCCGACAGTTATCCGCAAGCCCTATCTCGCTTCTTAAGTTTAGAAAGACGTATGTTTCGAGAGTCCGATTTTGCTGAAGCGTACAAAAGGTTTATTGACAATATGATTGCCAAAGGTTATGCTGAAGAATGTGATCCTGTCACTTATTATGGTCATTCTGTCAGTAATAGGAACGGTACCAATGTTATCAACAGTAAACACAATTTAGTGGAATGTCCAAATAAAAATAACACTTCGTCAGGTTACATTCAATATGGTACAGTCAGTCCGAATAAAGTGCAACCAAAATGTCATGACTACATGTCAACCACAGACATGGATAAAATAAACTTAAAAACGACTTCTGAATCTTCTGATACAACTCAAAGTGAAACCAATACCGAAATAAGGTGGTATTTGCCTCATTTTGGGGTGTATCACCCACAAAAGCGTAAACTCCGTGTCGTCCATGATGCAGCCGCAATGAATCAAGGCGTTTCCTTAAATTCGTTGCTTCTTCAAGGACCAGATCTCTTAGAAAACTTATTAGGCATACTTTGGCGTTTTTAGAGAGGGCGCTGTCGCAATGACAGCCGATATTAAGGAGATGTTTCCCCAAATACGGATCCGTGATCAAGATAGGGACGCATTACGCTTTTTATGGCGCGACGTTAGGTCAAAGAACACAACTCCCATAAAAGAGTATCGAATGACAGCTGTTGTTTTCGGGGCGTCATCCAGTCCATTTACTGCGCTGTATATCAAAAATAAAAATGCAATGTCACATCAGGATTTGTATCCCAAAGCAGCCAATGCAAGCATTCACAGTTCCTATATGGATGATTTTTTGGACAGTCTTGATGAGGTAAATGAAGCTGCGCAGCTGGCATCCGATGTGGTGACTATCCACCGTAACGCCTGTTTTGAAATGTGTAGTTGGATTTCTAACTGCCAGGAAGCGTTACGTCTTGTTCCAACTGAATTGCGCGCTGCACAGCCTACTGAAGTGTCTCTTGGTAGTGAATCAACTAACGTCAGAGCCTTAGGTGTCTCTTGGGATCCTATATCGGATACCATTGGTTTTAGGACTGGTTTAGAAGGGCTCAAGTTACATGGTGTTTTTACTAAGCGTAAAGTTTTGTCCCACCTCATGAAAGTGTACGACCCACTAGGATTGCTTGGCCCTATAGTGGTCAAGGGCCGTATACTCCTTCAGGAGGCGTGGAGATCCAACATTGACTGGGACACGGTTTTCCCACCTTCACAGGTGTTAAGGTGGAACGAATGGTTTAAAGAACTGTCAGATATATCTAATATTAGAATTCCACGTTGGTACGCTAAGGTAAACGGCGAGCCTCTGCACAGGGAGCTACACGTTTTTGCGGATGCGAGCGAGCTTGCCTATGCGACTGTCGCTTATTGGCGTTTTTTGTACGCAGACGGTACAGTCAAGCTTGCTCTCATATCCAGTAAAGCAAGAGTATCGCCATTGAAGCCCACTTCAATTCCACGCCTAGAATTGCAGGGTGCTTTAATAGCTTCACGCCTTGCTATGACCATCAAGGAATTTCACAAGAAAAAGCCTATTCGGACGTTTTTTTTTGGACAGATTCGAGAACTGTCCTTAGCTGGCTAAGAAGTGACGCACGAACGTTCAAGCCCTTTGTGGCCCATCGGATCGGCGAAATAACTGAAAATTCATGCGTTCAAGACTGGAGATGGGTCCCAACTGACTTGAACGTCGCGGACGATGCCACGCGAATCAAACCTCTCCATATCAACCCTAACCACCGATGGTTCACCGGCCCCTCATTTCTTCTGGCTTCTCCGGAAAATTGGCCTGTGGAACCAGCTGGCCAGCCTCCAGTTCATGAAGAGTTTAAGCATACTCCTACACTTGTGGTTGGGCATCTGGTTATCACCGCGGATTTCAGTCGTTTTAGTGACTGGTTGCGCTTACTGCGCGCCACTGCTCGCGTTTTGCAGGCGGCTTCTAAATTTCGCTCACTTGTGGACCGCGTTAGACACATTGATCACACTGATCCTAGCACCGATTTTAGGGTTCGTCAACGTACAAACGCGCCTACGTCCACCGCTCTATTACCCCTGACAGCGGAATTGATGCAAGCCGCAGAAAGGCACGTCCTGCAGAAAGTACAGTCCGAGACATTTGGAGAAGAAATTCTGCGGATTGAACGAGGAGAGTTATTGCCCAAGAGCAGTCGCTTAGCAAAGTTATCACCCAAGATGGGAACGGACAATTTGCTACGTTTGGTCGGCAGAATTGAGGCTGTAGAAGACGTCGGTACCGAAGTCAAATCGCCCATACTGTTAGATGGTCATCACCCAGTCGTGCGCCTTTTGGTTCTCTTTTACCATCGCAAGGCTGGACATGCGAATAATGAGATGGTCGTCAATGAGCTGAGACAGAGATACTGGCTTCTTCCCTTGCGCAGCACCATACGAAGCGTCGCCAGCAAATGTTTGTATTGTCGGATCAGGAAGTCAAAACCGATGAATCCAATGACTGGAAACCTTCCTCCGCAGCGGCTTGCCCACCATCGCCGCCCATTTAATTTCACTGGACTTGATTATTTTGGCCCGATTAACTCCACAATCGGACGCAAACAGGAAAAACGATACGTAGCCCTATTTACCTGCTTGACTTCCAGAGCCGTCCATTTGGAACTTGTGCACTCCCTGACGGCTGATTCAGCGATAATGAGTTTACGTCGATTTATTGCAAGGAGAGGTGCTCCCGAAACAATATTCTCTGACAACGGAACTTGTTTTGTTGGTGGTGACCGAATATTACGGGAGTTTTATCAGACAGATGTCAACGATTTTGCTGCCAGCCGAGGAATCAATTGGAGCTTTATTCCTCCCGCTGCTCCTTTCTTTGGTGGATGCTGGGAACGGCTAGTTCGCACCGTCAAAGTTGCACTGAACGCCACCCTACGCGAAAGGGCACCTAACGCAGAAGTACTCGTGACCCTCCTGATGGAAGCTGAGGCCATTGTCAACTCCCGGCCCCTAAGTCACGTTTCTGTGAGTCAAGATGACCAGGAGACGCTGACACCTTTCCACTTTCTAATTGGCACATCCTCGAATCAAGTCCTACCTGCAACCCTTGACGACCGAGACCTTCTTCGTAGAGCAGACTGGAGGAAGGCCTTGAGGTTAGCCGACCATTTTTGGAACCGTTGGGTGAAAGAGATTCTACCTACAATGCAACCACGACAGACAGGCGAAAACAGGGAACGCGACTTAAACATCGGTGACCTGGTACTCATCGTGGACGAAAATCTTCCAAGAGGAACTTGGCCAAGAGGCCGCATCACTGCAACCTTCCCTGGCCGAGATGGCGTAGTCAGGGTGGTGGACGTAGCCACACAGGGAGGCCTTCTTCGTCGGCCCTCCAAAAAGTTGGTCAGGCTAGACGCGTAGGGCTCCTTATTGGCTGGCCCGGCTAGCTTCGTGTGCTTTCGCACACTAGGGGGTGGGATGTTGCGGATGCAACCTATTTTGTACCTTTTTTTGTCTATTATTTTTATACTTTTGGAATGTTTTATTTTGTTTTATCAGTTGTCAATATATTGCTGTCGAAAACAGATTGAGTCGGCTTGGTTTTAATATATTTCCTATAAATAATCACTCCAGCTATACAGTCCATCAGAAGTCCTTTACAGTTTGTATGGGAAAAACTACTTTTTTTTAAATAGAGACTTAAAACTTTGTAGAGAAATTATTCATTAGAATACAAATAAAGTACCTAGATTCAGTGTTTTAAAAAAATCTACCCCTAAGGGGGTAAAATAGGGGTGCAAATTTTGTATGGGGGAAACAATATTTTTTTTAAATAGAGATTTAAAACTTTGTAGAAAGATTAGTCATCAGAATACAAATTAAGTACTTTCAGCGTTTTAGAAAATTCTACCCCTAAAAATAGGGGGCTAAAATAGGGGTGCAAAGTTTGTATGTGGGAAACTATTTTTTTTAGCTAGAGTCCTAAAACTTTGTAGAAAGATTATTTAAATACAAAGAAAGTACTTTCAGCTATTTGGAAAATTTCACCCCTAAGGGGGTAAAATAGGGTGCAAAGTTTGTATGGGAAAAACATTTTTTTTTAATGGAGACTTAAAATTTTGACGAAAAATTACTTATTAGAACATGAAAAATACTACATTCGGCGTTTTACAAAAATCATTCCCTAAGGGGGTTAAAAAAGGGTGCAAGGTTTGTATGGGGAACACTTTTTCTGAGCTAGACACTTAAAACTTTGTAGAAAGATGACTTATAAAAATACAAAAAAAAAGACTTTCAGCGTTTTGAAAAAATCTATCCCTAAGGGGATAAAAAGGGGTGCAAAGTTTTTATCAGGGAAAGTTTATGTTTTTGAGTTAGAGACTTGAAACTTTGTAGAAAGATTACTTATTAAAATACAAAAAAAGAACACACATCGTTTTAGAAAATTCCACCCCTAATAGGGTTAAAAAGGAGAGCAAGCTTTGCATGGGCAACACTTTTTTTTGAGTTGGACTTAAAACTTTGCAAAAAGATTACTTATTAGAATACTAAAAAGGAACTTTCAGCGTTTTAGAAAACTCCATCCCTAAGGGGATCCTTAAGATCCTTAAGAAGGGTAGCCAGTGTTGTGTGGGAAAAACTTTTTTTTTTACTAGACTTAAAACTATTCAAAATGTTACTTATTAAAATTAATAATAAAGTACTTTCAGAGTTTTAGAAAATTCCACCCCTAAGGGGGTTAAGAAAGCTTTGTATGGGCAACACTTTTTTTGAGCTAGAGACTTAAAAGTTTACGAAAAAAGTTCTTTCAGCGATTAGAAAAATTCAACCTCTAAAGGGGTTTAAAAGGGGGTTCAAATTTTAAATGGCGAGCAATAAAATTTTAAAGTGTGAGTAAGAGATTTTTAACTTCGGTCTTATTCTGTACGTTAAAAGACTGCAAAACTGATTTCAGAGTTTTTCCAAATTCATCCTCTAAGAGTGTTAAAATTGGTTCAAAGTTTGAGTATTTCAAGGCATTTTTAAAGTATGAGATTTTTAACTTTGGTTTTAGACTGTTTGTTCACAAACTAGAAAATGAACATCAACTTTTTTTTTAATTATCCCCTAAAAGAGGGTTCAAATTTTGTATTGAGAGAAATCATTTTCTAAGACGATAAAAAGTTCTACGCGGACGAAGTCGCGGGCAACAGCTAGTGTACAATAAAGTTACACATACATACAATGATGTAATATAAAATATACGTAGATATGCTATAAGCGGTCCAAAAGTGGCACACAATTTTGGTCAAGTCACACAGCTTGCCATAGTTTTGCGTCGTCAATGGAAACGAATGCTGTCAGAATTTGGTGGTGTCAGATTTTAAACACGGAATTTCGTATAGACAACATATCTATCTATTTTTATATTACATTATTGCATACATACATATATATATTGTTATATATTATTATTTGTTTTGTGGGCCTTAATATGCCGCTTCGACCAGCAAGTGATCTATTGTGGCGGGCTGTGGCAGCCCTTTCTTTAGAGTTCACCGTTAAGGCCCGTTGCCTGCCTGCCATTCCAGATTCTTTGATACATACATTACTTAGGGTAGTTACAACAGTCAGCCGTCCAACCTTTTATTTATTATCCGACTACGGCAGAGCCGAAAGGAAAGGATATGATTTTAGCAGTATTTGTTTGTATTTACGTGTGTTCCACCGTACCGTTTAAGATACTGAACTGATTTTGATGAATGTTGTATCAATCGATTCGAAATTATGCTCCGGCTGGCATAGGCTACTTTTTGTATGAAAAATACCTTTCTTTCTCACTTTCAGTTTTCGGGATAAGTAAGTTTAGGTAGTTATTTGAACTTTTTATGATTGTTCTGGTACACGGTGAAATTTTATTGGAGATCAGTGCAGCTCGGGTGCATTAGGACAACTCAACTACTCTCTTTATTGCATATTAAAAGTGACAACTGCAGGTCGATCACGTAAGGCATTGTAAGTTCGTACGTTAGGTAGATTTAAATGTCAATATTTATATGGAAAAATAACAGTTGCACTCGAAAAATATTAACACCCTGCCATAATAGAATACAATAGGGTGAGAAAATAATTGCTAAGTATTGCATGATCATTCTGAAGCTGTGTCTGGAAGCAACGCGTAGGTATTATTGATTGTCTGGATTTATTGCATTAACCATTTCTACGTGTCATGGCTTTTATTTCTTGCATGTTGTAAGATGCAGTTGAATTATTTGCGACATTTGTAAACCAATTTCCCATTTTTCGTTAATGAAAGTTTCAATTACTGTTTTACACGGGTCGAACATGATATTTATTTACTTTTATTTCTGACGTTTCGACACGGGTGGCACCGGTCATGGTCGCAGACTAAAACGCCACTAAAACTCGGCCATAAATGGCCCAGTACGCCGATCGGTGGACCAAAATTGGTGCGTTTGTGTGCGTATTGGCGCTTGTGAATACGATTTGATCACAACTACATGAATCCATTTTATGCCTCACGCTTGGCGTGTCGGCCGTATGAAACTATCCTTCTATGCGTTATTAATGTTATTATTCTAAGGTCGCAGATAACTGTTGTCCCAGCAAGTTGTCAACAGAGATATGGGTGAAATATTGTAAATCCTTAAAACAGTAATTTAATTATGTGTAAAAAGCGCGAGAGTTTAAAGTGTTACTCAAAGTTTACTTATTTAGCTAAAATATTGAATCAAACTTGGTAAATACTTCATTCACACTTCTACAATACTGTTTGATCGCTAAAACATCTACTATTCGTCTAACAGTAGTTTTATTAGAGTCTAAAAGGTTCATCCCAAATCCATCACACTTATTACAAACTCCGTAAAGGCTTGGAGGAACACGCCTCAAGCCAATACCGTCGAGCGGTTTAATCTTTAATGGCTGAATGCCACCCACACTGACTCATATCAACGTTCACACGCCACAAGTCGACCAGCGTTAGTCTGGCCTCCAAATACTAATATTTGTTAAGAAACTCGAGGTCGATGTTATACTGGATATGTATGTAGTTTACTTAGGTAAATTGTTTCATAAATGGACATGAATGTTTGAGCATCGGTCGATGTCTAGCGTGCCATGTTATACAGGCAAGTATAATGCACTAATATTTCACAATAACGCGAACATGTTTAAACGTCGGTGTTATTGACAGGTAGCGTCGGGACGTGCCCTAATTATGGATGATACGTGGATACAACACAATCCATACTAATATTATAAATGCGAAAGTGTGTCTGTCTTGTCTGGCTGAACCAATTTAGATTAAATTTGGTATGGAGATAGTTTGAGTCCCGGGAAGAACGTAGGATACTTTTTATCCCGGAAATCAGCCCCTAAGGGTGAGGTTAAGGTAAGGTGAAAGTTTGTATAGAGCTACGATATAAACGAGTTTCATGCGGACGGAGTCGTGGGCAGAAGCTAGTACCTGCATAAAGCTTACTCCAAATGTGTAATGAATATTAGATAATTATTATCTATTTAAAACTGTACGTAACAAAGTTATTCTTATTTCGACCCTTTTATTGATTACTAGTATAGGATACTGTTCTAGTTCATCGCAATGATCGATTACATTGTCGGGCAATAATTGTTTTTAAAATAAATTGTTTTTCATTAGCAACACATCAACATTACGAAAATACTCGGAAAGTATCATGTATTCATTTATGTTTGCTATTTTAAGATTATTAAATTCATAAAATGTAACGAAAAGGACGTAACTTAGTGCTTAAACAACTCCTTAAAACTACCTGCCGAACGTGCGTAAAAAACATAAATAGTGTATTTAGCAAATATAAAATGATATACAATTAACCTTTTTATAGATTCAAACACCCCCCCGCACAAGGTGAACTGATGATCTGGTAAAGTACTTTCTGCTGATATAATTATGATGATGATAGAATCACGTACGTACCTACATTTAAACATTTTATCTCTAATAAACATATAAAACATCTTTAAACCAAATGACTACAGAAAGGATCGCTTTCAAAAAGTTAAGAGAAAAGCCGAACAGACAAAAAGCATTACCTCGAATCTCCACAAAGCAATAGGAAAGTTTTCAAATAAATATAAATAATTTGTTTGTGGCATAAACCAGGTTTATCCAAGTTTCGTTGCGAAATGGGAATAACGGTTTAACCGTGAAACGAAGTTTGATAAAGGGTGCCTCTTGTTTTATTATACACTACATAGGTATACAGAATGGTTCGGGTCGAAGGAATCTGTATAGCAATGTATTGTGTGATGATGGTGACAGATTATGAAGTTTTAGAAACAAGAAAATAACGAAGTACATATCAATAAAACGAGTCTGCTCATTAAAAAAAAATGTGCACTGATTCGACAAAAAAATCTATTTCATTAATTAAGAACATGCTGGCAAAATTTCACGGGAACTGACGAAAAGCGACCTGTAGAGGAAAACAGTCGGACAGCGGGATAGCCGTACATCCGGACATACGAAATAATGTTGGCTCAAGCTGGCACGGACAACTTCCTATGGCTGAAATGACTGGTTGTTTTTAATAACTTTTAAAAACGGTCAAAGTTAAGAACAAAGTTCTTTGGGGAAAAATGTAGGCTTAAGGGATGACTCACGCTAGAACGGACCGTGTCCGGCCCGGCCCGTTCTAGCGTGACTCATTAGTTATTTTTCCTTTATTTTTCCGTAGTCATGTTACACTTTTAAACTTTTAATGCTGGTTTACTTTTTCTTTTAAACTCCTCAAAGCCCACAAGACACCACGACATCGTTAAGACAAAGTTTACGAGTTCTTGATGATGGGAACAAGAATGGCGTCAGCTGCACCGACTAAACTTCGCATTTTTATACACCGTGGGCGTTAATAACCCGAAATATTTTAACCACTCATTCCTTAGGTCATTAGGCGCAAAAAATGTTATTTGAACCCCAGTCAAATCCTGCTTAGTTTTGAAGATGTTATCATTTTCATGTAAACTATTTATTGTGATTAGTAAAGTGCATTAAGCTCTTTTGATGGAGACGTTGCTACCGATGTTGCCAAGTTTCGCGTCGTTATTGACATACATCAAAGTAACAGCTACCACTCACTAAATTCATTATTTTTTGGAGAAATGATTGTTGCCATTTTATTAAAAGGGATGATTTCCATCCAGAAAGCGATACTTATCCAAATTTTATTTACAAAAACCGAAAAAAATACAGAAAAAAAATTTTTTTTTTGCTGAATTTGGATTGGATTCATATAACATTTTTTACTCCTAATGACCTCCGGAATGCGTGGTTAAAAATTTTCGGGTTATTAACGCCCACGGTGTATATACTTTCCTTTTGCAATGCACGTTGCACACTGTGTGTGACTATGTAATGTACCTACATCATCGCCTCTATTTACCGGATCTCTATAGAAAAAAATAAAAGAGATGTCATAAAACTGCCCGTAGTGTATCACGTGTCACTGGAGTAGCTACTGTTTTTGTTCTGTTATCTATCAACGACTGCAATGAAACTGCATTAAAACTGCCATAATATATACGTCAGAGCACAGTCCTCAGAACGCACGCGGACTGCAAGTGGACTGCGCAGTCGGTTTGCAGTTTCTATGCAGTTAAGTCAACTGCATTCAAACTGCACATTTTGCAGCTAGATAGCAGTCCATCGGTAACGGCCTTTAGTAATAATATTATCTCTTAATACTACCTCTATATTTGAGGTAAAGGCACAGTCGCCATCACATACATCGGAGCAAACAAGCAACTCACAAACATCGGAACACAACTCTATTTTCAAGGATTTATGGTGCATGTTCCGATATTTTTGAACAACCTGTAGTTTACCGATGTATGTGATGGCGACTGTACAATGAAATATGTAATGCAAGCTAATTCCTATTCACAATGCTTCGAGGTCCCTTTAATTGCCTAAGTTTAGAAGCGGATGCTGAATTTCACTGTCATTTTGAGACTGCGCTTATTAAATTTGACATCAGGCGCTCGAGTTTAGGTTATGCATTTGCCTGTTTGTTAGACGCAGAGGTAATATTAATTAGAGGTTTCAAGTAAGCTTGTAATTACCAAAAAATCACTCAGACACACACCAAAAATATCTTACAATTTTGTAACAGAATTTTAAGCCTCATGAAGAAACGGCGGAATCACATTCGTATGCTGTGACGTGTCGTGACGGAACGATATTAGTCGCTTATATTCAGTACGATTACATTACACATTTATATTCAGTACGATTACATTACACATTTATATTTAGTACGATTACATTACACATTTATATTCCGTACGATTACACTACACATTTATATTCAGTACGATTACATTACACATTTATATTCAGTACGATTACATTACACATTTCATGCGCTCTGTCGTACCGTCAAACATGCCTATTTTGCCACCAGGGGGAACTTTGCCCAAGAAGCAAATTTAAAAATTTTCCTCTTGAGCAAAGTTTCCCATGTGGCAAAGTAGACATGTTTGACGGTACCTCGTGATGCTCCTGTTGCGTCAGGCGTCGGATCACGACCAGGGGCGGTTCACTCTGTGATCCCGTCGCGCCGCTACAAGTACATGCCGGCGGCCGCCAAATTGGCGGCCCATTAGTAGTTGCCGCGCGTTGGTACGAGACGCTCGCACGGGTCGCAGCGCGTTGCATGCGATAGAAAGGGATGGCCACATTTAGGAACGTTTGGCGTACCTAAACAGGGAATTTGTTAACAGAGAACCTTCTGTACGTAGTACTATTACTTATTCTGTGGCACGACAGAGAGCTCAATACTCAATCATTTATTGCACATAAAGGCCTCTGCCCACTACACCGTATCATACCATGACCGTACCATGATCGTGCTATGAACGTAAGTGTCAAATATATGAAAGAGATTTCACCGGTGACGGAACGGTCTAGTGGGTATGGTCGCATACTTTTCCATACAAAGATTTTTTTTTTTGCATGTGTCGTCGGTACTGTTACGGTCATATTAATATACGGTCTAGTGGGCACATACCTTTATGGTTATACACGTCACTTCACACTTAAACTCATTCGCACTCTGCAAATGAGACAAGAGGAGGATAGGATAGGATTTATCAAATATCCATTTATGTCTACAAAAACAAAAGTTCTTACACGACAGTTCACCAAACACAAAGATACGCGTTAAGAAGAAATTCTGATTTGGCACTACCTAAGTTTAACTTCATGCAATACAAAAAAAGTATTAATTATGTAGCTGTTCAGATATACAATCATCTTCCAAACCACATAAAACAGTCGGACAAATTGAGCGTTTTCTCAAACCAACTCAAGACATACTTAGGTCAGAGACCATTTTACAGCCTCAACGAATTTATTGCTAAATTATTAGACTGAATATTATCAAATGTTTTTTTTTTTTAAGTTAATTTGCTACCTGACATGTCTGTTTTGTTGATGTTGTTTTTATAATTTTAAAATGTAACGTGTCTAACATACCTACACACTATAGTTTTATGTTATTTGTAAATAATTGCTAAGTTGCCCAAAGATATTTTATTATTGTATGGTTGTTATGTGACTCTATATTTATATATTATTTTTCTTGTTTTTTGTTCTAAGTGTGTGTGTTTTGATGTATACAATTTTTGCATGGTATTTATTGTTTAATAAGGCAAAATAAAGATCAATCAATCAATAGATTATCTCAACTCGCGTCGCTACGTAAAACACTTACTTACTTACGTCACTTAGTACATACTAGCCAAGCTGAGTCAAAAAATCAAAAAACTTCCTAAAATCGATTCCTATTCCTAATTAGGAAACGATACACGTTTCTCTCGAATTTGCTAATTCCAATTCCTGATTGGAATCGTGACGCCCCGACAAACGCCCAAAGCGGATAAAAATAAAACTGTCTGTCTACCTATGCAATTTTACCGTCCAAATCCAAAAGGTCACATGCCAGTACAGGATTCGTGTGAAGATATGATCTTTTGGCTTATCATCATGGCTTTAAACTTCTTCGAGGGGCGGAATATTTCAGATGCGCGGAATTCCTGGAGAAAGATGCCAGGGTTATAACTTGACGTGTATTATGTAGGAATTGCGAAGGAGACTAGTTGGGGAATTTATAAATATGCGATGTACAGTTAGCAGCATAAGTGCGAGCTTCAAAAAGTACACGGCATAATATTATCAAGAAACAAGGTTAATGCAGGGTTTCGTCCTTCACAAAAACCAAGTTATTAGAATTATTTTAAAGACGTATTAATATAATAGTTTTTAAATTCGTTTATTAAGTAGTATTTTATTGTTTCATTAATGCAGATACAAATTAGTTGTGTTAATTAATAGTATTAATTTAAGCCCTCTCATGTTTGCAGTGCCCTTGTATATCTTTATGTTTTTTTTACCATCTTTAACCTGTAATGTGACACGCAATAAACATTTCTATTTCAAGTTATAATAAAGACAAATGCGTCTATTGGAAATAATAAAATATGGCTCTCGGATGTTTATGATTAAGAGGCTGACAAGACCAATTTTGTTGAAATTGATATTATTTAAGCAGTTGTATAAGAAAAACTATTTGTTCTAGCACATCAAAAAAATTATTAGTTAATATTCATCATATTTCCAAGACCGTAGACGGACACAAAACATAATTGGATGAAATCGGCTTGATAGAAAATAATTGCAAATATTGGTCTTAAAATCATCTTAAACGGTTCTATGTCCTTATTTTTTTGACGTATGGGTCTGCAATTAAAGACATGAAGTCCACATATTCATACCTAAACCGTAGACGAGCCATATTTCACAAATAATACACACTTTTTTTTATTTCAATATTTATTTATTATTTTCGTCTAAAACCTGGCCGCTCAAGTAACATTCGCTCTCGTTTACTCCGATACAAATAGACAGTGTGCGCGTTTTTGGTGTTGACAGCGCCTTTAGAATTTAACGCATTACAGTTAACGATTTTTTTTCTGTAGACAAAATTTGTACCTACATATATTTTTAGCGTTTGCTTCGTACAGATTTTAGTGTAGTTGACTATACAGAAAATTAGAATTTTTTTTCTTCGTTACTAAGTACCTACTGCTTTGGGGGGCTAGACAAGGTTACAATCAACAATCGATAACGCCAGTAAGACAGCACAAAAATGTATGTGAAGTCACGTGGTCTACAAATGACGAATACACAAAACAGAAATTTCCTCTATATTAGGTTGTTGAGCTGTCGTAATTAAAAAGGCGCCTTGTATCAAGTTCACCACGAATACATCAAAAAATGACACCCTTATAATTGAAGTATTAAATATGTATTAGATGTTGCCTTGTCAGCCTTTAACAATCTCATTTAGATGAAACCACAGACATAAAACCCAAGTAGATCACTCAAATGCACCTTTTTTGTGTGCCTAAACTAAGACCACTTTTGCAAAGATAAGTAGCTACGGTAACGGACTTTAATTGTTGAGCCATTTAGGCGTCCACAAATTTTGGATTTTTAATAGTTATACTTTGCAGTGTCCAGTATAAAGTGAGCTCTAAATCATCAATTAAAGTCCCTGACCGTACCAGGATGGAACTCAAAAAAATTGCACATAGTTAAGAGCCTTTTTAGGGTTCCGTACTCAAAGAGTAAAACGGGACCCTATTACTAAGAATCCGCTGTCCGTCCGTCCGTCCGTCCGTCCGTTTGTCTGTCACCAGGCTGTATCTCACTGATACCGTGATAGTTCCAGTTGAAATTTTCACAGATGATGTATTTCTGTTGCCGCTATAACAACAAATACTAAAAACAAAATAAAATTAATATTTTATTGATAATGGTACGGAACCCTTCGTGCGCGAGTCCGACTCGCACTTGGCTGTTTTTTTATTAATATATAATAATATTTTATAATAATATATACATAATATATATATAATTTCGTAACGGCAATTACCCATACATTTAAATTTTTTTTAATGCGAATTAGTGGAGAACAGCTGGGTAGCCGGACATAACAAAAAAAAATGTAAACGAAAAAGCCATATATTATTTCAAAATAGTAGAATTGTACCCGTCCATGCTTAGTTTAAATTTTTACTCGCTGTTAATCAGTATAAACGCCCTGTTTTTAAAATACCTAATACCTATAATCGTCGTCTTAGACTAGAGATACGCAAAATATACGTTGAACCGAGATCAAATAATTAATACGGACAAAGAACAAGAAAGTACCTCGTTCCACGTATATTTAATAATATCATTGCGGAGGACGACTGCAAAATTATACATATATTTAAATCTAAATTGAAAACATGTTTAATGGATGCCTTCCTTTTAAAAAATAGGTAGTTAGATAGTTACTTCAATTAGGAATATAAAATAAAAATTACATAGTCATAAGGAGATCCTATCGAAGTGAGTGGAAATGTAAACAAGTTTTTTGTCATTGAGGGTAGGAAAGGCTGAGGACCGTAGTAATTAGTAGCTCGTAGGTAATTATGGTGAAATACTTGTTTGCATGTTTACATCACTTGTTATTCCTTGTTACCGCTAATAATAAGCATAAAAAATAAAATCATATGTAGATTGTACACATAATATAGATACCAAAACATAATTATAAAGAGTGTATATTCGCCAACAAACTGTTATGCAGTTTGGCGAAGATTTAGATTAAGTTTATCGTAATTTTTGTTGCGTAAGAAATAAATAAATAAAAAAAATACGAAATACATTTTGCCTAAGCTGAAACGGAGATAGAACTTCGCTCCATCAACAAACTTTGTAATAGCCTACTTAGGTCAGGTTCATTCTATAAAAATCCTGAAAAATTTGATGATGATGGCAAACATCACATTTGTAATCCGTTTCAATACCCTTGATTGCAAATGCGAGGTCTATTTAGACACATGTCTGAGTATTTACCCGCGGGATCAGTGCCAAGCCTAGACTTCTCCGCTTTTATCCAGCAAAATTGGCCAACGTCAAGGCTGTTAGCTAATGTGTTTTGCTTGTTTGTGGCACAGTCGAAATCAAATGTGTGTAGGTACATGTTTGGCATTATTATGATTAGGTTCCGCAGTATAAACAACTTTGATTGTGGAAATGTCTTGCAGCTTTTAATACTGCAAGCCTAGCACTATTAAAGCAGCAAGAAAACTAATATCAATGTACATTAATGCTAAATTTATACTAAGCAGAAACGTCCGCTAACGAAATTCTAAGTTTCTTAAGGTTAATTTTTTTAGAAGAGTGAATGGATTGAAAGATTCGTTGCCACTGGCGGGACCCACGGAAGCTCAGTTGGATAAGAACAATGGACGGATTCCAGAGGTCGCGGGTTCAAATCCCGCTCGTGGCAAATAATTTTTCAATTTTCCTCTTTGATCGAAACTTACATTAATACTTCTTTCGAAGACTGATTGATCTTCTAAATCCACCTCCAAATAACCTCTTTAGCCTTGGAAGGGCCAATATATCCTTATGTGAAGTTATGTGTAATGAGCACGAATATTTGTTCCTAAGTCTTGGGCGTTTTATATGTACTAGCTACCCGCGCGGCTCCGCCACGTATACAAAGAATCTAGGCGGAGCGACGGTATAAAATATAGCACATACTTAATCCTGTAGGGCCATTCTACATATCCCTTATATTCCCCCCGAGATCCCTTATAGGGATAAGTTCACCTTTGTACCTACTTTACTTAATCTTACATATCATGTTTATGTTTTAACCTGTTTTGTGTACAATAAAGTGCTTACATACATACATACATATAACCTACCTACTGAAGAAAGGGTTTTTAGAATAGGATGGGTATAGTTTCTGGGATTACCCCCAACATACAAACTTACATTTCACAGACATTACACCTGTCTATTATTAGTATCGGCACAGGCTATTTATAGGTAGGTACCGCTAAATAGTTTAATATTTACTAATTTATGTTTTCCAGTATTAAGTCAACGTTTTGACATATTACAATTTAGTCCCTGGGTGACCGAGCTCTGCTCGGGTGAAAATGGAGACAATACGGAGAAAACGAATTTTCCCGGACATGAGACCTTTCCGTTTCCGGGAACGTGATTGCAAATATATATATGTACACATATTGCTCGTTTAGTTACAAAATTTATATAACCAACCTCCTACCTGTAATCAAAATATAATTATCTGAACCTGAAATAATTTGGTATTCAAGTCAGGTCAACAAAGTCGCCAAAAGAAAATTTTGTAATCAAGTTTCGTTTTCTACATCTTTCTTTATACTGGAAATTAGGCGGAGCCTATCGGCGCCTACGGCATTGTACTAAGTAAAGTTAAAAAAGCCGTCTATGGGGTCCACGACAATTAATGGATTTATTTAAACCTCATTCTTCTCCCAACATCTCGAATATGGGAAAATAAGTTTGTAAATAAACTTTTCTGGAGTAAAAAAGAACATGGCAAGTAATACTGACGTCTCTGTCATTAAAAAAAACCACATTTGACACAATACGTCTGTCAGTTTATGTAAATAAACAATATTTACAAAAGGCCGTTTACTTTCTATTTTTCTTACTTTTCTTAGTGTTGTATCCATATGTGGCCGACTCAACATTTATAATTTCTCATGCTGAAGAACTTAGTACAGGTTTGAGTTTAAATCTTGTTTATTATTTTACATTGTCATCTCGAGTCAAAACAGGAGTTACGCCACGTGATGTCACGCAGCCAAAGTCACGTGGTCAGCGCACAGTAGTTTCTTTAAATTTATATTTTAGTAACTTACCGATAAAAAATGAAAAAACGAAGACCTTATTGCAAATCTGCAGCATGAGACGAATCCAGTGACATATCATTTATCAAAATCGGACCATAACTGTAGATCTGATGGCATGTACAAAAATCGGGCTCGCGTAATAATAATATAGATTTATCTAAATAAGTAAGTTTATTGCCGCCTATTATCCATAGTATCTAAAAGCTTTGCGTAGCTTAAGACTAGGTCGATCTGTGTAAGGTTTTCCCCAAAATATTTATTAATTCAATTTAATACTTTCAGAGACCGCTGGGTGGGTGCTCTGCCCGTAGATGATTTCCTCTACATACGGTTTTCGCATGTACAGTCCGCCTCATAAGTAGCTGAACACCTGAGTACCTTGTCGTTTTCACTCGTTTGACAACTTCATATGGCAGTTGAACATGACGTTTAATGCGGCACGGTACAAAGGTGTTAAGTTAAGCCTCGTGTGAGACTGACCGGGCGCGTGTAGTGCTATGAAATCGTTGGTAGTGATAATTCTTGTTCACTGCAGAGTAAGTCGAAATCGAGCTAACCTTAAATAAAAGTCCCCAGCACGTGACTCAAGTCTACTCTCCATACAAACTTAGTTTAGTTCTCATTTCAAAACTTTTTATACACAATGGAATATGGCGGGCCATATCTAAGTCGGAGACTAATCAAGTGTTGCTATAAATTATAATACAAATATAATAGAAGTGCTGAGAAGAGTGGGAGCGAAAAGGCAACTGATAAACGACAGAGAATAGCAGAGGGAAAATGATTGGTCACCTTATACGACATCACGCTTTTATTAATAGCATCATGGAAGGAAAAGGTAGAAGGCAAGCGAAGAGGGAAGACCAAGGATAAGTTACATGAAACATATAAAAGAAAAAGTAGCAGTCACGTCGTATAAAGAAGTCAAGGAGGCGGCCCTAGATAGAGTCAGATGGAGGGAGCTACACCGACAAGAGTCTAATTCTTAAATGTATGATGATGTTAATATGTAATACAAAAATTAAGCGATTAGAGACTTTGTATGAAAAACGTTCAACTAGCTCTATTCTTATTTAAATCTCTAACTACAGAAACTAGTGTCCAACCTAAATAATAGGGCGTTTCTCCTTACGTTTACACAGTTTCCTATTATTCTAGCGTGTTGTTTTTAAATGAGAACCAAACCATGTTTGTATGGAGAACCGAGCGTCCCGGCGACCCTTAAAACATTGTCGAATATTCCTCGACATCGTCGGGTCATCGAACCCTCCATTGTTTCAGCCTACCCTCGGGAACGATGTCCGCGACATGTTTACGACTCGCTGCCCTTTATGTGCATTATTTATAATAAGGGACCGGAAGTGTGATAAGATAACGAAGTGACATTTTAAGTGGAATTTAATAATAAAGCTGCACTTTGAGAAGCGTGAAGCGAGGATTGATTGAAGTGCGTTATAATAAGTGTCTGTGAAAAAAATCATTTTTGTTACAAGCTTTTATGGCCGACTGTACTTTTCTGTATACCATTATCAACTAACTACTCATTGAGACGATTTTAACGAGCCCAAACTCAACGGGGTTACGTCGGTTAAAGACTGAATTCCCATGGCCACCTTCTGTCTCCATCATCAGATCAGCTCGACGGTACCGTAATATTGAATTGTCATCCAATTTATACTAATACCAAAAAATTAGCTCAATCAGATAACGGCAAGTGACTGAAAAATGGATTGCAAACTTTGACGGAAGGAAGGTGACTGTTTTGTCGGTTGCATTTTCTTATTTCCGGCATAGCAAATTTTTTCCCGCTGGGAGTCCGCTGGATGAGAGTGGCACAGGACCGGTCATTTTGGCACTCTTTGGGGGATGCCTATGTCCAGCAGTGGACGTCTTTCGGCTGATATGATGATGATGTAAAACTAAGCGTCGCGTCGTCTATTCTCGCTAAAGATAAACCTCCTTACCGCTGTGTCAAATAAAATATGGTGTTCTCATAGTTTGTTACTGAATATAAAATGAATCAAACTATTGAGTTGATGATATTTAACACATTTCATATTCAACTAACACTGTATTTTCATTAATTATTTTAAATCCTAAAAATAAAATCACTCATTAAGATATTTCACCAAGTGGACAAGCAAAGTCTCCAAAAAGTCTTCCTTCAAGTACATGTAGTAGTTTGAGGACATGAGAAGTCTTCTCTCCAGTCTCAATAAAAACAAATTAGGTGGAAAACCTCCAAAACGCGGTCTCTTGGATCTCCATCAGTTTTTTTTTTATCATGAACCACCTTGAAAGCGTGTTAAATTAAAACCACCGTAGGTATATAAGCAATGTTACCTATCAATAAGTTGCAAAACATTCGCAAAAAGTTTAAAACACTTATTCCTAGAATTTTAAGAAAATAAGAATTCATAAGAACTTATAACAAGATAAAGCAATTAATTCAGGAAGTTTTGCGTAAAAAATACTTACTTACCGGGAGCCTTTCTCATAAGAAATTCAGGAAGTAAACATCGTCGGTCGTCGGTGCTTTGTGTGCAAAAAATTTTCTTGCATAACTTTAAAATTCCATTGAACTATAGGCAAAATACCCTTAAGCCACTTCGTCTTTACCGGTATCGTATGGATTCAGTATGCTATCAACTATCAGTAAAGTCAGTATAGGTTCTTACAGCTGTTGCAGCAGGTTGTGACAGCTGTCAAACAAACTAGAAGTATAAATAATCGCTGCTACTATTTTAATATATTCCGAAGTAAACCTTATTAATTACCAGCAAATAAGATGTAATCGTGGAGAACATAACCTCAACGTCGTGCACAAACATTGTCTCCATTGTAAACTGTAAGTTTTTTGAATAAACACCAAAACAGTTTTCACTTAACACGATCTCAGAGTGACGCACACATACGTAAACCAAAATAACGATCTAAACTTTTGAAAATAATTATATACTACCGCATCAACAGCTGATTTAAATCACAACACTGACTGTTTTGACATTTGAAACTTATGACAGATGCTCGTAGGGTGCGTTCCAATACCTGTTCAGAATCGGTTAGAATGACTCCGACGAAGTCGAACAAGCCAATTAAACACAATACTTGCCATAAATGTAAAAAGGCAATTAAGACTGCCGACCAATTGAAATGTTCGCTATGCAATCATTTTTACGACTTATTATGTCTGAAAATGAACTTAAAAGCATATAATAAAGAATGCAAGCAAACATGGAAGTATCAAAACTGTCAAGAATCGGGGAAAAACCTAACAAAAATTCAAATTGAAGCTACTACTGAATTACAAAGTAGCTATTCTTCTAAGGATAACATACCGCAAAGAAGGCGTATTTTACGTAAAATTCCATCGTGTGAAAGCTTATCTTTGAATAATGAAGTTATGAGTTCTACATTAATTGATGACAGCAGCTTATGTAAAAGCTTGCCTAATGTATCAAATATGGAAAACTCGCAAATAATAGAGCAGAAGTTGCAAATTGAGGGACTTAATATAGAACTGTCGAGCGCTCATGCCGAGATTGTCAAACTGAATACGGAAAACACCGATTTGAAGAGACAGACTGATGACCTGAAGAAGAAAATAAATATTTACACTACATTATTAAACGAAGATCCTACTAAAATTGCTACGCCATCCAAGGCCCACGGTTTTAACTCACCTGTGCACAATTCAGATTTAGAGAATAAGCTATCAGAGGCATATAAGAAAATACAAACCCTAGAACAAGAAATTAAAATAATGGAAAAGAATAATAAACAACTCCAAACTAAACTCAGCAATGCCCTCAAAACTAATATAGAAATGAAACGTAAATCAGCTAATCATGACAGTAAAAATGTGACCCTTACACGTATACAACAATCAACCAAACTACTGCAAAGAACTGCTCATCAGATACAAAAACAAATGAGTAAGAATGTGCCCCTAAAAGATCGCGATTCAGTCTCATCTATAGACCTGTCTCTGTACCATGACAAAGAGAGTACCCGGAAAAATGCTCCTGAAGACCGTATGGATGGAGCTAAACATCAGCAAACTACAACCCGCAAACCAAAGTCTCCTTCTGTCTGATTTTCATGGTGCTGACCTGCTACTACCTTTATCAAAAATAAGAAGAAATGACTACGATTTTACAGCAGACATTATAAAATACGGAACAACCGAACGAGTTCTACAAGGAGTAAAAGGAAAAATTGCTGAATTTACAAAAAGTGATTGTTTAGTTGTAATGTGTGGTGGTAGTGACTACAATATTAATTCTGTAAATAAGGTTCTCAATATCTTAGAAGATACTGCTAAAAACGCCACTCAAACCAATGTAATATTTTGCGATATACCATATAGCATAAATAAATATGCCGACCAATACAACAGTTATGTCGAGAAAATTAATTATGCATTGCATGAAACGTTTACAAAACAATGTTCTCATGTTTGGCTTCAACCGTATTTATTCATATCAGTATTTATTTAGGACATTTTGACTATATAGTTGATGGAAATGAACTCAATTCAAGAGGCAAATATAAGCTCGCAAAATGCATAAATAGTATGTTAAAGAACGTTAACGAATCTTTTTATAATAAAGGTGCTTTTTTATAGATACCAAACCTAGTCAACATACTATCCAACTGAATTCAACCACCGAGGAAGTTAGCGTTTCTTACCAACATATAGCAGTATTACACCAAAATATTAATGGATTAATAAATAAGGCTGATGCATTAAGTGTCCATTTACAAAGTTTTGTGAATATCGGAAAGCCCATAGATGTTATTTGTATCACAGAACACAATATGAAATATGATGACGAAAATCAATTAATGATAGTCAACTATTGCCTAGCTGCTCATTTCTGCAGAAAAAGTAGAGATGGTGGTTCATGCATATTAGTGAGAAACATTCATAAATATAATATTGTACCCGAGATTGCCGAACTTTCTATTCCACGTATATTTGAATGCTGTGCAATTGAACTGATAGAACACAAAATAATAATCATTACTATTTACAGAGTTCCTAAAAATGACAACGTAAGCATGAGAATATTTTTTGATAAGTTAAGAAAAATTCTGGATAAATTATGTTATACTAAGAAGAAAGTAATCATCAGTGGTGATTTCAACATTGACATGCTCAAAAGAACCGCGGTTTCAGTAGAATTTAAGGATGTATTACATAGTTATAACTTAAGACTAAGCATATTAGAGCCGACCCGATTGTGTAGCAAAACATGCATAGACAATATAATACATAATGTTAGAGGAAGTAAAGCTGAAGTAATCGAATTAGCCCTGTCCGATCACACAGCACAAGTTTCAACATGTCCAGTAAAGAGGACCAATATTCTGACTCACTGGTACGTAAGAAAAAGAGATCTGAGCCAAGGAAATATCGATAAGTTCATAGAGTGCTTGCAAAATCTAAATTTCAATGAAGTGTACCTATCTGTTGATTCTAATGAAGCTTACAACAATTTCTCCAACCTATTCGAATTATTCTATAATCTATGCTTTCCATACCAAAGATTAAAAATATCATCCATTAAAAAACCTGCATGGATCTCAAAAGGTATAAAACAGTGCTGTAGGCGAAAGAGAAATTTACTTTGGAAGTGTCGTTTGTCTCCTGAAGCAAGAGATAAAGAATATTTTAAAAAATACTCGAAATGACTCAAAAAGATTATAAATCTAACCCAAAAATCTCAAAACAATTATCTCATTAAAAACGCGCAAAATAAGTCTAAAGCGACATGGAAAATCATTAATAGTTCTAAGTCAAATCAACCAAGACATTATATTTCAGGAATAATTTCGAATAATAATATTCAGACTACTAACCCAAAAAGTATTGCGCAAGAATTCAACAATCATTTTATTGACCAAATTCAACCAATTAATATAGTAAATAATAATTCCAATTCTAATATCTATTTAAATAACAATTTGACATTTAATTCACTTAATTCTATTTTCATGAAACCTACTACTTCTGATGACATTATTAAAATAATAAATGGCTTGAAGAATACAAGCAGCACTGGGTACGATGGTGTAAGTACCTACATAGTAAAAAAAGTATCTCATATCATTTCACCTCTACTTAGTCATATCGTAAATTTGTGCATTACATGTGGAAGCTTTCCAGAAAAATTGAAATTAACCATAATAAAACCTCTACATAAAAAACATAGCAAAGAAAACATGAATAATTACAGACCTATAGCGCTTATTCCTATTTTCTCAAAAAATATAGAAAAGTATATTTATAATAGTGTATCTGGCTACTTTGAACACAATAATTTGTTTGTAAATGAGCAAAAAGGTTTCCGTAAAAACATGACGATTAACATGGCTATATATGACTTACTAGAAACTGTTCTAAAGAATGTAGATAAAAGGATCCCAGTTTCTGCGTTGTATATGGACATGTCAAAGGCGTTTGACTATGTTGACCATAGAATACTTTTAGATAAGCTGTATCGCTACGGAATACGTGGTAATATCTATGATCTGATTAAATCTTATTTAAGCGACAGACGGCAAACAACTCAAATAAGTAAAATATGTTTCAAGACAAAAACGGAACAGATCTACTCATCGGATGTACGAGAAATCCGTTATGGCGTGCCACAGGGGAGTGTTCTAGGGCCTCTGTTATTTCTCATTTATATAAATGACATGCCTAACACAATTGGCCACCCCATGGTTCTCTTTGCCGACGACAGTACTGTAATCTTCTCTAGGAAAAATTTGAAATCTTATGAAGCTGACATTAACAAGACATTAAATACAATTATAGAATGGTTGACAAAAAATAATTTAAACATTAATTTAAATAAAACAAAACTCGTGACATTTCAGCAAAGAACGAATTACGTGCCTAATCTCACAATAGCTTATAAAGGACAAAAAATTTAAGACTCTGACATAACAAAGTTTTTAGGATTAAATATAGATAATAAGTTGACATGGAAATATCAAATTGACTCTATATGTAAGAAACTTAATCAATTCTCCTATGCATTATATAATCTAAGAAAAAAAGTAAATCTACCTGCAGTGCTTCCCTCATACAACGCATTTGTTACCTCAACGTATAATATACGGCATAATATTCTGGGGGAACTCGACCCATCGAGAAATTGCGTTTCGAGCGCAGAAAAGGTGTCTAAGATCTCTATGTGGTATTAGTTCTTTGGAATCTTGTAAGCCCTATTTTCAAAAATTTAAGATACTAACTCTTCCTAGTTTGTATATCTATGAAATGTGTGTTTTCGTGAAATGTAACTCCCATTTGTTCCTAAACTTTAATAGCACCCGTTTACGTCATAAAATAACAAACCCAATGATACTCAAAACAACCTTATTCCAAAAAAATGTAGTCGGAATGGCTCCAAAAATATTTAATAAATTACCAAAATGTTTACATTCAATAGATAAACTACATAAATTTAAGATAGCCCTAAAAAATGTTCTAGCTCATACAAGTTATTATACCATAAATGAATTTATAAATGATAGTGATTTTGACATGCATGCTCAACAATTTGTAAGCCGCAAGGCGCCACATAGTGAAACTGACCATAACATTGTAACATCCTGTAACCTATGTTGGACAAATAAATGATTTATCTTTATCTTTATCTTTATCTTTACCACGCTTTGACGTAAAGTAATACATTCTTATTGCGTACGTTTTCCGGATTTGGTATTCAACTTACAGCCCTCTAGCTAGAGCGATAATTATTGTTCTGCAGGTCGATCACGTAACGCACTGTATGAACGTCGGGTAGGTCTAAATGTCACTTTTTATATGGAAAATTGACAGTTAAATTGTACCGACGCACGTTCGAACGTTACGTGACTACCCGTCAGTTAACGTCTGCGAGCGCTATAAGTTGAAAAACGAAGACGGAAACCGTACGCGGAAACAGAACGTTTGCGCCCAGCCCTGTGCCCGATAGGACGCATTTTGCTACTACGCGGTTATCACAAAACGGCGGCGTGACGCCAGACAATCCATCTTCTTCGACCTCATTTTCAGTTGCTTAAGTCAGTGTTTTTCGACCTTTTTCATGGCGCGACCCCCCTAGAGTAAGAATCCAAGCAGCCGCGAACCCCAGGGGGGTCGCGACTCACAGGTTGAAAAACACTGGCTTAAGTTATTACCCTTCCCTAGTTTATATATATTTGAATGTTGTATCTTTGTAAAAACTAATCCACTCTTTTTCAAACAGATCATTATAATCTTCGCCCAAGACCAGCGCAGCAGCAGTATAGTAGTAAATAGGTGCAGGACGGCGTTGATTCGGTCGATAAAGCAGATACTGATATCAGTATCTATCGAGTATGACCCATTCCGTCATCTTGAATGTCATTTCACTATTTACTACATGGCTCGCACATACGTCCACTACGTAAATTGACCTCTTTGCATTTTGAAAAGGCAAGTTAAAATTAAAAACAAAACTAATACAAGAACAATGATGACATAGACAGGAACTGTTATTCACACACATTTTATAGTTTTAAACATTATAAGCGACGAGGATTATGTTCAGATTGTCAAAACTAATCAGCTATTTCTGGATCAAATTAAGTCTTAGTACATAATTGTAATTGTTATTACCAGGGAGCCAAACTTTAATGCCGACGACAGACGTATGACGTCAAGCTACATACTAGTGTTTCTATTAGGGCTTGGGCTGATGTTTTAGAATAATAACTTCTAACTGAAAAATAGTAGTGAAAATTGAGAATTTCGGAAAATGCTTATGTTTGAACCACAAAAAACCCATGAGAGGGGTCAAACATAAGCATTTTTCGAATTCTTGATTTCTGAAAAAAGTTATCCCTAATATGCATCAGGGCTTATACAAAAAAGAATAAAAATTGCGAAAAATTACCAGTTACCTGAACATTTCAAATAGACACCATTTTTTTTGTAGTTAATTCAGATTACTTTTTTCATACAGTATGACATCCTCATTTCTTACCTAATCAAACACAGCAACAATTATTTCGTTATGGTTTCTAAAAAACTTTGACCCCACGATTTACTTCGAATGGGTAAAACTAGGAAACAAAAAAATAAAAAAAGGTGGTGGTACAGCACGTCTGTCACCATAAAGTATATCCTCAATTTTTTTTATTCAAATCCAAAGTCATGCGGCACACTCGATTTGTTGAAATCACATGGAATAACCCTTAACCAAATTTCATCTAAATCGGTTCCGCGGTATAAGCGTGATGACGTAATAGACAGACAGACAGACAAACATGCACATTTATAACATTAGTATGGATTTGTACTTACATTTTTTAATCTGAATTTGAGTAGGTACGCGAATTTAATGTGCTTGGTTATAATTTATTACATTTATCAATAGTGGTGGCAAGTGGTTATTACGGAGCGATCAGTGAGATCGTTATTTATACATGAGGAACCGGAATTAACGTAAATATAAGTAGAAAAAATGTCTCGCTAATGAATTTAAGCACTAACTAATGGATCAATTTATTCATTGTGTATTATAAATACGCTGGATACTTACTTTTGATATCATTCAATCCTTCAACTTTCGCCGAGTTGTCAAAGAAAAACTGAAAAGGTATTGTTTTGTTTTACTTATTTATTACTCTGAGCCACAATAAGTTCTCGAAAAATGCAAACATAATATTCAAACCTGCTTTTTGGGTAGTAGTAATTTACCATAACATTGATTTCTGATTTACATTATCGATCTGCGCTTAAAGTATTGGCTTCTAAGATCCGTTTTGGAGTTACAATAAAAAAAAAACAATCAAAAATAAAAAAAAAAATATATTTATTACCTTAAACTTGTTTAACAGTAGATATTTGAGTCCGGGGGAAGGACCTAGGTCCTGTAATAGGACCGTCCGTCCGTTCGTTCTCGTGTATATCCTAGGATATAAACGAGTTCCACGCGGACGGTACCTACTTAACTTATTCTAAGTACAAAGTTTCAGAGCAAACTAGCTAGTAGATTTTAAATGAGAGCGTAACTAAGTTTCTATGGAGAATCGAGCTTACTGCGGACCCTTAAGCGTTCTTCATACTTCGTCTTGTCATTTACTTGAGGAAAAATATTTATTGTTAGTATTATATTACCCAATAAAAATAAAAATTCGTATCGTTACATACGTAATTTTTTGTATAAATACCAAACATTTTTATAAAATAAATAAACAACAATATTTATATTATACCATTATAACATGATTATTAATCATTGAAGTGTTGCAATGTTGTTTTAAAAAATACCCTTATGCGACTTCCGTGAATGGTAACATTAGTTTATATAAGCGTAACATTATTAAAGTCTGACATTTGTTAAATGTAATTTTTACTAACACTTTGGATACAATGTATGTCCGAAATAAAGAAATTTAATTGAATTGAATTAAAACTTACAAATAAGGTTGTACAAGGAAATTTGAGTATAAATACTTGGATAAAACCGATAAACAACCAATTTTTCAGGGACACATTCTCAAATAATCCTTTATAAGTATGTTATGTACAGTCAAAGAATTTAATTTCCTACCCATTTAGGACTATTTCAAAGTGACACTGTAAATAAAATCATAAGAAGTCTCTTACGTTTTGATCGATAACGTCACTTTGACAAAGTCCAAAGTGGGTAGGAAATTAAATTCTTTGACTGTACTTTAATATAAGTCCACCACAAACTATAAAGCCTTCCCATAAAATGAAGACGTTATTTCCCTCCGATTTTTGTCTGCCACGCTAAATCTCGCACCTGCCATATTATCGCAATTGGCAAATCAAGATGGCGGATAAGCGGCCATTTTAACGGCGTGACGTTCGATGATAAATTACTATCCGTCTTAATACTCACGCAATAAGAAGTTTCTTTATAGTTAATTTTGCGGCGCAAAAGTCCTTTTTCTGCGCGAAAGGTGGCGCAAGGACCGGTGTTGAGTCCCAAGGTTTTTTTTATGTAGGAGTACGTAGTTGTTGAGGAGTTTTTCTGGCTATATAAGATAACATATGAGGAAAATATGGGGTTCAATTGTTTTCTCGCTGATGTTACGAGTATATTATATCCATTAGTTAAAGATTATTGCTTTGTGGTGGCAAGTAAAGTAGTTACAGTTAGCCACTTAACACACAACAAGACACTTACCTAGTCTTTTGTTGTGTGTTGAGACTGTTGAGTAGCTAGCCTAAAATAAAATATTTTCTGTGCAATGTCACAATATAACCTTATGCAAAGCTGCCTTGCCATTCTTAAGGACTGAAGTAGAACACTTCTTATGGTATTAAGTAACTAGGATGCACATGAGTATTTTTTTCTTCTTGGTCTTTATAAATTCGTTCACAGCCTGTATTGACCTACTCGTATGATTACATTTGATAGGAATGTAACTATTATTAAACAGCTTTGGTCAAGCCCTAGTGTAATTAATAGTTAATTACACTGAAGGACTGACGATAAAACTCTCCCATAACTAAGACTGTAATATAACTGGCCTCTTCACTCGAAGACAAGGACTGCCCGTAGGTAATACTTACCTTGACTAAAACTAACTCTAAGCTTTGACTAACACTACATTTTGATCTCATCTATCTAATTATTAATTTATCCAACCAGATGAAACTCTTCGCCATCTTCCTCTGCATTGCCGTCGCCCTGGCCTCCGCTGAGGTCCACTGGGACGAAAACGGGCAGTATCGGCTGGTGGATACCGCGCCGCTGGCCATGAGGTACTACCGGTACCCGGCAGTGGCTCCGGTAGCCTTGCGCGGGTACAAGCCCTTCATGTACTCGTACAAGCAGATCAAGAGCGCTGATAAGAGCTGAGCTGAGCTAAGTAAGAGTTTGGAACTGATGAATTGACAATATATATGCTTGAATTGAATGGTTGTTTGATTACCCTACAGATTTTTTTCATGACTGAAAACCACTGCGCCAATATCACTGCTAGTGGTTTAATAGCAAGCACAGAAAGTGGACCTGGATGAGTCCCGACGGTGCAACTAAAAACGAGATTGACTTCATCATCTTGACGTAAAAGCATTTATTCAATAATGTCTATTTTGCATCCTCATTATTTAGCAAATTAATGCAGCTATATTACTTATCTAATCTTCATTGTCTACACGTCACGTGCGTAATACGCGTATACCAACGGCACAATAAGCAAAACCTTAATTCAGTGCAACACAATAATTAATTAGCTTTATAACGGAGCCGGGAGTAGTACCCTCGGGGTAGTGGCGCAAACGATAAGCAGATAGAATTTTGAACTTAACATTTTAATCTTAGTTTTGTTACGTCAAAGATTATGTTAATAGTATTCATAATAAATAGGCTTGTGACCTAAGATTTTTTACGCTATTCGAACCAGTTTTTGGAGAGGAACAAATGTATGTATGGGAGCAACTACAATTTAATTTACTTAAATATAATATACATATATAAATATATATTATATATACATTATGTCTAGTAATTTAAATACTAACATCAACAAACATATGCATAAAGATACACACGAAATGCCTAGAAATAACTATGTTTACAACTTACTTATTTTATTTTATTAGACTATTAGTTGTAAGTTAATCTATAAACACCTATGTATTGCGATGCCCTCACAGGGTTCATGTTTGAGACTTACTGTAACATGTCGCTGCCCCAATATTGTAGGGTTCTATGTCACATTGTCGGGATACTTCAATTAATACCTAGTGTCACTCTGACAAACTTACCCTATAATATTGGGGCAGCGATGTGTCAACTATGTACTATACTTGTACTAGGTATAACAACATTAATGCAATAAAGAAGAAGTAAAGACACTGAATGATGTAGTGTGCATTTACTTGCAAGCTAAAAGTATCCATATTGCACACCTGGAGTCCCTTCACGGACATTGTCTTGTAGGTTGTGAATTTTACATACCCATACACAAATGCATAACATCAATCCCATATATTTTGATAGAGATTTGCAGAGTTTAAGATGGTATTTGATGCCCGTAGGCAACGCCAATGACATGGTTAATGTGTTAAATCAATATATAATTTATTTATTTGATCTTCATGGTAGGTGCATGACAACAGTCGTCAAGGTCACCCAACCCCCTTGGATAACAGACACTATAAGGGTAATGATGCAACTGCGTCACAAGGCGGCGGCAGACTATCACAAGACAGAATCTAGTAGTAAGAAAGCATATTACAAGGTTTTGAAATCCACTGTATCTAGAGCACTTTATACCGAGAAAACAGCCTACTTCAAGCATAATATCAATAGCAAGCCTCATTCAGTGATCCTGACATAATTAATAGACATTTTTTAAGCCTGCCTAGCACATCACAAGTATCTATATCGCAACTGATCCATTTTGAATTTTATAAATATAGTGAATCTGTCTTTAAGTTAGAGTCAATACATACAGATATAATTATTAAAATAATAAGAGTCAAAGTTAAGAACAAAGTTCTTTGGGGAAAAATTTAGGCTTAAGGGATGACTCACGCTAGAACGGACCGTGTCCGGCCCGGCCCGTTCTAGCGTGACTCATTAGTTATTTTTCATTTATTTTTCCGTAGTCATGTTACACTTTTAAACTTTTAATGCTGGTTTACTTTTTCTTTTAAACTCCTCATAGCCCACAAGACACCACGACATCGTTAAGACTAAGTTTACGAGTTCTTGATGGGAACAAGAATGGCGTCAGCTGCACCGACTAAACTTCGCATTTTTATATAGACTTTCCTTTTGCAATACACGTTGCACACTGTGTGTGACTATGTACCTACATCATCGCCTCTATTTACCGGATCTCTATAGAAAAAAATAAAAGAGATGTATAAAACTGCCCGTAGTGTGTCACGTGACACTGGAGTAGCTACTGTTTTTGTTCTGTTATCTATCAACGACTGCAATAAAACTGCATTAAAACTGCCATAATATATACGTCACAGCGCAGTCGTCAGAAAGCACGCGGACTGCAAGTGGACTGCGCAGTCGGTTTGCAGTTTCTATGCAGTTAAGTCAACTGCATTCAAACTGCACATTTTGCAGCTAGATAGCAGTCCATCGGTAACGGCCTTTAGTAATAATATTATCTCTCAATAATACCTCTATATTTGAGGTAATGGCACAGTCGCACATTATGGGATTAAACACGGTGCTCTTGATCTTGTATCATCGTATCTCTCTGAGAGAACACAACGAGTAGTCGTCAACGGGATGCACACAACGGGGACAACTGTTGCTCTTGGTGTTCCTCAAGGCTCGATTCTGGGTCCATTTTTGTTTCTGATTTACATCAATGACCTACCAAATGTGGTGCAAGATAAGCATGATATAGTGTTATTCGCAGACGACACGTCGCTTATTTTCAAGGTAGACAGGAAAGAGAAAAGCTTCGATAATATTAATGATGCGCTCAACACTGTTGTGGAATGGTTTACAGCAAATAATTTACTGTTAAATTCCAAGAAAACGAAGTGTATCAGATTCACTTTACCTAATGTCAAGCACGTAAACAATACCAGGATCAAATTAAAGGGCGATGAACTGGAATTTGAAGATAGAACAGTGTTTTTAGGCATCACCTTGGACTCAAAACTACAATGGCATGCGCATATCGACACCCTAGCCGGCAAACTTGGTTCTGCAGCCTATGCAGTAAGACGTATAACACAGTTAACAAACGTTGAGACGACCAGGCTGGTGTACTACAGTTACTTCCACAGTGTTATGTCCTACGGAATCCTGTTGTGGGGAAAAGTGGCTGATATCCAGACCATCTTCGTGCTACAGAAACGAGCTGTACGCTCCATCTACGAACTAAAAGCCCGAAATTCTCTCGGGGACAAATTTAAGGAGGCAAATATTCTTACTGTAGCATGCCAATAAATTCTTGAGAATATTATGTATGTGCGGAAAAACCTTCAGGACTGCAAACTCAACAGTGATATACATGACTACAATACCAGAAGTAAACACAAGATCGCAGTGCAGTACAGTCGTCTTCGCAAGGTTAGCACGTCGTTCGTGGGGAACTGTATACGTTTTTACAATAAAATACCTACCGAATTTGTTAATTTGCCGTTAAGTAAATATAAGTCTCATATAAAAAAACATTTGCTAAGCAAGGCGTATTATAATGTCAACGATTTCATAAACGACAAAAATGCCTTTAAGCCAGTAGCAGTCAAATTCTATTAGAATTAATATACCTTCGAGTATGATTGTCTTGGCGTATTACCTTTGTAATTATTATAAGTACCGGAAATAGCTGTTCCGTTTTATGTAACATGAGAGCACGTAATGCTTTTTCTCGCCGAACAAGTCGCTTTAATCTTTGCTATTATCAATGGCCAGTGTGGCTTGAATATGTCATGATCGCTTAAAGGGCTTTGCTTACGGTGGCGTCGTTGATCGGGTCGCCACCTTCCCTTACATATGGTTGAGGGAGGCGATGGCTGAGATATGCGTCATACTCGTGATCGGGTGCTGTTTGTGGAGTCCGGTCTGTTCATGCTTGCAAGGGCATAGAACTACCTAAATACAAGTGTTATTATCATTATTTTGACGAGATACATCATTCTGTTCTTGACACGTTTTATTGTTATTGACCCTGTACATCTCTGACAATATTACATTAATGATCCTTTTTTTCTGTTGTAACTCTTAGAGACAGTATACATCTCTATAAGAACATTAGAATAAATATTAATTGTATTTAGATGCTCAGAGACATTATACATCTCTAGGGTACTAAATTAATATCATAAACTTATTGTTAATTCTGATACAGACCTTATATCGAATGTATTTGATAATATTTTACAATTTTGGATTTTTTTAGTTTTTATTTAGTGACATTTAGTTTGTTAACCATTTAGGTACTCATTGATTAAAATCTGCAATTTTTAAATGATTATTGTGTAAGATTATAAATATTATATTGTAGAATACCATTTGACATGTAAAAGTGCCCTTGTGGCCTATTTGCAGGTTAAATAATTGATTTTGATTTAATTTTGATTTCGCCATCACATACATCGGAACAAACAAGCAACTGACAAACATCGGAACACAACTCTATTTTCAAGGATTTATGGTGCATGTTCCGATATTTTTGAATAACCTGTAGTATACCGATGTATGTGATGGCGACTGTACAATGAAATATGTAATGCAAGCTAATTCCCATTCACAATGCTTCGAGGTCCCTTTAATTGCCTAAGTTTAGAAGCAGATGCTGAATTTCACTGTCATTTTGAGACTGCGCTTAATAAATTTGACATCAGGCGCTCGAGTTTAGGTTATGCATTTGCCTGTTTGTTAGACGCAGAGGTAATATTAATTAGAGGTTTCAAGTAAGCTTGCAATTACCAAAAACTCATTCAGACACACACCAAAAATATCTTACAATTTTGTTACAGAATTTTAAGCCTCATGAAGAAACGGCGGAATCACATTCGTCTGCTGTGACGTGTCGTGACGGAACGATATTAGTCGCTTATATTCAGTACGATTACATTACACATTTATATTCAGTACGATTACATTACACATTTATATTCAGTACGATTACATTACACATTAATATTCAGTAGGATTACATTACACATTTATATTCCGTACGATTACATTACACATTTATATTCCGTACGATTACATTACACATTTATATTCAGTACGATTACATTAGGTACACATTTCATGCGCTCTGTCGTACCTCGTGATGCTCCTGTTGCGTCAGGCGTCGGAGCACGACCAGGGGCGGTTCACTCTGTGATTCCGTCGCGCCACTACAAGTACATGCCGGCGGCCGCCAAATTGGCGGCCCATTAGTAGTTGCCGCGCGTTGGTACGAGACGCTCGCACGGGTCGCAGCGCGTTGCATGCGATAGAAAGGGATGGCCACATTTAGGCACGTTTGGCGTACCTAAACAGGGAATTTGTTAACAGAGAACCTTCTGTACGTAGTACTATTACTTATTCTGTGGCACGACAGAGAGCTCAATACTCAATAATTTATTGCACATAAAGGCCTCTGCCCACTACACCGTATCATACCATGACCGTACCATGATCGTGCTATGAACGTATGTGTTTAATGAATAGAAACCTTTCTTATTTAACCATGTTTTTAGATTACATTTAAATTTTACGTCATCCAACATTTTTATTTTGTTAGGAAGCTGATTAAAAACTCGAATGGCACTAATAAATGTGCTTTTATCGTAAGTTTTATTTTTTACCAAAGGCAATGTTAAATTGTACCTATATTGACTACGTATATTATTGCGTTGGGAGGCTAGTGTTGTGAAGTAATCTTTGTTACTTTTTACAAAGTTACAGAGCTCATAAATATAAATGCTAGGTAGTTAATGTTAGAAAACCTTGCCCTTTAAAAATATATCGGAGTGATTGCCTGTTGTTCATTCGAAAGATAATTCTCAAGCACCTTTTTTGCAAATCAAAGGTGGTACGTCTGTCGAGTTACCCCAGTATATTACACCATAAGTCAATAAGGAGTATATGTTAGCATAGTACGCAGTAATAACGGCTTCTTGGGAACACGTATCGGCTAATATAGATAGTGCGTAACATTGACTTGAAATTTTATTGTTAATTTTTTGTATGTGGTGTTTCCAGGTTAAATGAGGATCTATTATTATACCTAAGAAACTTAATTGTTTCTATTTCTCCAATTGAAATACCAGATTTCATAACATTTAATTTTGCTGGAATTTGTTTGTGGTTACGAAATTGCATAAGCTTAGTTTTTGTTAAATTCACTGTTAAGTTTATTGATTTTAACCAGCTGACGACAGTTAATACACTGTTATTTATATTTTTTTGGATGTTTCACCGGAAAATAAAATGGTTGCATCGTCGGCAAACATGACGCATAATTCATCCATAACATTTGGTAATTCGTTGACATAGATTAAAAATAAAAGAGGGCCTAGGATACTACCTTGAGGTACTCTGAGTTTTATACTTTTAAAATTAGATCGTTCTTGTTCAATAGTTTTGGTATTTTTATTATAAGTATCAATGATAGTCGCCTGTTTTCTGTTCGTAAAATAGTTTTCAAATAATTTTAAAGCTTTGCCTCTAATACCTACATGTTCGAGCTGTGTTAGTAAAATAGATGGCACCTTTATGGTTATACACGTCGCTTCACACTTAAACTCATTCGCACTCTTTAAATGAGACAAGAGGAGGGTAGATTATCTCAACTCGCGTCGCTACGTAAAACACTTACTTACTTACGTCACTTAGTACATAGGGTAGAGGAACCAAAAAATGAACGTTTAAGCGACTATCCCAACTTTACAATTTTTTTTCGAGAAGTGGTGATTTAGTTTGTTTACATTTAATTTTTTTATACGATTTCGTATATAGTCGAGATTGGATATGACTATTTTAAACCATCCTATTACAATACAGTATTTTATTAAAAATGGTTTTATGCTGAAGTATGTCATTTTGCCCAGAAGATGAACACTGTGCCCAATAGTTGAACATTTTGACACCAATAGTTGAACGAAGAAAAACGTAACACCGCGCAGCCTCTGACTTTTGGTCTAGTTATTATATAATCATTGTTATAGCAATTTATACTAGTTAACACTCCCAATATTGATACTAAACACAGAATAAAACAGTTCAAATGTACCCTTTTCATATGGTTACAATTATAAGAGATTATTTTTTACATATTAATCATTAAAACATTTTTTTATTAATATATCATTAGATTAAAATAGATAAATTATTGGGTTTTATATGTATAAGTCAGATTTCATATTTATTACGTATCTTTGTTATTAAGATGTTCATTGTACTAACCCTTGCCTAAAACTTGAACGAATAAATTTTGTTCGTTCATGTATTGGGCACGATGGCAAAGGAATGAACGGACTAAATTTAACAGAGCGTTCACTTATTGGAATCGAAGCCAAAAGTTGAACGAACTAATTTTATTCGTTCATCTTCTAGGCAGCGGTTCTTTGTTCAACAATCGTGCCTTTCATAGTAAAACAAATCCCAAAATAACCGTGTTGCGAATGGATACTCACGTTTAACTTTTGGTTCAAAAATCAACAGTTAAAAAACGATTAATTTGAACCATAAAAGTTTTTTGTACCTTTTCAATAAGAATTTATATAAGCATTTGAAAAAACTATACCTTGCCCAGTAGATGAACGCCGTTCATCTATTGGCTCAGGTACAAAAAGTTGGAACCGTTAGTTGAACGCTAAATATCTCCTTAATTAACAATAAATACGCAATTTGTGAAAGATAATCCATTAAAGGCATTAATCAAGAATCTATATCACGCAAAACAAACCATGTAGACATTTTATTCAATTTTATACATAATTTAGAGCTTAAATTCAAGAGCGCTTTCCTTAAGTAAATCTCCATACAAACGGTGATTTTGGCGCGAGACCTCGACGCGACAACCGCTCACAGCCGTGTGTGTGTGGGAACTGTATGGGAGTTTAAATGCCAGCCTCGGCAAAGGGATGATGCGTTAGGAAAAAAATATCCCGAAGGCGTAAAATGTATCGCGATTTTTTTATTTCAATTTTACGACAAAACGTTCATTTATTGGGTGGTGTTCATCTTTTGGTTCCTCTACCCTACTAGCCAAGCTGAGTCAAAAAATCAAAAAACTTCCTAAAATCGATTCCTATTCCTAATTAGGAAACGATACACGTTTCTCTCGAATTTGCTAATTCCAATTCCTGATTGGAATCGTGACGCCCCGACTAACGCCCAAAGCGGATAAACATAAAACTTCCTATGCAATTTTACCGTCCAAATCCAAAAGGTCACATGCCAGTACAGGATTCGTGTGAAGATATGATCTTTTGGCTTATCATCATGGCTTTTAACTTCTTCGAGGGGTGGAATATTTCAGATGCGCGGAATTCCTGGAGAAAGATGCCAGGGTTATAACTTGACGTGTATAATGTAGGAATTGCGAAGGAGACTAGTTGGGGAATTTATAAATATGCGATGTACAGTTAGCAGCATAAGTGCGAGCTTCAAAAAGTACACGGCATAATATTATCAAGAAACACTATTCATGGATTAACAAGGTTAATAAAGGGTTTCGTCCTTCACAAAAACCAAGTTATTAGGATTATTTTAAAGACGTATTAATATAATAGTTTTTAAATTCGTTTATTAAGTAGTACCTATTTTATTGTTTCATTGATGTAGATACAAATTAGTTGTAATAATTAATAGTATTAATTTAAGCCCTCTCATGTTTGCAGTGCCCTTGCAGGGCGTGACATGTATACCTTTATGTTTTTTTTTTTTACCATGTTTAACCTGTAATGTGACACGCAATAAACATTTCTATTTCAAGTTATAATAAAGACAAACGCGTCTATTGGAAATAATAAAATATGGCTCTAGGATGTTTATGATTAAGAATTTTACGCATTACAGTTTTAACGATTTTTTTTTCTGTAGACAAAATTTGTACCTTCATATATTTTTAGCGTTTGCTTCGTACAGATTTTAGTGTAGTTGACTATACAGAAAATTAGAATTTTTTTTCTTCGTTACTAAGTACCTACTACTTTGGGGGGCTAGACAAGGTTACAATCAACAATCGCCAACGCCAGTAAAAAAGCACAAAAATGTATGTAAATGCCAGATGCTAACGAAAAGTCACGTGGTCTACAAATGACGAATATACAAAACAGAAATTTCCTCCATATTAGGTTGTTGAGCTGTCGTAATTAAAAAGGCGCCTTGTATCAAGTTCACCACTAAGTACGAATACATATCAAAAAGTGACACCCATATAATTACAGTATTAAATATGTATTAGATGTTGCCTTGTCAGCCTTTAACAATCTCATTTAGGTGAAACCACAGACATAAAACCCAAGTAGATCACTCAAATGCACCTTTTTTGTGTGCCTAAACTAAGACCACTTTTGCAAAGATAAGTAGGTACAGTAACGGGCTTTAATTGATGAGCTATTTAGGTGTCAAAAAATTCTGGGTTTTAATAGTATACCTTTGCAATGTCCAGTATAAAGTGAGCTCTAAATCATCAATTAAAGTCCCTGACCGTACCAGGATGGAACTCAAAAAAATTGCACATAGTTAAGAGCCTTTTTAGGGTTCCGTACTCAAAGAGTAAAACGGGACCCTATTACTAAGACTCCGCTGTCCGTCCGTCCGTCCGTCCGTCCGTCCGTTCGTCCGTCTGTCTGTCACCAGAGGGCCTACCGCGAAAGGGATTCAAAGTTTCCCCTCCCTGTCATACTTACGTACGAACTCGTAAGTATGACAGAGAGGGGAAACTTCGAATCCCTTTCGCGGTAGACCCTCAGGCTGTATCTCACTGATACCGTGATAGTTCCAGTTGAAATTTTCACAGATGATGTATTTCTGTTGCCGCTATAACAACAAATACTAAAAACAAAATAAAATTAATATTTTTATTGATAATGGTACGGAACCCTTCGTGCGCGAGTCCGACTCGCACTTGGCTGGTTTTTTATTAATATATAATAATATAATAATAATAATATTTTAAACAGCTGGGTAGCCGGACATACGAAATACATTCTGCCTAAGCTGAAACGGAGATAGAACTTCGCTCGATCAATAAACTTTGTAATAGCCTACTTAGGTCAGGTTCATTCTATAAAAATCCTGAAAAGTTTTTGATGATGATGGCAAACATTACATTTGTAATCCGTTTTAATACCCTTGATTGCAAATGCGAGGTCTATTTAGACACATGTCTGAGTATTTACCCGCGGGATCAGTGCCAAGCCGAGACTTCTCCGCTTTTATCCAGCAAATTGGCCAACGTCAAGGCTGTTAGCTAATGTGTTTTGCTTGTTTGTGGTACTGTCGAAATCAAATGTGTGTAGGTACATGTTTGGCATTAAGTATTATGATTGGGGTGCAGCAGTATAAACAACTTTGATTGTGGAAATGTCCTATAAAAGGGTTTATCTATCCAAATATCATAAACCCTCCATGATGCGTTCAAGAACCGCGCATTATGACCACCATAAATACAGACTGTTTTGTTAGAACAAATTTCTTATCTGTGAAAATGTTATTATTGCTAAATAATAAAATCGATTTCGATAATATTATTTTATTTAAATTTCGAACATCTCTGAAAAACAAAGAAATTTGATTTGACCTCTATTCTTATATCAGTCGAGATGACGTTTAGTTCGAAATGAATTGTCAAGTTGCATACAAATTTGACAAATGTCGCACGTAAGTAAGATATCGAACGATATGATATTAGAGCTGACTCTAGTTTGTCTCTGAATTAAAAAAAAAACTATGTCAGCTGCCAGAAAACACCGCCGCGATGCCGGTCTTAATATGCGGCTCCTGAATGCATCATGGAGGCTTATGATATGTGGATAGATAAAGCAGTGTATGTAACCGTACATAATTAGGCATTAAAACACTCGTGTGATGTTATTATGAAACCCTCCTTCGGCTCGTTTCATAAACCCACACTCGTGTTTAATACCCTTCATTATGTACAGTCACATAAATTACTATTTTGCGAATGCGATTTCTTGCAGCTTTTAATACTGCAAGCCTAGCAGTATTAAAGGCTGCAATAAAACTAATATCAATGTACATTGATGCTTCTTTCGAAGACTGATTGATCTACAATCCAAAATGTACTACTCAGGTTATATTGGTCAATAAAAAAAAAAAAAAAAAAAAAACTGAATCCACCTCCAAATAACCTCTTTAGCCTTGGAAGGGCCAATATATACTCACAAAATATAACAACATAATATATAATTTCATATTAATAACGTTAACAAGATATAACGAACGTTAGCTATAATAACAAAATCAATAAAATTATAAGGAATAACGGTCAATTGCCATAATATTCATTTTTTATAAGGTTTTTGATATAACACTCAAATTTACTAATTTCAGTTGGTATAACATGCAAAATGTTTAAGATCAGTATTCATAATATATGTTAGTATAAGCATTATAAGATATAAGAGACATGATATAATAAATAAATAAATAACTATTTGCGGACAATCTTACACATATCGACCTAGTCCCAAACTAAGCAAAGCTTGTACTATGGGTACTAGACGACGATATACATACTTATATAGATAAATAAATACTTAAATACATAGAAAACATCCATGACTCAGGAACAAATATTCGTGCTCATCACACAAATAAATGCCCTTACCGGGATTCGAACCCAGGACCTCTCGCTTCGTAGGCAGGGTCACTACCAACTAGGCTAAAGCGGTCGTCTTGTATATATAAATAAATCAGAGCCCGCGGAATTAGGTAAAGGCAGCTAGAAAAAGGAGGGCTCGGGGGGCGTAGCCCCCCGCAGTAAAAAACAAATCAACGATTGTACTTTTGGTAGGTTTAGGTTATGGTTAGCTTGTGTCCCTTAGAGCGGAAATAGGCACCCCGCGAAGCGGGGTGACGTCGACACGCTGGCGGTTAGGTTAGGTTTGGTTAGTTTAAAATAATTGCCATGCGTTTCTTTAAATAAAAAAGTTCGGTTAGTTTAGGTTTAAGGTTACAAGGAGACAATTTACTTTTACTTAATGTTCTGGATTAATAAGTAAGGTAAGGTGGATTTTTAATTAGGAAAACCACATAACACATAAAAAAATATTCAATTTTAACCAACATAACATGTATCTTCAATGTTTACTTTCTTCAAATACAAATTTGAGCCTATCGCTCTAAGAAATTCACATGCAGTATATTCAGCTTTTCAAGCGATTGCTATTAAAATAATTGTTTGCGTTTATACTATACGAGCATTATGCTTTTAAATGTTAGATTAATTGTACAATATATGTTTTCAATCTTAGGAGTTATGAACATTATACGCTTTAATCGTTATATCAATTGGTATTATATCTAAATAACGTTATACTTTACAAAAGTAAATATTTTGAAATTATATATTTCGTGCATTATATCCAGTGAATGTTATACTCAACAAGCTTATACAAAGTGAGCGTATATATTATGAATGTTATATGATGAGTTCTTATATCTTGTATTACTTACCCATATATACTTATGTGTAATGAGCACGAGTATTTGTTTCTAAGTCTTGGGCGTTTTATACGAAAATGTATTTATCTAAATAAGTATGTATAATACCGCCTATTATCCATAGTATCTAAAAGCTTTGCGTAGCTTAAGACTAGGTCGATCTGTGTAAGGTTTTCCACAAAATATTTATTAATTCAATTTAATACTTTCAGAGACCGCTGGGTGGGTGTTCTGCCCGTAGATGATTTCCTCTACATATGGTTTTCGCATGTAAAGTCCGCCTCATAAGTAGCTGAACACCTAAGTACCTTGTCGTTTTCACTCGTTTGACAACTTCATATGGCAGTTGAACATGACGTTTAATGCGACACGGTACAATGGTGTTAAGTTAAGCCCCGTTTGAGACTGACCGGGCGTGTGTATACTTCGTTTTTTTTAAAGATTAGAATTATCTGTCAAACGGGTAAACAAAGAAACAGTGGTCGTAAACCTTCCTTCTTCGATTTCGACCGATACCACTGAATTTCTCGGAACTTATGTACATACGAGTACATGTCATTTGATATTTACCGATAGCTGAACGCATATAATTATTTTCTTTTAAAATGTTGTATACCGTAGCCAACGATATGCCAGCAGTCTCGGCAGTCTTTTTCACACGGTCTGATTTAGTATGATACTCCTTTCTATGGCACATTTCTGACACTAATTTGTAAATATTCACCACCATCCGCTTTTCACTGGCAGACAGAGGATTCTGCTTTTATCTTTTGTTCTTTGGAGATGAAAAAACATTAGCCGGAACCGGCTGCGACTTCTGTAGCCTACTCGGGCCAGCCTCGGCTTCATCCATTGTAAATGTGCACCAACAAACAAAATATCTAAATAGATCAACAACTAATAACAAAATTTAACAAAAACGATAACAACAATCTTTAAGTAAGCTAACAGCAATAGAAATCACAACCGACTCAACCGACAACAATATGAACTCGAATGAAAAACCCACATGAGTGATAATTTGCAGATAGTGACAGTGACGTTTAAAAATAGACCATTGTGTGAGAACTCTGCCTCTTTAGGTTTTTTAATGTACAACCTTTCCATGAAAAATTGCAAACGCAATTTATTAAAATTCTTATCTTTTCATCTTAGAATATAAATTAACTAATATTATGTTTCTTATCTGTTCACAACACTAAGTAATGTATGTATTAATAAAACATGATAATAAATACGTGATATTTTTTAAATCGTATTCACTGTTCGATCCGCAGAATGTGCCCGATAAAAAACCTTATATCTCGTTCTGCAAAGGTCTCTCTAATGCTAAAAAAAACGAAGTATAGTGCTATGAAATCGTTGGTAGTGAAAATTCTTGTTCACTGGTTGTTGGTAAGTCGAAATCGAGCTAACCTTAAATAAAAGTCCCCAGCACGTGACTCAAGTCGACTCTCGAAACAAACTTAGTTTAGTTCTCATTTTAAAACTTTTTATACACAATGGAATATGGCGGGCCATATCTAAGTCGGAGACTTATCAAGTGTTGCTATAAATTATAATACAAATATAATAGAAGTGCTGAGAAGAGTGGGAGCGAAAAGGCAACTGATAAAAGATAGAGAATAAGAGAGGGAAAATGATTGGTCACCTTATACGACATCACGCTTTTATTAATATCATCATGGAAGAAAAGGTAGAAGGCAAGCGAAGAGGGAAGACCAAGGATAAGTTACATGAAACATATAAAAGAAAAAGTAGCAGTCACGTCGTATAAAGAGGTCAAGGAGGGGGCCCTAGATAGAGTCAGATGGAGGGAGCTACACCGACAAGAGTCTAATTCTTAAATGTATGATGATGTTAATATGTAATACAAAAATTAAGCGATTAGAGAATTGTATGAAAAACGTTCAACTAGCTCTATTCTTATTTAAATCTCTAACTACAGAAACTAGTGTCCAACCTGAATAATAGGGCGTTTCTCCTTACGTTTACACAGTTTCCTATTATTCTAGCGTGTCGTTTTTAAATGAGAACCAAACCATGTTTGTATGGAGAACCGAGCGTCCCGGCGACCCTTAAAACATTGTCGAATATTCCTCGACATCGTCGGGCCATCGAACCCTCCATTGTTTCAGCCTACCCTCGGGAACGATGTCCGCGACATGTTTACGACTCACTGCCCTTTATGTGCATTATTTATAATAAGGGACCGGAAGTGTGATAAGATAACGAAGTGACATTTTAAGTGGAATTTAATAATAAAGCTGCACTTTGAGAAGCGTGAAGCGAGGATTCAATCAATCCTCGCTTCACGCTTCTGATAAGTGCGTTATAATAAGTGTCTGTGAAAAAAATCATTTTTGTTACAAGCTTTTATTGCCGACTGTACTTTTCTGTATACCATTATCAAGTAACTACTCATTGAGACGATTTTAACGAGCCCAAACTCAACGGGGTTACGTCGGTTAAATAAATAAAAATAAAAAAATATCTTTATTTCAGATCTTTAGTCGATCCATATGATGTTAGTAACAGTGGAGACTTATGAACTACGTTAGTGACAATAATGACAATAAATTAATGATACTTAAATGACACGGGTTTATATGCATGAATTATACATATAAACCTTCCTCTTGAATCACTCTATCCATTAAAACCCGCATCAAAATCTGTTGCGTAGTTTTAAAGATCTAAGCATACATAGGGACAGACAGACAGCGGGAAGCGACTTTGTGTTATACTATGTAGTGAGGAATAACTGGTTCAGGCTTATTTGGCCCTCCCGATAGCCACCTGAACCCAGTATCTTGAGAGTGGACAGTCGAGGCGCTCCGCCAACACCCTCAGAAGACCATTGCTGCTGCCTCTCAGCCGTCTCAGTAGCGACGCTACTCGTTTTCGTCTGATGGCATAGAAATCGTCGGTGCGCGCCTCGGCGAACATACCCGAGGCGCTGCAATGCCTTGGCAGCCTCAATAGCATTCTGAGTATGTTGTTATACTGCACCCGAATAGCGGAAAAGGCTCTCTGCTTAAAACTAACCCACAGACTGCACGTGTAAAACGTCTGACAGTAAGCTTTAAAAAGCGTCAACTTAACTTGCTTGTTACAACGTGCAAATCTGCGGGCAAGCATATTGCCCCTTACCGCCATTGCCCTCCTCTCCCTCTCAAGATCCATGTCATCCTTCATATCCTCGGTGAGCATACGCCCCAGGTATTTAAACTCACTTACCACTCTAAGGGGGAAGCCGCCCAGCATGATTGTAGGTACTGATGTTGGGTTATATTTCCGTGCCTTAAAAATGATAAGCTCACTTTTGGTTGCGTTGTACCTAAGACCATGCCGCGCGGCGTAATCCTCGCATATCCTGATAAGCCTACGTATAGAGCCCACTGATGGACCCAGCAGCACCATGTCGTCCGCGTAACTTATATTATTGAAAGGTGTCCCCCAAATATGGCATCCGACACGTGCGCTGCTGAGCCCCTCAATCAGCTCGTTAACATAAAGATTAAACAGGATAGGCGACGATAGGCCCCCCTGTCTAACACCACATTGGAGCCTATACTCATCCGAGTATTCCCTAGCCCATCTCACCTGATTGACCTGGTTGTTATACCAGTATTTTAACAAGGCTGTACACTCGGATGGTAGCCCCGTTTTAGCTACTTTCTCCCACAATACATCGTATACAACCAGGTCAAAGGCTTTGGACAAATCCAGGAAACACCCATATATGGGTGTATTCCTGTCCTTGTAATACCTGACAGCTTGCTTAAGGCACAAAATTGCACTTTCCGTCGACAGGCCAGGCCTGAAACCGAATTGCGCATCGTGCAACTTAACATGCTTACAAAGTTGTGCATTAAGCAAGCTGTCCAGAATTTTGGCCAGTATAGTTGCCAGTGAGATGGGTCTGTAGTTCCCGCTGTCTGACAAGTCTCCTGTTCTATTTTTAGCAAGTGGAACTACTATGGTGCGAGTAAGCTGCGCCGGAAGATACGAGTGTCTTAGACATAAAGTATAGAACATCGCTAGAACGCGTGATACGTGTACCCCTGCTGCATGTTTGAGATGCTCAATACTGAGTCCATCATGCCCCGGCGATTTGCCCCTCTGCATATTTTGAATAACGGCCTCAACTTCCTTTGCCTTAAATATCACAGAGCTCTCGCCCATGAAGGTCTCAGTTAAAGACTGAATTCCCATGGCCACCTTCTGTCTCCATCATCAGATCAGCTCGACGGTACCGTAATATTGAATTGTCATCCAAACTATAGTTTACCCAAAAAATCAGCTCAATCAGATAACGGCAAGTGACTGAAAAATGGATTGCAAACTTTGACGGAAGGAAGGTGACTGTTTTGTCGGTTGCATTCTCTTATTTCCGGCATAGCAAAATTTTTGGTCCCGCTGGGATTCCGCTGGATGAGAGTGGTGCAGGACCGGTCATTTTGGCACTCTTTGGGGGACGCCTATGTCCAGCAGTGGACGATTTTCGGCTGATATGATGACGATGTAAAACTAAGCGTCGTCTATTCTCGCTAGAGATAAACCTCCATACCGCTGTGTCAAATAAAATATGGTATTCTCATACTTTGTTACTGAATTATAAAATGAATCAAACTATTGATGCTGATGATAATTAACACATTTCATATTTTTTATAAGTCTTCCTTCAAGTACATGTAGTAGTTTGAGGACTTGAGAAGTCTTCTCTCCAGTCTCAATAAAAACAAATTAGGTGGAAAACCTCCAAAACGCGGTCTCTTGGATCTCCATCATTTTTTTTTTATCCTGAACCACCTTGAAAGCGTGTTAAATTAAAACCACCGTAGGCAATAAGCAATGTTACCTATCAATAAGTTGCGAAAAGTTTGAAACACTTATTCCTAGAATATTAAGAAAATAAGAATTCATAAGAACTCATAACATGATAAAGCAAAACAATCAGGAAGTTTTGCGTAAAAAAGACTTACTTACCGGGAGCCTTCCACATAAGTTAGAAATTAGAAGATACGTGTCACTAGCGAAATTCGCATTAGGTATTATACACGGCAGGGTAGACTGCGTAGACCTAGTGGAAGAGGTGGTACAACTGTACGCACCCACGGCGCGCGTGCGGCTGCGCAGAGCGCCGCTGCTGGCAACGCCATTCGCGCGCACGGAGCTCCTGCGCCACGCGCCGCATGTCCGCCGCGCTGGCGCTGCTCAACTCTGTCCTCGGCGCAGCGAAGCACGTCAATGTGTTCGCTACCCGATGGCCGCTACTGATAGCGGAATGTAAAAGGATTTTCGAGTCCTTACATTAAATAAATAGTTATAGTTAAGTTGGAATATATATTTAAGTTTGTAATGCTTTGGCGTAAGCTGTAATTGCAAATTGTAATTTAGTAAATAAATAAGAAATTCAGGAAGTAAACATCGTCGGTCGTCGGTGCATTGTGTGCAAAAAGTTTTCTTACATAACTTTAAAATGCCATTGAACTATAGGCGAAATACCCTTAAGCCACTTCGTCTTTTCCGGTATCGTATGGATTCAGTGTGGTAACAGTATGCTATCAACTATCAGTAAAGTCAGTATAGGTTCTTACCACGCTTTGACGTAAAGTACTTTCTTATTGCGTACGTTTTCCGGATTTGGTATTCAACTTACAGCCTTCTAGCTAGAGCGATAATTATTGTTCTGCAGGTCGATCACGTAACGCATTGTACGAACGTCGGGTAGGTCTAAATGTCACTTTTTATATGGAAAATTGACAGTTAAATTGTACCGACGCGCGTTCGAACGTTACGTGATTACCCCTCAGTTAACGTCTGCGAGCGCTATAAGTCGAAAACCGAATCCGGAAACCGTACGCGGAAACAGAATATTGCGCCCAGCCCTGTGCCCGATAGGACGCATTTTGCTAATACGCGGTTATCACAAAACGGCGGCGCGACGCCAGACAATCCATCTACTTCTACCTCATTTTCAGTTGCTTAAGTTATTAACCTTCCCTAGCTTATACACCGTGGCCGTGAATAACCCGAAAGATTTATACCACGTTTTTTTGACGACAGTACGAGTAAATAATGTTGTATCAACATGGGTCTAATTATGTGTCTTAATTAAATTACTATTTCAGTACAAATTAAATCTTATTCATTGCCCGCTTCTTTGTGAACAACTCTTTAAATCGCTCCGAAATCATACGACGAACGGCGAATGCCGTGACTTGTGTTCTGTGCGAGACGCACCTATGACTGGCTCTGGGCTGGGTAGAATTGAAGGGAAATCCTGCACCTTCGGCGTTGGTCGTTACGGCTTAGCAGGAACTTGGTCGGGTCGGGGTTCTGAATTGAAAGGCTTGTTTACTTTTTCAAGTAATGTCACTTCGCTGCTACTGTAGGTACTGAATTTCATGGGGCCTGGCCGCCCAATTTATACTATCAAGTTACCTCGGCCGGACGCCCCTTCGCCCCGTATTTTTGGCGGGAAAGCGATTTGCGCGGGAAATTTTGGCGCGAAATGACATGTTCATTTATTACACTTCAATCTTACTCTAATACATTATTTACAGTGCTTATACCTATTTCTATGCTATTTATAATACATTATTACACGAGATCCCGCTCGTTCGGCGTCAAAATGCATCTGAAACGCGGGGATTCCGTGTCGGCCCGTATATACGTACCTCGTCCCCCACCTGAGGTATAAATACCGGGGTTCCCCCCTCGCTCGCCCATCAGTCGTTGCCTGACTGGCGCGCGAGTAGGAACTCTAGGTTTCCTTTAGTCTGTCTATATTTCTTAGTGGAAACTTAGTGTTGTCCACTCTTTATTTAGGAAACCAGCGGTATATTACCTTTTTTTTACTATGTAGGAATGAAATGTGAGGCCTATTATTCTTTATTTCAGGTGCCAATTATATAAGGCAATAGTAGCGCAATGCCTATGTTATAAGAGGATAAGCTAGATTACAAGTTAGGTCGCGACTGACAATTTTATGTTTATAACGGGTTTTATTCTATGCCGTCCTGCACATCTCTCCCGCCGACCATCGTTCGGGTGAACGTTGGATCTTCTTTTGCGTGCAGGTTCTCAGGCTCCGTCGGCAGGATCACCAGCTTCTTGGTCGGTCTTCTGAAGACTCCGCCCTTGGTGGTCACGTCCACTGCTCGCGTCACGCCGTCGGGGCCCGGGTATATAGCTGTAACCCGGCCTCGTGGCCATGTGTTGCGAGGCAGATTCATATGCATAAATGGGGCTCCCGCCGGTATGAAGCGCCAGCTGATACCGCGTTGCGCGGCGTCGGTTTCGAGGGCGTCGCCGTAGTAGGGGTAGGCGCGCGGAATCGCGAGGTCTCGCAATGCCCTTAGGTGCAGCGTCCACTCCGTCCATTGGCGCGCTAAGTCTGCATCCAGCTTGTCATCCCAGCCAGTTCCGCGCCGCCACACCTCTTGTAGGATTTTCTTTGCTATGATGGTTACCGGCGCCGCTAGCCCGAGAGGGTCGAAGATCGACATTGTTATTTTCAATATTTGCCTTTTGGTAGGCTCGATGTCGTCCAGGGCTCCGGGGGGTAGGCGGCTGAGGTCCAAGTTGAAGGCGAGTTCGTCGCTCGCGGGTTTCCATATTTGTCCCAGGATTCGTTCATTTTTCATTTCGCTCTTATTCAGTTCGACGGGCGCGGACGTGGCGTCCTCCGAAGTGAGGGTTCGGAGGACCCGCGTGGAGTTAGAGCTCCATTGGCGTAGTTCGTAATGGGCCTCTCTATGTATATCGCGTACATCACTTGACACTCGAATCGCGTCTTCTTCCGTTTTGAAGCTGTGTAGGTAGTCGTCGACGTAGTGATGTCTTATTATTGCTTTGACGGCCTCTGGGTGCGTTTCTTCGTGTTTCTGGGCGTTGACGTTCTTCACATATATTGCTATTGACGGTGAACAAGTAGCGCCAAAAATGAGTGAAGTCATGCGATATTCTTGCGGCGCGTCGTCGCCCCGCCGGTCGCCCCGCCATAGATAGCGCAGGGCGTCTCTGTCTTCAGACTTGACATTCACTTGCATGAACATTTCTTTAATATCCGCCCCCACGGCGACTGGGTGTTGCCGGAAGCGCATAAGGACGCCTGGCAGTGACTGTAGGAGGGCCGGGCCCGTCAGTAGGCGGTCATTGAGCGACACGCCCCTTGTAGGCGCGGCGGCGTCGTGGACGATTCGGACTTTCCCGGGCTTGCTAGGATTCAGCACCGGGAAATGGGGGAGGTACCACACTCTCGATGACTTGGTGGGCGGCGCAGGCTCGGCGTAGCCCTTCGAGACAAGGGCGTCCATTTCTTCACTATATTTGCCTTTAAGCTCTTTATTTTTGTCGAGTTTCTTTTCTATGGTATGAAGTCTTCTCAGTGTATTTTCGTAGTTGTCAGGCAAGCTGCTGCTGTCGGGTTGTTTCCATAATAGCGGCGCTTCATAATGGCCGTCGGCTGTAGTCTTTATTGACTGGGCTAACATGATACGCGCCCGCTCTTCCGGGCTTGACTGGGGTAACTTCGGCTCGATAAGTAGGTTTTCGAGCGCGAAATATTCACTGAGTTGTAAATTCAAATCTTCATTTTTCTCGGCTTCTTCAATAGTGGTCAAGCGATGCGTCGCATGTACTTGTTTGCCTGTGATGCGTGTGTGTGCGCCGTGTAGCACCCAGCCTAGCGGCGTTAGGGATGCCGCTGGCTGATGCCGCTGGCCGCGGCGCGTTTCATTACTGACGAGTAAATGCCAGTTATCTTGTCCGATTAATACTCTAGGTCTCGCTGACTCGTACCGCAGGCTATCTTCTATGTCGCATAAGTGTGCGCACTCGCGGAGATCCTCCTTCTTGACGGACTGTGGTGATAGGCTCAGATCGTCTATGGTATGCGCACCGACCCTATAAGGTTGGTCGGTGCCGCGGATGCTGAGCGTAACACGGCGTGATCTCGATGCGTCGATTTTTTCTTTCGTTATAGCTTCTATTTGTAGCGGCACTGTCGGGCCGTCCAGGCCTAAGTCGTTCGCGAGCCCTTCTTGTACAAGTGTTATCGTGGAGCCGTCGTCGAGGAGGGCGTAGGTCTCGACGGCTCCCGCCGGTCCAGAGACTGTGACCGGGATGATTTTCAGATAAGCTCTCGCTTCTCGGGAGGCACGTGTCGATGTGACGGCCTCGTTTCTTTCTTCAATTCTTTGATAATGTAGCAAGTTGTGGTGGAAGTATTCGCAGCCGTCTCGCTCGCACTTCGTGCGCTTGCATGAGTGCATCCTGTTCTTGTAGCGCAGGCATCGGAAACATAGCCGTTGATCTTTGGCTAGTTTCCACCGGTCTTCAACGGCTTTTTCGATAAACTTAGTGCATTTATCTATTGGGTGACCGGTGTTGTTGCAGGCGGCGCACTTAGGTGAAGGCTTGTCTGTGGTCGCGAAGGCTCGGTGTGTCCTTTTTGCAGGATGAGGATTTGCACCGTCGACGTTCTCGGGCTGCGCGTAGAGTGCGCAGTAGTCCGCCTCGCGTTGCAGGAAGGCTGATATCTTTATTAGCTCAGGCTCGTCGTTTTTCTGCGTATTCGCGTAGTCGAACCATCTGTAGCGTAGGGCGGGCGTAAATTTCTCCATCATTGCCCGTGTCGTCTCCGGGCTGTGTAGATAGTGAGCGCGGTCAAGAGCCTTGAGTGTGGCTATGACGTTGGCTACACGGCTGGCGAAGACACAGATGTCGAGCGGCCCGTCGTTAAGGCGCGGTAGGGCGCGTAAACGCTCGAGCTCGGCGAGGGCAATGGCGTCTGGGCGGCCGAAGCGGGCTTCTAGGCTTCTCATTACTTCGTCTGCGCGAGCGTTGTAAATGAGGAGGCTCTCGACGGCTTCTTTGGCCCTCCCTTTGAGGCATCTTCTTAATATTGCTATATTATCCACTTCACTATAATTTGCGGTGGTTCCGTTGTAGGCGGCTTTAAATGATAGCCATTCTTGATGCGAGCCGCTGAATGGCGGGAACTCGGCGTGATAGCGTGATGACTCTCTCGGGCCGGCACGCGCGGCGATGGCGATGGCAGAGGCGAGCTCACTCAGGTTCACACTTTGTTGATTCTTCATAACTATGGCGCTATCTTCTTGCGCATTCGCTTGTGAATACATTAACGGCGGCGTATATGCGTCTGTTTCGCGTGGGCGTGGCGGCGTTGGCGCGAAAACGGGAGCGTGGGTTCCCCCGGCGGGGGGAGGGGCGGGGACGGCGGGGCGCACGGCAGCGGCGCCCTGTCCCGCGCCCTCGGCGGGGCTCCTCTCCCGAGCCTGCTCGGCGTACTGTGGGGTTGCAGGCTCGGGTTCTTCGATGTAAGGTGCATTGGAGATGGCGAGGACATGTCTCTGGCTGGTCTCGAGCCATTCATCTATGCGGCGTTCTTGTTGGACTGTAGATATTGTGCCGGTGTCATCGTCGCTGTCTTCGGCTTCTATGGCGGCTATGCGCGCTTGCGCGAGCTCCAATTTGATTCGGAGGGCTTCTTCTCGCGCTTGTGCGAGACGGCGGACGCGATGACTCGACGTTGTTTTCACCGATTTTGACGGCGGCCGTGCGGCAGGATGCTGGCTTGACTGTGGGGTTTCCTGCCGCAGTGTTGCTGCAGGGTGTAGGCTCTCCTGCAGCAGCGGGACTATGGGTGGCAACGTTGACTGTGGGGTTTCATGAGGCAGTGTTTGTGACTGCGCGGCATCATGATGCTGCCCTATGGGTGACCTCGGCTGTGGGTCTGGACGAGGCGCCGGCGTCGCAGGAGTGCTCGTTCGTGAGGTCTCCTGCGAGGGCCTCGAAACTTCTTGAGTCGTAGCAGTTCCCGACGTGGACGTGGTTGCTTGTTCCAGCATGGCTTCTCTTATGTTCGCTGCGATAAGTTGACCGAGTGTGCGATTTCCTGCTTTCGATCTTGTAAGGGGCATCCTCTATGTAGAATCCGGTTTTCGATGGACCAGCATGTGCGAGACGCACCTATGACTGGCTCTGGGCTGGGTAGAATTGAAGGGAAATCCTGCACCTTCGGCGTTGGTCGTTACGGCTTAGCAGGAACTTGGTCGGGTCGGGGTTCTGAATTGAAAGGCTTGTTTACTTTTTCAAGTAATGTCACTTCGCTGCTACTGTAGGTACTGAATTTCATGGGGCCTGGCCGCCCAATTTATACTATCAAGTTACCTCGGCCGGACGCCCCTTCGCCCCGTATTTTTGGCGGGAAAGCGATTTGCGCGGGAAATTTTGGCGCGAAATGACATGTTCATTTATTACACTTCAATCTTACTCTAATACATTATTTACAGTGCTTATACCTATTTCTATGCTATTTATAATACATTATTACACGAGATCCCGCTCGTTCGGCGTCAAAATGCATCTGAAACGCGGGGATTCCGTGTCGGCCCGTATATACGTACCTCGTCCCCCACCTGAGGTATAAATACCGGGGTTCCGCCCTCGCTCGCCCATCAGTCGTTGCCTGACTGGCGCGCGAGTAGGAACTCTAGGTTTCCTTTAGTCTGTCTATATTTCTTAGTGGAAACTTAGTGTTGTCCACTCTTTATTTAGGAAACCAGCGGTATATTACCTTTTTTTTACTATGTAGGAATGAAATGTGAGGCCCATTATTCTTTATTTCAGGTGCCAATTATATAAGGCAATAGTAGCGCAATGCCTATGTTATAAGAGGATAAGCTAGATTACAAGTTAGGTCGCGACTGACAATTTTATGTTTATAACGGGTTTTATTCTATGCCGTCCTGCACATGTTCCATGACAAGAAGTGTCAAGTTATGCTCAAGCCTCTAGGGTGTGTTAGACTGGAGATTTTTTAACTTTTGATTTGTTTCAAATAATTAATATCTCCTTAATTATGAGTTTTTGGACTATATGTATGACTAACTTTATATACTCTTATTAGGCTCTAGTATCGTTAGCTTAAATCTTTCGGCTTATTCACGGCCACGGTGTATCATGCCAAGGCCGTCATCATGAATGTCATTTCACTATTCACTACATGGCCAACATATACGTCCACTACGTAAATTGACCTCTTTGCATTTTGAAAAGGCAAGTTAAAATTAAAAACAAAACTAATACAAGAATAATGATGACATAGACAGGAACTGTTATTCACATTTTATAGTTTTAAACATTATAAGCGACGAGGATTATGTTCAGATTGTCAAAAACAATCAGCTATTTCTGGATCAAATTAAGTCTTAGTACATAATTGTAATTGTTATTACCAGGGAGCCAAACTTTAATGCCGATGACAGACGTATGACGTCAAGCTACATACAGAGTGTTTCTATTAGAGCTTGGGCTGATGTTTTAGAATAATAACTTCTAACAGAAAAATAGTAGTGAATTTTTTTTTTATTCAAATCAAAAGTCATGCGGCACACACTGTTGAAATCACATGGAATGACCCTTTACCAAATTTCATCTAAATCGGTTCCGCGGTATAAGCGTGAAGACGTAACAGACAGACAGACAAACATGCACATTTATAACATTAGTATGGATTTTTACTTACATTTTTTTTATCTGAATTTGAGTAGGTACGCGAATTTAATGTGCTTGGTTATAATTTATTACATTTATCAATAGTGGTGGCAAGTGGTTATTACGGAGCGATCAGTGAGATCATTATTTATACATGAGGAACCGGAATTAACGTAAATATAAGTAGAAAAAAATGTCTCGCTAATGAATTTTACCACTAATTAATGGATCAATTTATTCATTGTGTATTATAAATACGCTGGATACTTACTTTTGATATCATTCAATCCTTCAACTTTCGCCGAGTTGTCAAAGAAGAACTGAAAAGGTATTGTTTTGTTTTACTTATTTATTACTCTGAGCCACAATAAGTTCTCGAAAAATGCAAACATAATATTCAAACCTGCTTTTTGGGTAGTAGTAATTTACCATAACATTGATTTCTGATTTACATTATTGATCTGCGCTTATAGTATTGGCTTCTAAGATCCGTTTTGGAGTTACAATAAAAAAAAAACAATCAAAAATAAAAAAATAAAAATATTTATTACCTTAAACTTGTTTAACAGTAGATATTTGAGTCCGGGGGAAGGACCTAGGTCCTGTAATAGGACCGTCCGTCCGTTCGTTCTCGTGTATATCCTAGGATATAAACGAGTTCCACGCGGACGGTACCTACTTAACTTATTCTAAGTACAAAGTTTCAGAGCAAACTAGCTAGTAGATTTTAAATGAGAGCGTAACTAAGTTTCTATGGAGAATCGAGCTTACTGCGGACCCTTAAGCGTTCTTCATACTTCGTCTTGTCATTTACTTGAGGAAAAATATTTATTGTTAGTATTATATTACCCAATAAAAATAAAAATTCGTATCGTTACATACGTAATTTTTTGTATAAATAACAAACATTTTTATAAAATAAATAAACAACAATATTTATATTATACCATTATTACATGATTATTTATCATTGAAGTGTTGCAATGTTGTTTTAAAAAATACCCTTTTGCGACTTCCGTGAATGGTAACATAAGTTTATATTAGCGTAACATTATTAAAGTCTGACATTTGTTAAATGTAACTTTTACTAACACTTTGGATACAATGTATGTCCGAAATAAAGTAATTTAATTGAATTGAATTAAAACTTACAAATAAGGTTGTACAAGGAAATTTGAGTATAAATACTTGGATAAAACCGATAAACAACCAATTTTGCAGGGACACATTCTCAAATAATCCTTTATAAGTATGTTATGTACAGTCAAAGAATTTAATTTCCTACCCATTTAGGACTATTTCAAAGTGACACTGTAAATAAAATCATAAGAAGTCTCTTACGTTTTGATTGATTACGTCACTTTGACAAAGTCCAAAGTGGGTAGGAAATAAAATTCTTTGACTGTACCTTAATATAAGTCCACCACAAACTATAAAGCCTTCCCATAAAATGAAGACGTTATTTCCCTCCGATTTTTGTCTGCCACGCTAAATCTCGCACCTGCCATATTATCGCAATTGGCAAATCAAGATGGCGGATAAGCGGCCATTTTAACGGCGTGACGTTCGATGATAAATTACTATCCGTCTTAATACTCACGCAATAAGAAGTTTCTTTATAGTTAATTTTGCGGCGCAAAAGGTGGCGCAAGGACCGGTGTTGAGTCCCAAGGTTTTTTTTATGTAGGAGTACGTAGTTGTTGAGGAGTTTTTCTGGCTATATAAGATAATATATGAGGAAAATATGGGGTTCAATTGTTTTCTCGCTGATGTTACGAGTATATTATATCCATTAGTTAAAGATTATTGCTTTGTGGTGGCAAGTAAAGTAGTTACAGTTAGCCACTTAACACACAACAAGAGACTTACCTAGTCTTTTGTTGTGTGTTGAGACTGTTGAGTAGCTAGCCTAAAATAAAATATTTTCTGTGCAATGTCACAATATAACCTTATGCAAAGCTGCCTTGCCATTCTTAAGGTCTGAAGTAGAACACTTCTTATGGTATTAAGTAACTAGGATGCACATAAGTATTTTTTTCTTCTTGGTCTTTATAAATTCGTTCACAGCCTGTATTGACCTACTCGTATGATTACATTTGATAGGAATGTAACTATGATTAAACAGCGTTGGTCAAGCCCTAGTGTAATTAATAGTTAATTACACTGAAGGCCTGATGATAAAACTCTCCCATAACTAAGACTGTAATATAACTGGCCTCTTCACTCGAAGACAAGGACTGCCCGTAGGTAATACTTACCTTGGCTAAAACTAACTCTAAGCTTTGACTAACACTACATTTTGATCTCATCTATCTAATTATTAATTTATCCAACCAGATGAAACTCTTCGCCATCTTCCTCTGCATCGCCGTCGCCCTGGCCTCCGCTGAGGTCCACTGGGACGAGAACGGGCAGTATCGGCTGGTGGATACCGCGCCGCTGGCCATGGGGTACTACCGGTACCCGGCAGTGGCTCCGGTAGCCTTGCGCGGGTACAAGCCCTTCATGTACTCGTACAAGCAGATCAAGAGCGCTGATAAGAGCTGAGCTGAGCTAAGTAAGAGTTTGGAACTGATGAATTGACAATAAATATGCTTGAATTGAATGGTTGTTTGATTACCCTACAGATTTTTTTCATGACTGAAAACCACTGCGCCAATAGCACTGCTAGTGGTTTAATAGCAAGCACAGAAAGTGGACCTGGATGAGTCCCGACGGTGCAACTAAAAACGAGATTGACTTCATCATCTTGACGTAAAAGCATTTATTCAATAATGTCTATTTTGCATCCTCATTATTTAGCAAATTAATGCAGCTATATTACTTATCTAATCTGCATTGTCTACACGTCACGTGCGTAATACGCGTATACCAACGGCACAATAAGCAAAACCTTAATTCAGTGCATCACAATAATTAATTAGCTTTATAACGGAGCCGGGAGTAGTACCCTCGGGGTAGTGGCGCAAACGATAAGCAGATAGAATTTTGAACTTAACATTTTAATCTTAGTTTTGTTACGTCAAAGATTATGTTAACAGTATTCATAATAAATAGGCTTGTGACCTAAGATTTTTTACGCTATTCGAACCAGTTTTTGGAGAGGAACAAATGTATGTATGGGAGCTACTACAATTTAATTTACTTATATATAATATACATATATATAATATACATATATAAATATATAATATATTATATATACATTATGTTAAGTAATTTAAATACTAACATCAACAAACATATGCATAAAGATACACACGAAATGCCTAGAAATAACTATGTTTACAACTTACTTATTTTATTTTATTAGACTATTAGTTGTAAGTTAATCTATAAACACCTATGTATTGCGATGCCCTCACAGGGTTCATGTTTGAGACTTACTGTAACATGTCGCTGCCCCAATATTGTAGGGTTCTATGTTACATTGTCGGGATACTTCAATTAAGACCTAGTGTCACTCTGACAAACTTCAAATTTCAAGTTGATAAAACTGCAACATAGAATATTAGGGCAGGGATGTGTCAACTATGTACTATACTCATACTAGGTATAACAACATTAATGCAATAAAGAAGAAGTAAAGACACTGAATGACGTAGTGTGCATTTACTTGCAAGCTAAAAGTATCCATATTGCACACCTGGAGTCCCTTCACGTACATTGTCTTGTAGGTTGTGAATTTTACATACCCATACACAAATGCATAACATCAATCCCATATATTTTGATAGAGATTTGCAGAGTTTAAGATGGTATTTGATGCCCGTAGGCAACGCCAATTACATGGTTAATGTGTTAAATCAATATATAATTTATTTATTTGATCTTCATGGTAGGTGCATGACAACAGTCGTCAAGGTCACCCAACCTCCTTGGATAACATACACTATAAGGGTAATGATGCAACTGCGTCACAGGGCGGCGGCAGACTATCACAAGACAGAATCTAGTAGTAAGAAAGCATATTACAAGGTTTTGAAATCCACTGTATCTAGAGCACTTTATAACGAGAAAACAGCCTACTTCAAGCATAATATCAATAGCAAGCCTCATTCAGTGATCCTGACATAATTAATAAACATTTTTTAAGCCTGCCTAGCATATCACAAGTATCTATATCGCAACTGATCCATTTTTAATTTTATAAATCTTCTATCTATACATATAATAAAGCTGAAGAGGGTCGAAAGTCTGTACATGGAAGATATTCGAAAAAAAATTGGCTAGGGATACTAAGAATCGATAACAGAACACGTTCCAACAGTTTTTAGAATTTTTGTCTGTTTGTCTGTTTATCTGTTTGTCTGTTTATCTGTTTGTCTGTTTATGTGACCGCGCATCACGTGAAAACGGCTGAACCGATTAAGATGAAATTTGGTATAGAGATAGTTTGAGTCCTGGGGAAGGACTTAGGGTAGTTTTTATCCTGGAAATCAACCCCTAAGGGAATAAAATGAGGGGTGGAAATTTGTATGGAGCTACTTAAACCGCTGCACCGATTTGGATGAAGTTTGGTATATGATTAGTTTGAGTCCCGGAGAAGGTTTAAGGATAGGTTTCATCCCGAAAATCTTCCCTTTAGGGGGTAAAATGGGGGGGGGGGGGGGGGGGGGGGGGGGTGAAAAATTGAATGTAACCCATTTTGATGAAATTTGGTTAAGAGGTAGTTTAAGTTCTGGGGAAGGACATTGGATAGTTTTTATTCCGGAAATCTTTCCCTGAGGGGGTGAAATGGGGGGTGACATTTTGGATGGACTCCGTTTAGATCAAATTTGGTATAGATATAGTTTGACTCCCGGAGAATGACAATGGATAGTTTGAATCCCGAAAATCATCCCCCAAGGGGATGAAACAGGGATGTAAATGTGAATAAATCCCATTTAGTTAAAATTTGGTATAGAGATAGAAGGAGTCCCAGGGAAGGACAATGCATATTTTTTATCCTAAATCATCACCTGAGGGGGTGAAATGAGGGGTGAAAATTTGGATAGAACCGATTTAGATGAAATTTGGTATGGAGATAGTTCAGAGTCCTGGGGAAGGACTTAAAATAATTTTTAGTCCAGAAATCATCTCCTAAGGGGGTGAAATGGGGTATGAAAAATTGGATGGAACCCATTTACGGTATAGTGAGTTGGAGTCTTTGGGAAGGACATAGGATAGTTGACTCCTGAAAATCGTCCCATAAGGGGGTGTAATTGGGGGTGAAAATTTGTATGTGACCCATTTTGATGAAATTTGGTTGAATGATAGTTTGAGTCCCGGAGTATGACAACGGATAGTTTCAATCCCGAAAATCATCCCCTCAGGGATAAAATAGGGAGTGAAAATTTGGGTAAAACCCATTTAGATGAAATTTGGTAAATAGATAGAAGGAGTCCTAGGGAAGGACAATGCATAGTTTTTATCCCGAAAAATCATTTCCTGAGGTGGTGAAATGAGGGTTGAAGATTTGGATAGAACCCATTTAGATGAAATTTGGTATAGAGAGAGGTAGAGTCCTAGGAAAGAACATAGTATAATTTTTATTCCGGAACACATAAAAGGAGGAAATCATCCCCTAAGGGGGTGAGAAATGGTGGATGAACATTTGGATTGAACCCATTTATGGTATAGCGATAGTTAAGGAAGGACATAGGATAGTTTTATCCCGAAAATCATCCCCTAAGGGGGTGTAATTGGGGGTGGACCTTTGTTTTGATAAAATTTGGTTGAAAAATAGTTTGAGTCCTGGAAAAGGACATATAATAGTTTCTATTCCAGAAGTCATCCCCTAAGGGGGTGAAATGGGGGTGAAAATTTGGATGTAGCCCATTTAGATGAACTTCGGTATAGAGATAGTTTGAGTCCTGAAGAATGACAACGGATAGTTTTTATCCCGAAAATCATCCTCTAAGGAGGTGAAATAGGGGGTGAAAATTTGGATGGAACCCATTTACGGTATAGCGGTAAAGGGGAGTCCTGGGGAATAGGAACATTACGTAAGTAAATATATGTATGTGACGTTCCAAGGGTAAAGGTACCTTATGACGGCCTTAGTTTTGAAGATGTTTTCTAAAACGAGGTAAAAAAGACGTTTTATTATGGCTATTTTGAAAACTATTAGATGTAACATTTTGTTGAAGTATTTTTATTTTTAATATAAAATGTTTAAAAGTAAAAAGTAAAAAAAAGTCATTTATTTAAACAGAATGAGTTTTACATAGTTACCAGGGGTCCCCACACTAGGCTACGCCTGTATCGTGGAGAACCAGATAATTTTTAAACATCAGAAATAAGTTACCACAGATATTTATTACATTTGGAGGAGTAAGAAAAAATATTTTACATTGAAAAGTTTATACTTAGAGACTAACTTAGATATTAAAGATAGCTTCAGTCTCGGCATAATTTAACGAATGAAGAAATTTAAAAATAAGTGATTTGGCTTCATTTTTTGTGCAAAATTGTGTGTTTAAATTACAAGTCAGTTAATTTCATCCTATGGTTTAGTAGAAAAGGTCCTTACGGCCGTGTGATATGAAAATATGCAAAATAATACTGAAAAAAGCCTACATGCATTCATACAATCCATACTAATATTACAAATGCGAAAGTAACTCTGTCTGTCTGTTACCTTTTCATGCTTAAACCGCTGAACCGATTGAAATGAAATTTGGTATAGAGATACTTTGAATTCCGGGGCCTTCCCAAAGAGTCCTTACTAAAGATAGTTTTATCTGGAAATTCATCACCTAAGGGGGTGAAAAGCGGGGAGAAAGTTACGATATAAACGAGTTCCACGCGGACGAAGTCGCGGGCAAAAGCTAGTACATATAATAAAGCTGTAGAGGGTCGAAAGTCTGTACATTGAAGATATTGGCAAAAAAATCAGTTGAGGGGTCTTAGAATCGATAACAGAACACACTTAATCAGTTTTTAGAATTTTTGTCTGTTTGTCGGTTTGTCTGTCTGTTTATATGTAACGGCATCACGTGAAAACGAGCGAATGGATTAATATGAAACTTTTACTAAAAGGTTAAGTGGATCTTCAGCCAGGCTATAGGCTATAAAAACCATAAAGATTAGGGTTCAAAGGGGGTAAAAATGGGGTTAATCGTTGTATGGGAACTCCTTTAATCCATGAGCTAAAGACTTGGAAGTTGGCAAGCATATACTTGACTAGAAAGTAAAAAGAACCCCATTCAAAATTTGTGAAATGTAGGGATAAAACGTGAAAAATATGGGATGAAAAATAGGTGGTGAGGCGATTACAGATTATAATGATATAATCTCCACTTATAATAATCTCCACTTATAATAAATCTCTAAATTAAAAAAAGAATCAGCCAGTTTGAAACTAAGCTTTGCGCGGTTCGAATGTTCTCAGCATCCCATGAACGGAAAAATATGAAACATTTTATATAGGTACATTATTATTCTAGCTGCAACTTAGGATAGTTTTTATCCGACTGCGACAGTTAATTAATTTTCCGAAATATACGACTTCATTTAATTTTTCATTTATTTTTATTGAAATCAAACGCTGCTCCAACTGTCAGCTATAAGAACCGTCAAGTTTTCGTCAAAATGGCGGAATTGCTTTGCCTTTCACTTATTAATAATTTAAATCCCGTCTACGATAGACCTTTACGAAACAAATGCTAAAATATAAACCATAAAAAAATATTCGATTCTGATATGAGAACTTATATGCGCAAATGTCGTTTTATGTCGTAATTTCAATAAATGAAATCAACAAATTTGAACAATATAATTAACACGAATTTGTTTTTTTTGAATGACAATGGCACGCGCTCGGCGCATTCAGCCAAAGTACCTGCGGCGCTACCACGAAAACTGATACTCAATGTTCATATATTTGCATCCCTGTCACTCGAGTATGGTTAGTGCGATAGAGATAGAGATACCCGAATATTTTCGAATTCCGAAGTTCGTGGTTATAGCTCAGGAATCGAAAATATGGTAAATAATCATAATGTATTTTCTCGAAAAAGAATTTAAAATAAATATAGTCAAATGGAGAAAAAAACAAAGCAAGAGGTTATATAGGTAATGATTAAGTTATAAGAGTCCAATGTTTTAAGAGGGGGTATGTTCTGTCCCTTTTCCGCAAAACGCACCTTCATATGAAACGATTGTTTTTTACTATGACGCTCGAGTATATTGACGTCACAGTCCCTCATCGTTTTCTCACTCTAACAAGCGACATTAAAACGGATGTAGCTTCATAATTTTTTGAGATATTTGAATGGGAGTTTCATTATCTTCTATCTATTTATACATTTATTTATTTATCGTATGGCAAATCATTGTATTAGAACCGTGAGATCTTCGAAAAGACGGTACGGTTGCCAGGTCGTTGCACTTTTAGCACCGCCCAGGGGTCACGTGTAGGGTAGCGATGGGTAATTCCTACGGACGTGGTGCAACTTCAACCCCCAATACATAATACATATATTTATACATAATAAATGTCTATGTCCTGACTGACTTATTCACTCACTCACTCACTCACTCACTCACTCACTCATCAACGCACAGCCGAAACTACTAATCTTAGAGAGTTGATTTTTGCACAGTATGTTGCTTTTATAACGTGGGCTAGGGATAAAAAGGGATTTTTGAAAATTCTACCCCTAAGGGGGTAAAATGGGGGTGCAAAGTTTGTATGGGAGAACCTTTTTTTTTTGAGCTATAGACTTAAACTTTGTAGAAAAATTAGTTATTAGAATACAAATGAAACACTTTCAGCGTTTTGGAAAATTCCACCCCTACGGGGGTAAAATAGGGGTGCAAGGTTTGTATGGGGGAAACATTTTTTTTTAAATAGAGACTTAAAACTTTGTAGAAAGATCAGTCATTAGAATACAAATAAAGAACTTTCAGGGTTTTAGAAAATTCTACCCCTAAAGGAGTTAAATAGAGTGAAAAGTTTGTATGGGAAAAACTACTTTTTTTTAAATAGAGACTTAAAACTTTGTAGAGAAATTATTCATTAGAATACAAATAAAGTACCTAGATTCAGTGTTTTAAAAAAATCTACCCCTAAGGGGGTAAAATAGGGGTGCAAATTTTGTATGGGGGAAACAATATTTTTTTTAAATAGAGACTTAAAACTTTGTAGAAAGATTAGTCATCAGAATACAAATTAAGTACTTTCAGCGTTTTAGAAAATTCTACCCCTAAAAATAGGGGGCTAAAATAGGGGTGCAAAGTTTGTATGTGGGAAACTATTTTTTTTAGCTAGAGTCCTAAAACTTTGTTGAAAGATTATTTAAATACAAAGAAAGTACTTTCAGCGTTTTGGATAATTTCACCCCTAAGGGGGTAAAATAGGGTGCAAAGTTTGTATGGGAAAAACATATTTTTTTTTAATAGAGACTTAAAATTTTGACGAAAAATTACTTATTAGAACATGAAAAATACTACATTCGGCGTTTTACAAAAATCATTCCCTAAGGGGGTTAAAAAAGGGTGCAAGGTTTGTATGGGGAACACTTTTTCTGAGCTAGACACTTAAAACTTTGTAGAAAGATTACTTATAAAAATACAAAAAAAAAGACTTTCAGCGTTTTGAAAAAATCTATCCCTAAGGGGGATAAAAAGGGGTGCAAAGTTTTTATCAGGGAAAGTTTATGTTTTTGAGTTAGAGACTTGAAACTTTGTAGAAAGATTACTTATTAAAATACAAAAAAAGAACACAAATCGTTTTAGAAAATTCCACCCCTAATAGGGTTAAAAAGGAGAGCAAGCTCTGCATGGGCAACACTTTTTTTTGAGTTAGACTTAAAACTTTGCAAAAAGATTACTTATTAGAATACTAAAAAAGAACTTTCAGCGTTTTAGAAAACTCCATCCCTAAGGGGATCCTTAAGATCCTTAAGAAGGGTAGCCAGTGTTGTGTGGGAAAAACTTTTTTTTTTACTAGACTTAAAACTATTCAAAATGTTACTTATTAAAATTAATAATAAAGTACTTTCAGAGTTTTAGAAAATTCCACCCCAGAAAGCTTTGTATGGGCAACACTTTTTTTGAGCTTAAAAGTTTACGAAAAAAGTTCTTTCAGCGATTAGAAAAATTCAACCTCTAAGGGGGTTTAAAAGGGGGTTCAAATTTTAAATGGCGAGCAATAAAATTTTAAAGTGTCAGTAAGAGATTTTTAACTTCGGTCTTATTCTGTACGTTAAAAGACTACAAAACTGATTTCAGAGTTTTTCCAAATTCATCCCCTAAGAGTGTTAAAATTGGTTCAAAGTTTGAGTATTTCAAGGCATTTTTAAAGTATGAGATTTTTAACTTTGGTTTAAGACTGTTTGTTCACAAACTAGAAAATGAACATCAACTTTTTTTTTAATTATCCCCTAAAAGAGGGTTCAAATTTTGTATTGAGAGAAATCATTTTCTAAGACGATAAAAAGTTCTACGCGGACGAAGTCGCGGGCAACAGCTAGTATATATATATATATATAAATCTCAAAAATTACTGGACGAATCAATGCAATATCCTTCCATATCTCTCGCACGCACGCACCTCCTAATTCCAAATAATAAAAAGAAAAGCAGCCTTAAACAGCCAGCCTTAGACCTTAAATTTCAAAAGACTGCATAACTTCAGTGGCCTCAAGGGAGAAATTGTGCGGCGCGGAGGCGGTACCGGTTGTAATGTTCAAGCTAATATGAAAAGGTCCGCACAGAATACCGCGCCACGCCGCGTCCCGCCACGGTATTCTGTGCGGACTCTTTCGCATTAGTTCGAACATTACAACCGGTACCGCCTCCGCACCGCGCCGCGCCGCACTGCCGCCGCTATCAGTGCGTTTCAGCCTTATCAAGCAATATTTAAATGGATGTAGCTTCGTACTTTTTTGAGATATCTGAATGGGATATTCGTTACTAGGAAAACTTTTTTGTCTTCTTTTTATGGAGTAATAATAAAATTTGATTCTACACCCCTATTGCTAGCCTCGCTCACGCATTTCTCCCTATTGGTGGATTTTGTCCTCGCATACCGCTCCGCTACCTCGCACAGGTCTGGTGGGTATTTCTCCCTATTGGTGGATTTTCTCTTTGCATACCGCTCCGCTACCTCGCACAGCTCTGGTGGGTATTTCTCCCTATTAGTGGATTTTCTCCTTGCATACCGCTCCGCTACCTCGCACAGGTCTGGTGGGTATTTCTCCCTATTGGTGGATTTTCTCCTTGCATACCGCTCCGCTACCTCGCACAGGTCTGGTGGGTATTTCTCCCTATTGGTGTTTTCTCCTTGCATACCGCTCCGCTACCTCGCACAGGTCTGGTGGGTATTTCTCCCTATAAGTGGATTTTCTCCTTGCATACCGCTCCGCTACCTCGCACAGGTCTGGTGGGTATTTCTCCCTATTGGTGGATTTTCTCTTCGCATACCGCTCCGCTACCTTGCACAGGTCTGGTGGGTATTTCTCCCTATTAGTGGATTTTCTCCTTGCATACCGCTCCGCTACCTCGCACAGGTCTGGTGGGTATTTCTCCCTATTGGTGGATTTTCTCTTCGCATACCGCTCCGCTACCTCGCACAGGTCTGGTGGGTATTTCTCCCTATTAGTGGATTTTCTCCTTGCATACCGCTCCGCTACCTCGCATAGGTCTGGTGGGTATTTCTCCCTATTGGTGGATTTTCTCCTCGCATACCGGTCCGCTACCTCGCACAGTTCTGGTATATTATTACTATTGAATTAAAACAACGAGTTGCATGGCGATCACAGAACAGACAGACTTCATTTTATTATTCATAATCTACTCTACCATTAACATCAACACAAGATCAGAACCTCTCTGGAGTATTTTGGTATTTCATACATAACACCCCCACTAAATATGAAAATACTACAATTAAATCCATATAAAATTATCTATTTGACACAAAGCACACCTTACTTCTGCATTAAGTAGTAATGCTTGCTACTGGTTAAACTCTTAGTCAAAATGTCAGCAGGCATTTTTTGCCAGATGGTGGTTGGTAGTTGAGGATAGCGTCCACTGCCTGGCAAGAATTAGAATGTTGATGGGGGAGTAGACAGGGTGAGTGTGGACTTCACCCCAGAGGGGTTTATGGCAGTCCACACCCAGAGAGAGAGAGACTCTGAAGTACTGTCAACACAATAGTAGTTCTTTATTCATTAACTCACACGGTATATATACGAGTAGCTACATGTATTATCATTCGCACATCTCGCACGTAGGTACTTAATCTACGGCACGTATTATACAATATCTAATCGCTAATCTAGAATGTGCCTCGTCGGCACATATCTCCCCCCTTACAACAAAAATGGGATGAAATCCCATTTCCTGCTAAGTTACTGGTCACATATACATATATGAGAAAAGTAGGTAGGTACCTACACTATAAAAATCAAATCAACTATATCACTAAAAAAACAAAATATGTACTTAATATAATATAGCACAGGCATTTCTAAGCTCGTTTTCGGATGCTTGAGAAATGTTAAACTTGCTTTGTGTATGACCACAACATTTATAAAACAGTGCGAAAGAAAGTACTTACAATAGTCGTGTACATACAATCCAGACTTGAATTACCTTTTCGGTCAATTACAAGTTGGGCTTAGCACAATAAAAATAAATAGAGGCATATAGGCTCAGAGCAGCAGCTTATCTCATCCTGGGCATTCGTCTTCCAGGGCAATGTTACATACAGCACAATAATAGAAAAAAATATATGATAGTTATCTAAATACAATTAAAAATAGCATCTTAAGTAAATTACCTTGAAAAATGGAAACCGTGATGCGCGTTTATAAAAATATGCTGACGACGCGACTCCGCGACCTTGATCTTGACAAAAAACTATCCTACGCTCAGCGCTGCACGCTGCGTAGACACTTTATTACGCGTACTGCGAATTGTTTCTGTTCTGTATAATTATGACGAGTTGCATTTTCGCCAACTGTATTGCGTTGCAACGCTATCCTTGCAATGAGTGACGTCTGCGACCTTACACTTCTTCTTCGTGAAATATTGGAGACAGGCTTAAACGGCTGCAAATTCTTCATCCAGTATGTCCCCGGGCCGTGACGCAGCAGGCGTCGCACCATGGACGCTGCTCGATGGACGGCGAAATGTCGGCCACGATTAGTGTGGCACGAAGGCGCGTGACAAAATGCACAATTTGCTGTTTTAGGCTTCTTGGCTTGTCGTGTGTGCTGTAATATGAATTAAAATATTGACGCTGCTTCTCAGTTATGTCTTCCTTGTCGGAATATCATACTCGACGAGAAGGCGTTTGAATGGGGTCCTGGAGAGAAAAATGGTCTCTTCATCAACAAGGGCGTAGTTCCAGTCGGGAGTGCGTTGTTCTGGTCGGGAGCGGATCCTTATCGTCGGGAGCGGCGCGTTTCTTCATTGGACTTTTGTTTCAGGCAGTGTTCCATATATCTACCTAATGCAAGCGGGCGCGGCGTATTTCTTCAGGCGGGTGCAGCGTGTTTCTTTAATGTGGCGGGGCGTATTTTTCGAGCGGGTGCGGCGTATATTTTCGAGCGGGCCCGGCGTATATCTTCGAGCGGGCGCGGCGTATATCTTCGAGCGGGTGCGGCGTATATCTTCGAGCGGGTGCGGCGTATATCTTCGAGCGGGCGCGGCGTATATCTTCGAGCGGGCGCGGCGTATATCTTCGAGAGGGTGCAGCGTGTTTCTTCAATGTGTCGCGGCGTATTTCTTCAGGTGAGTGCGGCGTATTTTTGTCCCCACTTAACCAGATGGTTGCGCGTTCAGTCGTCGGAAATAGGCGTTTTGATTTTGTTCAACTCCTGTGCCAGATCGTTGCGTGTTTTAAGTCATCGGGGCGCGCGTGTTTTTTCAGTCGGGCTTCAGCGATGCGTGTTCTTCTTGTTTCAGTCGGGCTTCAGCGATGCGTGTTCTTCTTGTTTCAGTCGGGGTCACCACTTTGCCAGATGGTGGTTGGTAGTTGAGGATAGCGTCCACTGCCTGGCAAGAATTAGAATGTTGATGGGGGAGTAGACAGGGTGAGTGTGGACTTCACCCCAGAGGGGTTTATGGCAGTCCACACCCAGAGAGAGAGAGACTCTGAAGTACTGTCAACACAATAGTAGTTCTTTATTCATTAACTCACACGGTATATATACGAGTAGCTACATGTATTATCATTCGCACATCTCGCACGTAGGTACTTAATCTACGGCACGTATTATACAATATCTAATCGCTAATCTAGAATGTGCCTCGTCGGCACACATTTCTTTTGTCTCTAAATATTTAAGATCTACAATTTTTTTACTGATACAATCCCGACAAAAAAAATATCGCATATCAATATGTTTGGTGCGTTTGCTGAAAACATTATTTAATAACAATTTGATTGCACCTTGGTTGTCATTAAATACATTTACAGTATATGTCACATTTATAATTTCATTCAACAAATTCCGTAAATATATAGCCTCTCTACAAGCCTCAGTTATTCCCATCAGTTCAGCTTCTGTCGAGCTTAAGGCGACAGTCCTCTGCTTCTTGGTTTCCCAAGAAATAGCTCCCCCGGACATTACAAAACTTAAACCGGTGTATGATCGCCTATCAATAGCATTATTGCCCCAATCAGCATCAACAAAACCCACAAACTGAGAATTGCCCGTTTAAGAAAACTTAAGACCTATTTCTTTTGTTTTCTTTAAGTATCTGAGAACCCTCTTAGCATACAACCATGTCTCATGACTAAAGCAATTATTAAATTGACTTAAGTATCCAACTGCAAAAGCCAGGTCAGGCCGAGTCAATACAGCCAAATACATTAAGCTACCAACCAGCTGTTGATAGGGAAATTGTTTAGTACAATTATTATCAGTGGTACTAATATTAAGCTTAGCCTCTAATGGTGTATCAACAGTTTTACAATCCACCATTTGAAATCTGTCAAGCAACTGGTTAATGTAGTTTTTCTGACTCAATGTAATCACTCCATTGGCTTTATCTACATTTACAGACATACCAAGACATTGCTTTATTTCACCCAAATCCTTTATTTTAAACTGTGAAGCTAACACACTTTTCAAATTGTCAGTTTCATTACTGTCATTCGAAAATATGAAAAAATCATCAACATACAATGCAATGATTGTTTTCAAGTCATTCTTATTTCTGGTATAAAGACAAGGTTCCAATTTAGATCTCTTATAACCCATGCCAATAAGACAATCGTCCACCTTCTTATACCAGGCTCTTGAGGATTGCTTCAGCCCATAAATTGCACGATTCAATTTCAATACTTTATTACTTTGAGCATTTGGAAAACCTTCTGGTATGTGCATGTAAAGCGTCTCCTCAAGATCCCCATTCAAAAAAGCTGTTATTACATCAAGGTGAGTTATGTCTAAGCCGAGTTGAACTGACAATGCAAACAACATCCTCAATGTTGTATGTCTAACTACTGGCGAAAAAGTATCTGAATAGTCCATACCTTGTTTCTGCATGTAGCCTTTTGCTACCAACCTTGCACGAAACCGAACATTATTGTCAGTGTCATATTTCTTCTTCAGCACCCACTTACACCTCACTATCGTCCCACTTTTTGGAATGTCCACAAGCTCCCACGCACTACTTTGCTCAAAACACTGAAATTCTTCAGTCATAGCCTTAAGCCACTGATCCTTCTCGGGTCCACTTAACGCCTCTTCAAGTGTCAAACCGCTGGCATCATCTGGTACTTCCACCTCTTGACACTTATTGGCAAAACCATACCGATCTGGAGCTTTCCTTATTCGGGTTGACCTTTTTGGGTCTTCAGGTTTAGTGGTGTCATCTGCTTCCTCATGTTCACTACTGCTGGGAATAAATGACTCATCAGTTTCAGTCATAGTCTTATATGACATGCTCTCTGTCAAAGTCTCATCTCCTCTGTAGGATCCCCCACTGAACCTGAGCTCTCTTCTGAAACAATATATTCACCTGTGTCTTCGGGTTCCGTTGGTTCTATAGACTTATCACTTATGGGCATCACAATTTGACTTTTGACATCTTCCATTATAATCACATCTCTACTGGTTGTCATAGACTTCGTTTCAGGGTTGTAAACGCGATAGCCTTTGATTCCTTCTGGATAACCAACAAGGATGTGTTTCACTGCTTTTCTGTCCCACTTTAAACGCTTTTGTTTAGCTACATGTACCATTACAGGACTACCAAATATTCTGATATGACTTAGATCAGGCTTGACTCCAGTCCACATTTCATATGGTGTCTTGTTCTCCAGTCCAGCTGCAACAGTACGATTCTGTAGGTAAACTGCAGTATGGGTACTTTCAGCCCAGAACTCTTTTCCTAGTTTTGCCTCGAACAACATGCATCTGGCCTTTTCGACAATCGTTCGATTTCGGCGTTCGCAAAATCCGTTTTCTTCTGCTGAATAAGCATTTGTTGTTTGACGATGAATGCCATGTTGCTTTAGGAACAAATCAAATTCTCTGTTGCAGAATTCCTTGCCTTGGTCTGTACGGATACACTTGATTTTCTTGTTTGTTTGGTTCTCCGACATGGCCTTAAATTCTTTGAACTTCCCTAAGGCTTCACTTTTATATTTCAGAAAATATATAAAAGTCATTCTACTATGGTCATCGATCAACAGTAAGAAATAGGTAGAACCACAATGGATGGAGTTTCCATTGGCCCACAAATATCCATATGTACTAGCTGCAGGACCTCTTCGCGCCTTGTACCAACATGACTAAAGGGCAGCCTGCTCTGCTTGCCTTCACAGCAAACTGTACATGATGCCTTACTGATCTGTTGTACCTTTTCCTGCAGTTGCAAGCCATCTACTGCACTTGGCATCTTATTGAGGTAATTGTTGTTCAAATGTCCCAGCCTGCGGTGCCATGTGTCCTTGGACACCACTGCTGCAGCCGCCAGCACGCTTTCAGCCATTTCTGTCACTTTTAGCTTGTAAACTCCATTGTCCAACGTGGCCTCTGCGACAACCACGTCGCGTTTGTTGACAATAGAGCATCCAGTGGATGTGAACATAACTTTGTTGCCATTTCTTATAAGTTCACTTACTGACAGCAAGTTCGTTGTCAACTCCGGGACACAACAAGCTCCTTTAATGTTAACTTCAAATTCTGACGCGGCAGTTTTTGTAACTATTTTACAATCTCCTGAGCACAACACTTTCAATTTCTGGTTGTTTGCAACAATAATCTCCTTCTCTGAATGATATGATGCGTTTTCAATCCATTTCTCGTTACATATCAGATGAACAGACGCACCGCTGTCGATATAAAACTCATTTCGGTTGAAATTTCCACTTAAAAAAACAGCACTAAACGCATGTGTTTGTTTTCGCGTAGTTTTATCATTATTTTCGCTGTAAGTGCACTGATTTTTATAATGACCGAATTGTTTACATTTATAGCACTTGACATGAGCTTTGGATCCGTCATCTTTTTTTATCGCACTGCTTCCGCTGGCCATAGACTGAATATTTTTATTTCGATGTTGCCACTTCTGCGTACTAGCGAACGCGCCCGAAACTTCACGATTTTTGCCGACATTCGATTCCATGTCTAACAATTTTGTTTTAATGGCGTCCGTCGTTATGGCTATGCCGGAATGTTCGATCGCCATTATCATAGGAGAGTATTTATCTGTTAATCCTGCTAACAATAAACATCCGATCCATTCATCACTAATGTTGAATCCGGTCCCACTCAATTTCTGACCCATTTCGACCAATTGAGTGACGTATGAAGTCATGGAGTTGCTGTTTTCTAGGCGTATTGATATCAAATTGCGTAGAAGACTTATTCTTCTTGTAAATCCTGCATCATCAAATAAAGCCCTCAGCTTATCCCAAAGTTCTTGCGACGTAGTCACATTCTTTATATGCACGTAAAGTGCCGAGTCAATCGTCATAATCAATTTGGCCTTGGTTTTTGCATCATCAGCGACTTCAATTTTCTTGTCGGCAACTGGTTTAATGCAATGCAGCATCCCCTCCAACACCAGAAAATTTTCCGCAGCAAAAGTCCACTCGCTGTAGTTTTCACGCCCCTTTAGCTTAGGCACATTAACTAAATAGTTCGAAGCCATTATCGTTTTCTGCTAACCTGCTACGATAATAAACTGACCCTAAATACTATTTAAATGGAACGGTAGGGCTCCATAACCTATTATTACTATTGAATTAAAACAACGAGTTGCATGGCGATCACAGAACAGACAGACTTCATTTTATTATTCATAATCTACTCTACCATAAACATCAACACAAGATCAGAACCTCTCTGGAGTATTTTGGTATTTCATACATAACATGGTAGGTATTTCTTCTCCTTCGTCGTTTACAGTCTTGACAAAGTGGTCGTGCTCATCATTTGTGAGGTTGGTAGCAAGCTTCACAACACGCCGCCATTCCTCTTTGACTGTCGCCTTCCTAATGCTTGCATGTAGTGACACATTTACTGCAGCATTGATCTGGTCTGTCCATCTCGTTGGAGACCAAGGCATGCTCAGTTTCTCAAAATCAATCAGCTATTTCTGGAACAAATTAAGTCCTACGACATAATTAACTACCTACCTAATTGTTCTTACGGAGCGATCAGTGAGGTCATTATTTATATATGAGGAACCGGAATTAACGTAATTATAAGTAGAAAAAGATGTCTCGCTAATTAATAAAACTGCTAACTAATGGATCAACTTATTCATTGTATATTATAAATACGCTGGATACTTACTTTGGATATTATTCAATCCTTTAACTTTCGCCAAGTCGTCAAAGAAAAACTGAAAAGGTATTGTTTTATTTTACTTATTTATTACTCTGAGCCACAATAATTCTCGAAAAATGCAAACATAATATTCAAACCTGTTTTTTGGGTAGTATTAGGTAATTAACTACGTATAACATTAATTTCTGATTTACATTATTTATTTACGCTTTAAATCATCATTTCCTTGCCCTTATCCCATTTACTTGGGGTCGGCGCAGCATGTCTTTTTCTTCCATACTTCTCTGTCAGCCGTCATATCATCATTCACTTCTTTTCTCTTCATATCGTCTCTCACACAGTCCATCCACCTTTTTCTTGGCCTACCTCGTCTTTTACATCCATCCACATTCATACCTAATACTCTTTTGGTCACATGACTTTCATCCCTCCGCATTACGTGCCCATACCACGCAAGGCGATTGGCCCTCAATTTATCCGCGATAGGTGCTACTTTTAGGCTTCCCCTTACATACACATTTCTTATTCGGTCCATCCTCGTCACACCACACATCCATCTTAACATCCTCATCTCCGTTACATGCAATCTCTTTTCATCCATCGCTTTAAATATTGGCTTAAAATCAAAAATATTTATTAATTAACTATAACTTGTTTAACAGTATCAAGAATGATGCCTCTTTTTAAGTAGGTATTCATGATACTTACCTGTGTTAGGAGACACCGCTCTTCCGTGGATCGTCACATTCGTTTTTATTAGTGTAGCATTATTAAAACTTACAAATAACTTTTAATAAGCTATATAAAAATAAATAAAAGAAAAGGGTGTAAGATTTGAGTATAAATACTTGGATAAAACCGATAAACAACCAATTTCACAGGGACAAATTCTCAAATCATCCTTTATAAGTATGTTTTGTACCTTTGTAAGTCCACCACAAATGATTGAGCCTTCCTATATAATGAAGACGTTATTTCCCTCAGATTTTTGACTGTCACGCTAAATCTCTCACCCGCCATATTATCGCAATTGGCAAATCAAGATGGCGGCTAAGCGGCCATTTTAACGGCGTGGCATTCGATGATTAATTACTATCCGTCTTTATACTCACGCAAAAGGAAGTTTCTTTATAGTTAATTTTTCGGCGCAGCAGTCCTTTTTCTGCACGCAAGGTGGCGCAAGGACGAGTGTTGGGTCCTACGGTTTTTTTATGTAGGAGTAGGTAGTTGTTGAGGAGTTTTTCTGGCTATAAAAGATAGCATATGAGGAAAATATGGGGTTGAATTGTCTTCTTGCTGATGTTACGAGTATATTCTATTCATTAGGTAAAGATTATGCTTTGGGATGACAAGTCAAGTGTTGTATATATATGAGAACTACCACGAGTAATTAATTAATACACCGGTCTTCATCAGAAAATATACTTTATTATTTCAACGCCATTTTATAAGACCACGAACAAAACACAATTTCTTCTATATCATAGACAACAAAATTGTAAGGTTGGGTAAACAACACTCTCGCCTCGTTATCAAAAAAAAAACTATGTAATTTTTCTACCTACAAAAACGTAAAGACAAAAAATATTCGGACCACATTCCCGTAGTTGGTTGACATGTCGTTTCCATGTTAATCTGTCCACCTCTACCATATTATGTATATGTAACACCAGGTTCTAAAATTTCAATAATCTTACCGAGGGACCATTTTATCTGGTTTCTCCTTTGATCACGTGCCATTACTTTTTTTCCAATAGAAATTTTTATTATAAAATTTTTACTACCTAAAGTTCACTTCTACCTATAGTTAACTTCTACCTATAAATAACTTCTACCTATAGTTACAGTTAGCCACTCAACACACAACAAAAGAGCCTAGTCTCACCTAGTCTTGTGTTGAGTAGCTAGCCTAAAATAAAACATTTTCTGTGCAATGACACAAGATAACTTATGTAAAGCTGCCTTGCCATTCTTAAGAACTGAAGTAGAATACCTATTATGGTAGAGTAAGTAAAACGACTGTGTATTTTTTTGTGGTGAATTCACTAGGAACAATTCAGGTCAGGTCAGGTCTATTTTATTAATAAATTATTCAATTGAATTGAACTAGGATGCACATGAGTTTTTTTCTAGGTCTTTAGACATACGTTCACAGCCTGTATTGAAAGTATAGGTTAGGTACCTATGATAAAATTTGATAGGAATGTACCTATTATTAAACAGCGTTGGTCAAGCAAGGTCAGTGTAATTAACTATTAATTACACTAGAATTAATAGTTAATTACACTGAAGGCTCGCCGGTAAAACTCTTCCATAAATAAGACTGTAATATAACTGGCCTTTCACCCAAAGACAAGGACAGCCCGTAGATACTTTGATAAAAACTAACTCTAAGCTTTGACTACGCTATCTAATTATTAATTTATCCAACCAGATGAAACTCTTCGCCATTTTTCTCTGCATTGCCGTCGCCCTGGCCTCCGCTGAGGTCATCTCGACGGAGAACGAGCAACACTGGCTGGTGAATACCGCGCCGCTGGACATGGGGTACTACCCGGAAACGGCTCCGGTAGCGCTGCGCGGGTACAAGCCCTTCATGTACTCGTACAAGCAGAGCAAGATCGGCAATGAGTAAGATTTTGGAACTGATGAATTGACAATATATGCTTGAATTGAATGGTTGTTTGATTACGCTACAGTTTTTTTTTTAAGTGACTGAAAGCCACTGGACCAATATATGCTAGTTGATTACTGATAGCCATTTTCTTCATAAATTGTCTGGTTGCCATTGGCATAGGCCTCCTTCAGAATCCTCCATCTGATTCTATGCAGAGCTTTTCTTCTCTACATGGCTCCGGCTATGACTTGCACTGCTTGTGGTACTGATTAAAAATTTAGGACCTATTCTCTTCCATTGATGTAAGAAACGATTTATGAACTTGGGATCTGCCCAAGGTCTACGGCTAACAAAATAACCCTACCCGACATATTTCACCACTTGTTTCCATCTTCTGCAAATCAGAGCCTGTGAATATATTGTAGGTACCTCCATATGCTGAGGGGATAAAGTCTGCATGCATACACCATTGGCAGCAGGATTAGGTTTTCTCGGTCTCAAATTGTGACTTAATTCTATGGCAGGAGAATTAGGTTATCTCAGTCTCAAATTGTGACTTGATTCTATAACCTAGAGTATTTTTTTTCTGATGAAGGAGAAATACTGGGTTGAACAGACTCATATTCAGTAACATTATTATGCTATTGTTCTGCAGTACTGGTATCCGCCTCAATTTCTTCTGGTATAGGTGCAATATCAGGTTAAATCTGCACATCTTCGATGACAGCGCTCGTACGTTTTGAACTTTTCGAAGATTTCTCTTGTGTATTTAACAGAAGAGGTATTAATGCTGGCTCAGGTAAATTATCACCAGCCAGACTTACATGTGTTACCATTAGATTTCAAATCTTGAAAATTATTTTCATGGAAGGTTTTATATCTCTGCTTTTCACAAATCTTCTGGGATATGTAGCGTCCCTGAAGTAATTACTTCTCGGATCTTCTGAATATCTGACTAAAATGTGTTCCGATGCTTTCATGTACAATTTCTTCCGACTACAGCCGGGGACATGGATCAAAGCTCTACATCCAAAAACACGTAGATGCGATAAACTCGGTATCTTACCGTACCACTTCTCGTACGCTGTCTTGCCTTAAAGAGCACGATGAGGAGATCTGTTTTTGAGATATACAGCCATTTCTGCTGCATCTTGCCAATAGGCTGGAGACAGAGAACTGTCCGACAGCATTGACCTCAATTTCTCCATAATAGACCTATTGGTCCTTTCAGCGGCACCATTCTGATTAAAGCTGTAGGGAACCGTAGTTTGGTGTTGAATTCCTTCACTCTGTAAATACCTCGAAAATTCAGCATTAACGTACTCTTTCCGGTTCTACTGAGGACTGGAAAACTCAATCCTTATTCTTTACTTCAGCTTTTGAAGAAATAAAGGAAACAAAAGTCATACGAGAAAAATCATCTATAAAAATAAAAGATATCGATAGCCTTGAAATCACGTTTCAGGCAGGGTACCACAAACATCCGAATGAATAAGTTCCAGAACTGATGTTGATCTTTTATGCGAAACTTTCTTGCAGGGTTTCCTACATCTGCTTACCCTCAAAACAAAATCGTAAAAAAAATTAATCATACTCTAAAACGTCGGTAAAGTCTAAAACTTTTGACTGACGTTAGCATTTAGATACTAGATTTTCAGTAAAATAGAAATAAAAGGTCATTCTGTATCGTGGTGTTTTTCTTTACTGTAACATGGTGTATTTCAGTGAATTGCTTATGGCGGATACGCCATTATTAATGTATAGGTGGTAGGGTGCCGAGGGTGTGTATAATTCAACAGAGGGTGCATTTAACTTTGAATGACACTTCAAGTTGCTGTATTTCGAGATTGTTTATTTTGGTCAAGCTCTCTTGTATAATATTTTGAGTTGGCTTGCAATTTGGTTAAATTTAGTTAGGTTCATCTCAGCTCAGAAACCTCAGAGTCAGTACCTATATCCACCAGAACACTTTGAGGTAGCGGAGCCGTGTAAGGCATAAAAAGTAGTCGATACAATAGGACTCCAAATAAAATAAGCAATAATGATGAATGTTGTCGAAAAATAATTAAAATATTGTCAAATGGAGAAAAAATTATTAAGAGGTATTAAATATTCACAAAGTTATAAGTGTTCAAAGTTTTAAGAGGGGGTATATTATATCCCTTTTCCGCAAATTGCACCTTCATATGAAGCGATTATCATTAACTATGACGCTCGTGGATCGTGACATGGTACAAAAGTAAGTAAATTACAAATTTAATTAAGAAATTATTATTTTTAAATAAAAATAAAACGACATCTTTATCTAGCTTGTTTATTTTTATTTAAATATAATAATTTCTTAATTAAATTTGTAACTTTCTTACTTTTGTATGAAATTTTATGTCTTCAAATTCCTATCAGATTATCGTTAAAGTCCCTTCTTTCAAATAAAAATAAATAATCGAAATCAGTATTCGTGATAAAATGCTATCGCTGATAAACAAACATACTAGGTTGTAAGTTGTTAGTACCAAAATGCAGACGGCGCTTTGCAACGGTAACTTCTACTATGAGCTGTTTAAGATTGTTCAAGAATTAATGCCGAATGGGGTCCTGACATGATGTGGTATGGTGTATGAAAATTTGTACGGAACCCTCGGTGCGCGAGTCAGACTCGTACTTGACCAGTATTTATTTTGTATTGATGTCAGAAACGATTAACGTACTTGGGATCTGCCCATGCAGCTGTGCGAGGTAGGGGAACGGTATGCGAGGACAAAACCACCAAAAGAAGAGATGCGTGAGGGAGGCTAGCAATAGGGGTGTACTAAGTGTAGACTCAAAGTTTATTATTACTTCAAAAAAAGAAGACAAAACAATTTGCCTAGTGATAATATCCCATTCAGATATCTCAAAAAACTACGAAGCTAAAACCTTTTTAAAGTTGCTTGTTAGATAGAAAACGACTTCACGATTAGGGAATGCAAAAACCAGTTAACCGGTTAATAACCGGTCTTTTACGAATAGCTAAAAATATTAGTATTGCAGGATAATTTTACTGCAGGAGTATTATTTTTAGTTTATAAGTAGGCGAGGTGTAGTGAAGTAAATAAAAGGATAGAGTCTGGCTAACCAAATTTTGTTGACAGATATTTTCTTGTGGTATTTACCAATTGTCTATGATTAAGGCTAAAAGTCAGTTATCGATTTATGTCATTCATTCAAATGCTTTGCGGCTTATGTTTTATTTTAAATAATATAAACAATGAGTACCGAGTACATGACTACCGAGTGAGGTCCGTAAACTATTGTTTAAGCTCGTAAATAATTACGACAATGTGAGAACCAGACGTGAAGTGTTTTATAACGAAAAACTGCAATGTTAACAAGTTGTAAGCAACTAAGTAGGTGGTGCTGCATAAATATTTTGATACTTTATGTACCTACCAGTTATGAACCATCACGAACCGGGATTGTTGATCCACTTACCCATGTTTTTAATTTGGCCGTGTAATGCAAATCGAAAAGCTGTCAGCCAGTCGGTGACATCGGTTATTGAATAAAGCCGGACGTAGGACCCCATTCGGCTTGTCGTGCACTAAAAGCGCCGGCCGGACATCGCGGCATGGCAGCCTGAATGATATTTTACGCCGGGCCCTCGTAACTGCCGGTGTGCCGGCAGTTCTAGAACCATCGGGTCTCGCGCGGGATGACGGCAAGAGGCCCGATGGCATGACCCTGGTTCCCTGGAAGTTAGGACGGCCCCTAGTATGGGATGCCACATGTGTGGATACTTTTGCCCCGTCCCATCTTGCAGGGACTTCGACAAGGGCTAGGGCTGCCGCTAACACAGCTGAAAACCTCAAGCGGCGCAAATATGCAGCCATTGATTCTGGTTGCATGTTTGAGCCGTTTGGAGTTGAAACGCTTGGGCCGTGGGGGCCCGGAGCACACGCAGTGTTCAAAGAGCTCGCGAAGCGAGTCGTAGAAGCAAGTGGTGACCAGAGAGCTGGCGGCTATCTCGCGCAACGGATCAGCATTGCTATCCAGCGCGGTAATGCCGCCAGCCTTATGGGCACCTTGCCGCACGGCACCGATTTGTAAATATGTAGTTTTGTTATTTTTTGGTTTCGAATAATTGAAAAATCTTATTTTAATAAACAGAATTGACGTGATAATAATATGCAATTGTGATTAATAATATGTGACATGTAATATTTTATATAATATTGTGAATAAATGAGTATGCATTCTTTCATCAATCAGCTCATAGTAGAAGTTACCGTTGCAAAGCGCCTTCTGCATTATGGTACTAACAACTTACAACCTAGTTTGTTTGTTTATCAGCGATAGCATTTTATCACGCTTACTGATTTCGATTATTTATTTTTTATTTGAATGAAGGGACTTTAACGATAATCTGGTAGGAATTTAAAGATATAAAATTTCATACAAAAGTAAGTAAATTACAAATTTAATTAAGAAATTATTATTTTTAAATAAAAATAAACAAGCTAGATAGAGGTATCTTTTTATTTTTCCTGTATTAATTATGTTACTTTTAATCATATTATGTAATTATTTCAGAATTTTCTTTTCGTAAACTTCGGAGATAAGGGGAGGCGAATGGTATTTTTTCTACATTTTCCTTAATAAATCAAAATTTAACCACTGTAGATTTTTTTTAAAGAAGTTTTAAAAAAGTGCAACTCAAGCCCTTTCATATGATATTCCACTTGATCTATTTACTAGACTTTGATTTTCTAACCTCCCTCATATTCGTCATTAAAACAGAAAATAAAAATGTTTATTGATTTCTTTCATTTTCCGTACACGTGTCTTAACCCTTTTAACAGTTGTTCTAAATTTCAAATTGATAGCTTATATAAGTAGTTCCTGAGATATTTAACGTTGTGACAGACGGACGGACGGACGGACAGAGTCGCACCATAAGTGTTCTTATTTTACGTTTTTGGTACGGAACCCTAAAAATAGGTCCTTAATTTTGCATCAGTGCAAGTCCTAGCCGGACCCATCTAGAGAAGAGCACCTCTGCATAGAGTCAGATGGAGGACTCTGGAGGAGGCCCTATGCCAATGGCAACCAGACAATTTATGAGGAAAATTGCTATCAGTAAATACTGCTGCTGATTTAATAATCAGTAAACCACTGGCAGTGCTATTGGCGGTTAACGGACGATAATTTTACATGATAACGTAATAAAGTCGGACGCTCGGCTCAGGCGGAACGGGACAATAAGTCATACTTTTTCGTGCGTGCTGCCGGTGTTCATTGATTTTTAAAACGTTATCTAGTCAAAAATCGGTAGGGTAATCAAACAACCATTTAATTAAAGCATATATTGACAATTCATCAGTTCCAAACTCTTACTTATCGCCACTATGGATCTGCTTGTACGAGTACATGAAGGGCTTGTACCCGCGCAGTGCTACCGGGCCCTTTGCCGGGTAGTAACCCATGTCCAGCGGCGCGGTATCCACCTGCCAGGTCTGCCTGTTTCCCTTCGATTGGACCTCAGCAGAGGCTAGGGCGACGGCGATGCAGAGGAAGATGGCGAAGAGTTTCATCTGGTTAAATAAATTAATAATTAGATAGATGAGATCAAAGTTTAGTGTTGGTCAAAGCTAAGAGGCAGTTTTAATCAAGGTAAGTATTACCTGTCTTTGTCTTCGGGTTAGGCCAGTTATATTACAGTCTTATTTATGGGAGAGTTTTATCGTCGAGCCTTCAGTGTAATTAACTATTAATTACACTAGGGCTTGACCAACGCTGTTTAATAAGAGGTACATTCCCATCAAATGTTATCATAGGAATATCAATACAAGCTGTGAACGAATGTCTCAAGACCTAGAAGAAAAAATAACTCATGTCCATCCAAGTTCAATTCAATTCAATTCAATAATTTTTAATAAAATATAAAATTTTACATGTCAATTACTAGACCACAAAAAAAACAGTGTCGTTTTTCTGGGGGCACGGCAGTGCCCCCGCGAAGTCGAGCAAATCAAAGAGGCACGACCGTACCGTCCTTTTCTTGATTACTTATTTCACCATAAGAAGTAGTCTTCAGTCCTTAAGAATGGTAAGGCAGCTTTACATAAGTTATCTTGTGCCATTGCACAGAAAATGTTTTATTTTAGGCTACCTACTCAACACGAGACTAGGTAAGTCTCTTGTTGTGTGTTGAGTGGCTAACTGTAACTACTTTACTTGTCACCCCAAAGCATAATATTTAGCTAATGAATATAATTTACTCGTAAAATCAGCGAGAAAACAATTGAACCGCATATTTTCCTCATTTGATATCTTATATAGCAAGAAAAACTCCTCAACACCTACTCCTACAAAGAAAACCGTGGGACCCAACACCTGTCCTTGCGCCACCTTGCCTGCAGAAAAAGGCGCCGCAAAATTAACTATAAAGAAATTTATTTTTGCGTGAGTATTAAGACGGATAATAATTTATCATCGAACGTCACGCCGTTAAAATGGCCGCTTATCCGCCATCTTGATTTGCCAATTGCAATAATATGGCGGGTGAGAGATTTAGCGTGACGAGATATAACGTCTTCATTTTATGGGAAGGCTTCATAGTTTGTGGTGGACTTGGTACACATAACATACTTATAAAGGATTATTTGAGAATTGGTCCTTGAAAAATTCGTTGTTTATCAATTTTATCCAAATATTTATAGGAACACAAATCTCCTTGTACAACCTCTTTAACCGACTTCAAAAAAGTAGGAAAGAAAGAAGAAGAAAGAAAGAAAGATACATTTATTCACTTACACACAGGACACACATATTAAGCAAAAATAAATAAAAATAACAGTAAAAAACATGTAACAAGTGTGTCTCTGCGGCAGTGAACTGGACACTGGCTCAGCATTATGCTGAGGTGTCAGTCAGACACCTACAGCGCTGATTTTCAGCCAGCACCGTTGGTGACTCACGGAAACGTCATACAATTATAATTACACAACTATATAATTAATTGTGAAAGGCGAGAGAGAAATAAACATAAATACATAGTGAGCTAGTACATGTACGCACTACCTACATGCAGCTTCAATCAAATAATAACTACGTTACATCATCATCATTCATCATTTTCAGCCTGTAATCGCCCACTGCTGAGCATAAGCCTCTCTTCGCGTACGCCACTTATCCCGGTCCCGTGCTAGTCTCATCCAGAAATGACCCGCGGTCTTTTTTATGTCATCAACCCATCGAGCTGGCCACCAATCCGTTAACGTTTTGGTCCACCTACCGTCACGCTGCCTGGCAATATGTCCTGCCCAACTCCATTTGAGTTTGGTTATGACTTCGCCGACGTCACGCACCTTAGTGCGACGTCGGATCTCAATATTCCTCACTCGGTCTTGTAGCTACATGCCGAGCATGGCGCGCTCCATGGCTCTCTGTGCTACCCGTATTTTATGCACAGTCTCCTTTGTGAGCGTCCATGTCTCAGCACCATACGTCATTGTGGGCAGGACACACTGATTATAGAGACGAGTCTTCAGGCATTGTGGAACGTCAACGGATTTGAGGATGTCATCTAACTTGTTGAATGCCGCCCAACCCAGCTGAATTCTCCTGGAGATCTCTTTGTTTTGATGTTCCTTGTCAAAGGATAGGGAACGGGATAAGGAACTACGTTACACATTAAAGTAAATTTTACAATTAAACTAAAAACAAAAACTAGATAAAAATTAGCAATTGGCATATTTTTGCTGTCAAAAGTGCAGGATTAGGATTAGGAGGTTCTATTATGTTCCTCTGTATGTTTTTTTTTATGTATGTTCGCCGATTTCTCCGTCAATTGTGAACCGATTTCCAAAATTCTTTTTTTGTTCGATACAGTATACTCCCGAGGTGGTGCCATTGTCACCAATTTAGGATTTGATGATGATATCCCAGGCAAATTGAGGACAACCCTCAAATTTTATAGGCACACGTGTAGTGATTTTGGTATTTTCTATTATAAATCGTGTATTCACCCTCGGAAATTGCAATTTTTGTTAAGTGGAGCTAATGATGAAGACCACAGATTGCTCCTGAGGTGGTCCCATTGTCACAAAGGGATCTGATGATGGGATCCCAGGAAAATTGAGGGCAACCCTCAAACTTTATAGGCATGCGTGTAGTGGTTTCTGTGGAACTGATGATGAAGAACACAAATGACTTATAGAACTCCTCAAAGATGAAAAGTACGTCAAAGATTCTAACATGATTCCGTTGAAGTAGCAACTAATGTAGTGTTAATTCTGAGATTCTTGAGGAATCGACGGATCTCCTCAAATATTATCAGCCCACATTATAGCGACTTGGGTTTTTTCTGTAATAATCAACGCATTTGCTCTCGGAAAGCAGTTCATGTGGTAAATTGGAAAGAAAATGTGGAAATTTTCATGTACAATGTGGCTTGGCGAAGTACTGAATTGAAGTCGATTTAAACTTAGTTTTTAAAGTAATTATCTTAAATTAATTTTTATATAGTGAATTAAAAGTTATTTGTAATTTTAAATACAAATTATAATAACTTTAATATGCATGAAATTAATTTAATAATGTTACACTAATATACACTAATGTTACCATCCACGGAAGAGCAGTGTCTCTTAAAACAGTTATCTTGACTACCTACTTAAAAAAAGAGGTACCTATCATCCTTATTACTGGTGTACGAGTTGTAGTTAATGAATGACTAAATATTTTTAATTCTTTAATTGTTGTTTTGTTTTATTGTAACTCTAAAATATTTTAAGCATAGATAAATAAAAGGAAGAGGAAGACCTAGAATAGACTACATGGAGCAACTCAAAAAGAGAGTTGATGTTGGGTCATATCGTGAGGTCAAAGAGATTGCGTGGGATCGGAGTAGATGGAGGAGGGCCTACTTTGAGCTACACCGACAAGAGCCTAGCTCTTAAGTAAGAGAAGAAGATAAATAATGTAAATCAGAAATCAATGTTATAGGAAATAACTACTACCCAAAAATCTGGTTAGAACATTATGGTTGCATTTTCCGAGAACTTATTGTGGCTCAGAGTAATAAATAAGTAAAATAAAACAATACCTTTTCAGTTCTTCTTTGACGGCTCGGCGAAAGTTGAAGGATTGAATGATATCCAGTCTAAGTGTCCGGCGTATTTATAATAAGAATGAATAAGTTGATCCATTAGTTAGCGGTTATATTAATAAGCGAGACATCTTTTTCTACTTATAAATACGTTAACTCTGGTTCCTCATGTATAAATAATGACCTCACTGATAGATCCGTTATAATAATTACGTAGTTTGGTGGTTTGGTTTGTGTAGTAGGAGTTAATTTGATCCAGAAATAGCTGATTGTTTTTGAGAATCTGAACATGCCCTTGTCTACAGTCGTTTGTACCTACATTGTTTGTCAATCATTGGCGGCGTTTTGTGCAGGGACTGCATAACCAAAAAATACCAGTATTCTATTTTAACGGTACGACGTCATATCGGTTGTCAAATAGCGGTTTCGGTAGCGGAACCTTTTATATTTCGCTATCGAAATATAAAGGTAACTTAATTTTTTCCGGTACCGTAACCGCTTTTTAAAGGTACCGATATATCGACTTTGGTCTGGCGTTGTTGCCAAACCGCCGGCAAAGGCACTGCCGTTTTGTCTTTTTATCTTTATATGTTTAGTAGCCAATGCTTCCTCTGTAGAGTCCCAGCTCGCTTACTTTTCTCGATAACCTTTATAATACCGGTATTATAAAGGTTTCGGTATCATTTAAAACTGATACCGCTAACCCTTCTTTCAAAACGGTTACGGTACCGTTATCTCCGCGCGGCGCGCATAACCTTTATGTCATAACGGTACCGTAATGGAATACCGGTTTCATACCGGTATAACCGTAACCGAAATCAGTCCCTGGTTTTGTGAAGCTTGCTACCAACCTCTCAAATGATGACCACTACCACTCTGTCAAGCAATACTGTAAACGACGAAGAATAAGAAATCCAAACCACTCCCGTAGAAAAGCTACGAGTGAGAAACCGAAAAAAAATCCCAATTTTCGAGGATTTGTGGCTGCCAAAAGTTCTCCCGAGATATCTCGTGTAACCATTTTTAGGGTTCCGTAGCCAAATGGCAAAAAACGGAACCCTCATAGATTCGTCATGTCTGTCCATCCGTATGTCACAGCCACTTTTTTCCGAAACTATAAGAGCTATACTGTTGAAACTTAGTAAGTAGATGTATTCTGTGAACCGCATTAAGATTTTCACACAAAAATCGAAAAAAAACATTAAGTTTTAGGGGTCCCCATACACATACCTGAAACTCAAAAAATTTTTTTTTCATCAAACCCATACTTGTGGGGTATCTATGGATAGGGCTTCAAAAATGATATTAAGGTTTTCAATAAAAAATAAATCTAAACTGAATAGTTTGCGCGAGAGACACTTCCAAAGTGGTAAAATGTGTGTGTCCCTCCCTGTAACTTCTAAAATAAGAGAATGATAAAACTAAAAAAAATATATGATGTACATTACCATGCAAACTTCCACCGAAAATTGGTTTGAACGAGATCTAGTAAGTATTTTTTTTTAATACGTCATAAATCTTTAAGCGCAATTTCTCTTACGGAACCCTTCATGTGCGAGTCCGACTCGCACTTGGCTGCTTTTTGATATTTGCTTGGTTGCATCAATGTAAAAATATATTTAAAAAAATCATCTACCCCACCTTTTGCAACAAAGAATTAATCTACGGACTGGAATTAGACTGGATTTATTAGGATTTTACTCTTACACAGGGCCCGTTACAGGAGCAAAAAATGTAACTGTAACTTATTAAGCTTGTCCTGAAGGCGTGCGTGAAGCAAATAAAAAAAATTGCAGGCTCAAATTGGGTTGAAATATATAGAGAAAACTGCTTACCTTTGGAGGAGGCCTTTACCTGTGGAGGGGTTCTTGTGAGTGAAAATAGTGTGTAAATAAATAGCAGTGATGTACAAAATGGTTTACGAAAAGTATTTGAGGACTTGCACCCCGCTCTGGGTCATTTCTGGTGCAAAGGTTAGCCATAGCTGTTCAGCGCGGCAATGCGGCCAGTGTGATGGGAACCTTTGCACCTGGAGTGGCTCGGGGAGGGTTGTTTGATGTTTAGTTTTAGGATTAGGAATAGGTTTAGGTTACTTAGTAATAGGTTTAAGTTTGTAGTAGTTTAGTGGGTATTGTTTGAATTATTTTCATTGTGTTTCTCTGTAATAAATTAATATTTAAATACTAAATGCAAATCATTTTTCGATTAACTAGTTGAAATGCAAAATACAAAATAGTTTTGCTTTTTGTATTTAAAATACTAAATAGGTATTTTCAAAATATATTTTTTTAAATAAACACTTTTTTTTTTTACTTTTCTGGAGTGCTATAAGTAACTTTTTATTTTAAAAACAAAATAAAAATTCAAAAATATCTTTTAAAAATAAAAATGCAAAAACTATTATGACTCATTACATGATGTTACCTCAAAATCTTCATTGGCTGCTGTGCTAGGATCTCGTGGTTCCATGATACATTTTCTTATCTTATCTTATCTAGGTGAGTGCCCTTTCGGATGCACTTCGACCCAGTGGGATCTTTTGTGCATTTGCCCTCTCCTTTATACCTGCTCCCAGGCTTGCTCCATCATTTCCACAAAGCGGATGATGCAGTTCGCCGGGAGCACCTTGAATTCCTTTGGTTGCGGATAACCGTTACCAAAGTAGTTCATTCTTTGTCTGGCAAGGGCGTCATGCCCTTGCCAGACAAAGAATGAACTACTTGTCATATTCATATTCACACAATATGATATCCATGATACATTACTTTAGATCAAAATTTCTCCGAATTCACAAAAATATGAATGGGACGACACATGGGGTTACTGCAGATGCTCTAAGGAAGCGTCCTTTTGAATATTTGCTCCATTTACAGGACCCACCTATTATACGTAGTTTCCGACTTTAAAGCAGCTATTCATACCTATTTTGCATCCTCATTATTTAGCAAATTAATGCAGCTATATTACTTATCTAATCTTCATTGTCTTATCTCCATACACGTCACGTCTCGTGAGTAATACGTGTATACGGCGGCACATTACGCAAAACCTTACTTCAGAGCAACACAATAATTAATTAGCTTTATAACGGAGCCGGGAGTAGTGGTCCCCGGGGTAGTGGCGCGAACGATAAGCAGATAGATTTTTGAACTTACCATTTTTTTCTTAATTTTGTTACTTTAAAGATTACGTTAACAGTATTCATAATAGGCTTTTAACCTAAGATTTTTTACGATGCCATTCGAACCAGTTTTTGGAGTGGAACAAATTTAATGTATGTATGGGAGCAACTACAATTAAAGAACATAAATACCCAAAAAAAATACTCAAAGAAGGACCTCGCTGGCGGCAACTGAAGCGATTCATACGGACATAGAAGTATGACGTCACAGTTTGCTATTTGCACTTAATCGTTGTATGGAAAATCAAGTAAAATGCTGCTTCGGTCGCGAAATACGGCGTTTAGGTCCATAGTTGCTGAACAATTTTGTTTCTATAAAATCGTAAGGATTCTATTGGTAGCTTTAAATTCACTCTTGGACAAATAAGAAATGCATATTTTTTATGATTTTAATTATATTTTGTAATTTATACTTTATTACAATAATTTAATGTATTACTACGTGGGTCACTAGTAAAGTTTTGAGATACTCAAAATTTATAAAAAGAACGCAACTAGATTGAACCTTTTTTTTAAGATGAATTATTTGTTATTCGAAAATAGAAAACCATTTGATTAAATATTTAAAAATAAAAAAATGCGGTTGTTTGTCCGCGACTTCAGTTACAAAAAAAAACGTCCTAGCTAGCTTGGGAAGACCCAAAAGTGACTTATAAACAAAGGTACATACCTAAAAATATTTACAATTCACTTACATTAGAATTAAAGTATCAAACTATCAACTAACAAAAAGGACCGCCCCGGGTCGTTGGTGGCCCAAAAGTTCCCATGACACTGGCAGCGTTGCCACGCTGGATGGCCAACGAAATCTGTTGAGCCAGGAACGACCCGGAACGACGAGGTCGTGAAGACTTCATCGCCAGCTATTAATGAAATTTTACACAACCAGCTTGGAGTCAGCAAATTATGTTCACGATGGGTGCCTCACCGCTGACTGCAGAACAAAAAGAAGCTCGCGTGACATGGTGCTAAGATATGCTCAGAAAATTTGATCAGGGAGAAGGCCGGTCAATTTTTAACATTATTACTGGAGACAAGCCTTGGATTTACCAATATGATCCACCGACTAAACGGCAATCGACAATTTGGGTGTTTTCCGATGATTAACCTCCAACGAAGTTGAAGCGCAGGCGAAGTGTTGGGAAAAAAATGGTGACCACATTTTTTTCTGCAAGTGGTCATGTGGCCACAATTTCCTTAGACGACCAAAAAAATGTGAATGCTAAGTGGTATATTGAAGTGTATTTACCTACTGTATTTAATAATTTAAGACAAAAAAACCTAAAATTGGTTTGAGGGGGCTCTGTTTGCATCAAGACAATGCGTCGCTGCACAAGCCCATTGTCACCAATGATTTTTTGAGATTGTGTCATCCTCCGTGTAGCCCCGATTTAGCTCCTTGCGATTTCTTCCTCTTTCCGAAAATCAAACTCAGACTTCGTGTCACGCGATATAACAGTCCTGAGGATGCACGGAATGCCTACTTGCAGGCCGTAGAAGACCTCCCTAAAGAAGATTACCGGGAATATTATAAATCATGGTTTAGGCGGATGAATCGATGCATAGAAGCTAATGGAGAGTACTTTGAGAAACTGTCATAAAAAAATTAATAACTTTTATACTTTTTTTGTATCTCAACTTTCGTAGTAACCTAAAGTACCGATTTAGCAACACAAAATTATCAATTAAAAAATTAGGTCAACCACAATATACCTAAAATATTTTATTTTATTTTAAAATATTTAATCGAAACGCTCGCTCTTTTCTTCAGACTTGTACCACTCACAACGATCGCGTGCAAAACTCCGCGCAAAAATGATGAATGAACTTACTTAGCAATGTAAATAAACTCCATAGAATTCTCCCGCGTGTAAACGTTGCAACTATTATATAGCGAACTGAGCTGAAGCTGCATTTCAGGCACGTAGTTAAATTAAACTATGCGACGGGAGATGAAGTTGACAAAATTGCAGATACTTTTTGCACGAAGAAATGTCCTGAAGTGAGAAGATATGGGATTAGAGTTATAAATGTGCCTTTCTGATTTAGTAGCCTTATTCAGAACAATTATATAAGTTCTCTTATCCATGGAAATTGCTTATGCTGCTGGCAACGTTACTTGTGATTAAATATAATAATAATATCATTGCATGCTATGAAACATGTGGTGTTGTGTTCCTGGTGGTGAGTAAGGTCGCCAGAGCTCCCTAGGGTGCGCCGTGTTGGGAGTGGGGGACCTGCATGTTTCTATCTGCCAACACAGCGAATCTTCAGGTGAATAAAGGGTCGGCAACGCGCTTGTGATTCTTCTGGAGTCACGAGTGTCCATAGGCTACGGTAACTGCTTAATATAAGGCAGCCCGTAAGCTTGTTTGCCACCGTAGTTGTATAAAAAAAAAACTCTGACACAACAAACATAGCTAATAACTATCTCGACAGACAAAACTTTCGATGAAAAAACCCACTAAAATAGCTTCTGTTGCTGGCAAAGTTTCTTGTAATAAAAATAAGCCAAGACAGACAAGACTTTCGATAGAAAAAGCGCGCTCAAATCGGTTTGGCGCTAAAAGCGTTTGCATTGGATTAGAAAATTGCCTATTACGTACCTACTTTTCTTAAATTGTACGCACATGCCACCATATAATTACCGTTAACTTTTCGGTGAAGGAACACATCGTGAGGAAACCGGTCTAATTCCAATAAGTAAGGTCTATAGTTTTCCCTCTGGACTCCCGCTTTCGTAAGAACTAGTGGCTATGCCAAATGTCGGGATTAAATACGTGTCAAAGCGCAACCCGGGCTCCTTTAGGGTACAACCGAGAATAACGCTAGGGGGAATGCACATGCCGCCATGAATTTGCCTGCAGTTATTTAATACGGCACATCACAAGTAGACAACGATATACGTAGACAACGGTAAAAACAGAGTCTGACTGTGACATTTATTATGTAGGTAGACCAAAGAAGAAGAGAATATAGGCATTGAATGCGCGGGAAGTGTCCGAGAAATATCAAATGAAACGGTTATTTCCTGCACTATTAATAAATCTCGTCTCCCTGATACCTGGGATTTTATTCTGTCTGCGCTCATGCTCCTTGCCTCACCCGTCACGTCTATCGAAATTAGACATCTGCAAATCAAGTTATAATAAAATTTTGCTAATAATTGTGTGTGAAATATCAAGTACAAAGCCAATATTTTGTCAAATTAAAGCCATGTGACGTATCAGGGTAAGATTATCTTGGCTGTCACATGAGGCGTGAGGCATGAGGTGACAGGTGAGGTGAGAGTTGAGATAACCAATGAGTTGAAGGCTTTCGACGCCGTCACGAAAGATATAATTGTTTTAGAGAATTGTACTCATAGGGAGAATTGCAATCGCCAACGCCAGTAGGTAAGCACAAATATGTATGGGAATTGCAATCGCCAACGCCAGTAGATAAGCACAAAAATGTATGGGAATGGCATATATGCCAACGGTAAGTTTTTCGTCGGTATCTGTCATTCCCATACACTTTACTAGTTTTCTATTGGCGTTAGCACTTGTCGATTGTAATCTTGTCTACGGCCCCTGATTGATTACGCTTAGTTACTACGAAACGCGGCGTCAAGATATATTTATGGGTGACGGGTGAGGTGAGGTTTAAACAAGTTACAAAATGGCTGGCTGTTGGAGGTATCTCTGGTTATTAAAACGTTGCAACCAATAGAGAAACATCAAAATCTCCCTGAATCGGGAGCAAGTGACGGTCACTCTTTGACCATACCAGTTTATGGAAAAGGTAAGATGGGGTTTCGTGCCTTACCACCTCGAAAAGCAGAGTGGCAAGGTGCAGGCGTCGGCGTGCAGACATGTTAAGCAAGTTAGCGGCGTTCAAGTATGGAGTGATGTGGGACCGGGGAGTTCTGCACTCGTTGTATGAGCCTCTTGGAACGACCAGTAATGCACCCGTCATACACGACATCACAATAGTTTAACCTAGATAATATAAGCGATTCACATAGGTCGACACGCAAATCGACACTAAGGTAATCACGTACATTATATAGGACTTTAAGGCGATAGAAGCAGTTACTCACAACATTTAGTATGTGGTTCTCAAAGCGCAAATTCTCGTCCATAAGAAGGCCGAGGTTGGTTGCTTCTACCACCTGCTCTATTGGTTCGCCCATGACGGCGACATTCCCGGAAGTCCGTATATGTATTTAATAATCTTTGAAATAGAATTTAATCCTGAAGAAGAACTCCCGAAGAGTTCGCATCATGTCGCCCGAAGTGACATTTAATACTTTAGTTGAACCGTGTAATTATTAGCATTAATGTTTAAAATAGTAAAAAATAAGATGCCCCTTGATTTGTTCGAGTATTTTCGTCAGATTTATTGGTGATTTGAAACAAAATTGTTTTTAAATACGGTATGAATGTCATCATCAAGTCGAAGATGAAAATAAATTGAACTTTTTACTTTGAACCTTTAGGATTTATTGAGTCAAAGCAAAAAAGTAGGTACTCAAAATACGTTACCAAGTTAAGTAAAATTAAAAGTGAAATACAAAAAGTTGTTTGTATTATTTCGTCCTGATAACGATAAAACGAGACCCAATTTTCTTGATAATCCCCAGCCCACTCTCGGAGTCATAGCTCACATTAATGAAGATAGTTGTTTTTGATGGTGGAAAGCATATGGACTAAATGACATTGCTAATGGTATTGCAAATAGTACGTAGCTTACAAGTTATTGTAAATATGCACGTTAACTGTTATTAATTTAACAAGCAGTTTTTGGATTTCATCGACAACATTTAACTGGCCGTTAGCGTAATGGGTCCAGCAGATAGGTAGCATCCGATAGAGAACTGTCAAACTTCCCATACATTTAAAGATATTACCCAACTAAAATTTTGGTGTCAGCTAAGGGTTTTATTATAACCTTAACCTTTATAAGTGAGTTATAATTATCTCAATTGGAACTAATAGCAAGGGGCTTGCAGTGGGTGGAGCGCGTCGCGTTAGATACCTAGCGCTCGCGAAACCTCGAGGAGACAGTCAGTCGTAGGCTGGTGCCGCTCGAGCGAGCACATGTGCGTCGTGCCGTGATCCGCCACCGCCGCCAACTTGAACGCGACGAACCGCGCGTACTTATTATTAATTGTTCTGTTAGTTTTTACAGAGTTCGATGGCCACGATGAAAACTAATAACAGCCGCTGGTGTTCTGTATATGGATGTTTAAATACCCAAAGGAACAATGGTTTATCTTTTTTTAACCTGCCGACAAATTGTGAACGGTAAGTTTAATTTTTAATGATGTATTTAATAAGTAAGTACTTATTTAGTATAACTTAGGTACTTAATATTATGAAGTTGCAAGGTACAACAACCTACAATGTACAACAACAATACGTAAATATATATGTTACAATACGAACCGGCTGGTTAGGTACTTACTTACTTACTACTTTTAACGGGATACCTACTTACAGTAATCTTCTTCACGGGTTTGAAAATGTATTTTACTTAGCTAGGTACAATGGTTGTCCTGTTCTATTTTAATTAAATGAGAACGTGCTTATAACAAAATACAACAATACATACATATACATATAGGTAAGTCGGTGCAGGGCTTCATCACTTTTTTGCCAGCAGCGTTGTCGAAAATCGCTCGTATATATATGTACCTACTATGGGGCTTGTAATGTGTAGGTACAAACCAAATGTTAATAAACTTCTTTCTCAATCACAAATGTTGGTCCTCATTTGCTGTTTTCTTGGCATGACAGCCGCTACACGTGCCGTGCGTGAATGAATACAGGTTATACGATAGACAGAGAAGGAGAGAGTAGGCACGTTTCTTTTGCCTAAACGCCGTTTTTGCTAGGGAGTGCAACTTCTGTACTTGTACTATTACTTATTATGTGCTAAGAGTGTTATAGAGGAGTAAAGAAAAAATATTAACTCCAAAAATGTTACTAGAGCTTTATTGAACGCTCTTAAGCAGGTTTTAGAGTTAGTATACTTAAGATGATATAGCTTTAACACATTAGCCTTTACAAGAGTGCTCGTTAACGCTTATTGCTTTGTAGTTGTTGCCGTGGAGTGTCTTATAAAGCTTAAGGTGTTATATCTACCAAAAGGTGCAGGCAGAGGCTTTATAAGAGAGTTGGTCAAGATTATAGTAATACAAGATACTAGAAGTGTTAAACAACTCCTTTGTAAGTATTGAAACTATTTCTAACGCTTATGGTGTTAGTTATAGCACTGTTATGAAGGCAAAGCCTGCAAAATATTCTTGTTTAAAGGTGTTGTAACACTTGTAACTCAATAAGCGTTATAGAAGACTTAGCTGACGCCTAAAGCTTTAGTGTAAGTTCGCCATTGTTTTGGTGAACTCTAACCTACAAGTTGATTAGGTTATTCAATATTTGACAGCAAAATTCATTATTTATGTAACTCTTGCCATACCATGGATGCCACTTAATTTAACATGCCACTGGCCAAGAAACAAGAATATAAAATGATCAAAACTTAAGGTGTCTATTTTATTCTTCATAAGTTTTATAAGAAATATAAATCGTGGGCGCGCTAAAATTGAGATGGAAAACATGGTATACGCTTACCGTAAAATCACAAGGGCAGATTGTTTACACTTAATAACACAAACACAAATCACTTTCAATAGGGAACATTACGCAAAACTCTTCGTAGGTGGCGACACTAGCAGCGTTGACATTGTATCTCGTTCCTACTTGCGGTATTGTCTATGCAAGCATTCTTGTCACTCATTAGACAATCAATTGTGCATGTGTGTGTGAATCCCTATATTCCTATACTGGTTTACTGTTAGTGGTAGTGCTGCCTCTGACGGCAGAACATTGCAGTAATGTTCCCTATTATAGGGAACATTACTGTAATGTTATGGCCGTTACTAACAGTAAACCAGTATAATTAGTAACTTCTGTCTGATACACTAATACCTATCTCCGTTATTTTGTCGGTAGACATATTTCTCACATAATTTTCTCTCTGAACTCGGTGAGCGCAAAAGTGTTATAACACGCTCAGCTAACACCTTAACCGTTACTACGGTGTTTGTAGAAGGTCAACACTTTGGGTGTCAGATAACACTGCTCTAAAGGCTTTCTAACACCTTTACTCGTACCTGTAAGATCGTGGGCCTGATTCCTGGTTATAAGGGTGTTAGACCATAGGTTATAGTTTGTACGCGGGCTGGATTTCCGCAACTGGACGTCATAAATGCGCCTATCTTGCGTAGGGATTTTGGCACTACTGTTATTCGTGACAACCCAGTTCCACCAGGAAGCCTAGCAGACCCTTAGTGGGTCGTTCTCAAAAAAGTGACACCGCCAGGTTAAAGTTTTTGAAAAAAATCAAATGGGTTATTTTTACCTTTGATGATGAAAAATGTTTCTAAATGTTTCAATTACCACATTTCTAATTGTTTGTAAATGTTTCAATTACCAAATTCAAGTACCATATTTGTGAAAGGGATCTGCATAATCATAAAAATATAGAAATTGTAGGGTGTTGAAATTTTTGAGATACAGGTTAAAGTTAAATTAGACAGGTTAGAAGAGAAAAATGACAGATTAAAGTTAATTTTTATAAATTACAAGAGAATTCGTATGCGAATAAAAATTACGTTATTAAAAAATAAAATAACCTTATTTTTGTAGAATCAAAATATTTTCAAATTATTTAATAATAATAAATAATAAGCTTAGTTGGTCGATAACTCTCAGGCAGATGCTCAGGCTTCCCCGGTTTTAAGACTGCAACCACTTTGGAGAGCTTGAACTCTTTTGGGAGTCTGTTGTATTGTACCGGAAAAAGTGCGTAAGTAGTGCAGCCAGCCAGCTTGCAGCTTGCAGCCCATGTGGCGGATAAATTCATTATAAATTTTGTCAGGGCCAGCAGCCTTATTGATTTTGAGTGTTTTTATAGTTTGTTCTATTTCGCATGTTTCAAATAGCCTGGGGAGGCGCCCGTTTCTGGGTAAGGTCTTTTTGAGGATGGAAAGTTTCTTGGTAAAGAGTTTATCACGTTTGGTCCCTTTCACGTTTACCATACGGTTGGCAAATGGCGTCTGGATTAACAATTCCCGCTTGCTTCCGCTGGCGTTGTTTCCCTGTCAGAAAGTCGAGAACTCTCCATGCCTTGCGACTGGACTGCTTAAAATCCATGTCTTCTACGGTAGTCTTCCACTTATTTTCACGAGTGAATCCAAGGATTTCAGGAGTTGGAACCCAGTGCTGTGGTTGCCAGAGCTTTGGTACACCCTATAAAGGTCCTTACTTTCTGAGTTCTAGCCAGGGATATAGGTATTCCTTTCTGTAACCTCTGGGGATGTTAGATTTTGCTGCTTTTATTACGAGTTTAGTGAATTTCCCGTAATTTTCTGCCTGGAGTTATATGTTAGCAACTTCAAAGGTCTAGCCGTTCTTTAAAGCCTTCCCAGGTTGCTCGATTGGAATTCCATCGAGGCAGTGGCATAGAGTTCATAAGGGACAAATTCATACCCACATGCAGGAGAACCGGTCAATGTTGGCTGTTAGGGAAGCCCGGGAACACGGTGTGGCTGCACGGTAGAGGTTGCTGGAGATTATCTTTCTGGGTTGTAGTCTTTGTCCCATCAAGCGGATTGAAATGTGCCTCTGTCTTTTGCATTGTAGATGATGTGTAAGTGACAGAGGTCTGCCCACTTCTCTTATAATTTGACTGACTTGGATCACATTCGTTTTTTCTCAGTTTAGTTGCAATGACCACTATAAAATATGCTGTAATCGTATCGTGTCGTGTATGTGTGCATCGACTTTAGTTCTCTGGCTTACTGTAACTTCACCGTCTTTATTTAAAAAAGTAATTTGTTTTGAAAAAAATTACATAGAATCATGTAACCAATAGCAAAATACACAATTCGCACAATGTAAATGCAAGCATCGTGCATCGCTTGTTTGTACATTTTGCGTGTACGACTTTTCGTAATGTACATTTTTCGATTTGTTCATTTTGCGAACGTACTTTTTGCTTCGTGTACGTTCCACGTGTTTCACAACATGCGTTGGGTACACTGTGCGAATAGTATATTTTGCTATTGGTTACATTTTGCATGTAGTGTACATTTAGCTTTTTGTGCATTTTGCTCCGAAGCGGGTTTTATTGCTATCCTGTGCCTGCATGGCCATTCATACCATTTAACTTTTTTGGTCGCATATTTGGGCATTCAGCAGTGTTTTGTGTCATAAAAACTTGCAATTTTAGTGGCATCGCTGTTATCTACGCTGTTGTTTATACTTACAAACGGTTCCATTTGTGCGACTGTTGTCACTACGGGAGCGAGGGCCAAATTGGCAAAGATTGAGGGTCTGCGAAATGTTTGCTTAGGGGACAGCGGGGGAAACGGCTAATGGAATGCACTCTCGAAATTTGAACTTTTTCAGTTTATTGTTCAAATTACCCGCTCTGTTTTTGTTGCGATGTGGCTCTGATACTTTTTTTAATGGATGGCAATGGATGACTTTTGAAACAAAAAGATACTGAGATATTTCTTGTAACGAGGACGGATTTATTTACTTCAGCTGGTTAGGTATTTGAATGTTCAACTATGGTAAACGTACTACGGTTAACTAACGTAAACGTCGACGTTGCACTATGGCATGGGCACTTTTTGTCAAACTAAGAGGTTTTTTCTTCATCCGAATTTAAGCCATGTCACTTTTTAGGGTTCCGTACCTAAAGGAAAAAACGGAACTCTTATAGGATCATTTTGGTGTCCGTCCGTCCGTCCGTATATCAAGACCCTTTTTCTCAGGAACGCATAAAGGTAACAAGCTGAAATTAATATCAAATACTTAAATTTACTGTCCATTGGAGCTGTGAAAAAATCAAACTTCTAAGCCAACGCAATCAAAAGATACAGCCGTTTATGCCGCAAATTTCTGCAAATTTTCGAAACTCGCAAGGGAATCAAAACCTACAGGGTACTTCCCGTGAACTCAGGATCTTGAAATTTGGTACGAAGCTACATCTTGTAGCACATATAAAGGAAAAATTGCGAAAACCGTAAATTTTTAGTTACATCACTGAAAATGTAATGTCCAGTTTATATCTAGTGGACTTGTTTCTATTGTATGGGGTGGTCTCGGAACCCTCGGTGCGCAAGTCTGACTCGCACCTGACCGGTTTTTTCATATAGTGCCCATGTCATATACTAGTCCAACTTTGAGTACCTTAGTCAATGGTAAATGTTGGCCTCTTACATAAATTGCCTAATTTAAGGCCATTCAGTCCAGCGAGTTGGGGTTGGGCCAGAACTCCCAGCGGCGTCCAGTCCTCAGTTTGTATTTAAATTCCGCTCGCTCTTCACACTTCGCACCAGGGCAATTTTACGGAAAGTTGTTCACTCGACTTATTGTTTTAATTTTGATAAATTCGGGTTTTTTCTACTCAGAATCGAAAGCACTTTCGAATGTTATAGGAGAAAAAAAGTTGTCCGAAGATTTTTATTTCATTTCGTTACCGTTTGCATACTAAGCTCTTTATTGATAGTTAACTATAGAAAAGACTGTGCAGAACAATAATAAATATATCTTCAACAGCATGTTGAAAATAACCAAAATATCTCATCCCGGATTCATCCAATCACATACATATTAGGCGTCCCATTACTATTACCATGTCAACTAACCTGTGCTACAAATCGATAAAGCAATTAATACTATGTAATTACTTTGCCAGATGTAATTATGCGATGGTAGACTCGCGTTTCCAATGAAATGTTTGCATCAAATGAACTCGTTAAAAGTTATATTGTGATAAATATTGCTTTCCGTTTGTAATAAAAAAAACCGGCCAAGTGCGTGTCGGACTCGCTCACGAAGGGTTCCGTACCATTATCTATAAAAAACTGCAAAAAAATACGTTGGTTGTATGGGAGCCCCCTTAAATATTTGTTTTATTCTGTTTTTTTGTATTTGTTGTTATAGCGGCATCAGAAATACATAATCTGTTAAAATTTCAACTCTCTAGCTATCACGGTTCTTGAGATACAACCTGGTGACAGACAGACGGACGGACGGACGGACAGCGAAGTCTTAGTAACAGGGTCCCGTTTTACTCTTTGAGTACGGAACCCTAAAAATGATGAAATTCTATTTTGAAATAGCGATGGGGAAAATTTAATAACCACTTTTATTTAATTATATCGGTAGAAATTTTTGACATAACAATTGTCTTTACTTTTGTTTAATTTTCGAGCGCTTGAATGTCAATAATCGGCCCCCAGATGTTGTGGAAAGTAGAAGGAAGTAAAGCCATTGTTGTACCCGAATGGTAAGGCACGCGATTTTTAAACCGGAGGTCGTGGCGTGGGTTACTACTCTAGTTACCTACCTCTGGGTTTTCCAAAACAAAACTTATATTCGAGAGTTCACAACTTGCAGGTTCTGCCAGGAGATAGAGGAGACTGCAATGCACATTCTCTGCTCCTGCGGACCACTCATGCATAAAAGAAGTACCTACCTAGGGTGGCACATAATGCACCCACAAGAAGTACAACATATCACCGCCCAAAGAATCTGGAATTTCCTGGAGGCAACGGGACTTAACGGTGAACTCTAAAAGGGCTGCCACAGTAGATCACTTGCTGGTCGAAGCGGCATATTAAGGCCCACAAACAAAATAATAATAAAAAATAATACTTTTGTTTAATTTTCGAGCGCTTGAATGTCAATAATCGGCCCCCAGATGTTGTGGAAAGTAGAAGGAAGTAAAGCCATTGTTGTACCCGAATGGTAAGGCACGCGATTTTTAAACCGGAGGTCGTGGCGTGGGTTTCTACTCTAGTTACCTACCTCTGGGTTTTCCAAAACAAAACTTATATTCGAGAGTTCATTTGATATTCAACAGTATCTTTTCGGTGAAGGAAACTTTTATCGCGAGGATACCAGTCTAATCTCAGCACGATGTAGATTTCCTTCTGGGTTGGAAATGAAGTTCGTCACTTGGCTGTCGCTTTTAGAAAAGTAACCGGGGCAAATGCGTAGATGGGGTACATGCGTACCTTCAGAAGACGCATTTACCCCATTGACGCATTTGCCCCGGTTGACCGCCAAATCTTGAGATTGTGTCTCAAAGCGGACACTGGGCTTCTGTAAGTTACAACCAAGGATTTTTACTAGGAGGATGACCTTTGAAATCTTTATTAAAAATATCGTGAGAAAATTCACAGTGTTTTCAAATGAAACTACAACTATTTTCTAAATCCACACGGCACTTCACGACAAAGCAGCTGTTTTGAAATGCACAATTTATTCATATTTCATCCCACCACTGGTTCCTACCTTTTATTTCTCTGCCGATAGGAAATCCCGCTACGTTCACGCTTAGTTTTATTTTCGATATCGTCGACGGAAACTCGTTATGTGGACTTTTCTGTCGTATTTTTCAAATAATTATTGAAAAAGAAGTGTGAAAATACGAATAGCGGGCGGAGATGAAAATGCTGGCTTTTCTATTATTTGTTAGAACGATTCTATTTATGTGCATTGGTGAACAAGTTCTTCATAAGTCCGAAGGCTGGAACAGCTTCCTGCCAAGTTTTTCCTTGAGGGACTATTTCAAAGGGTTATTTAAGAAAGCCTAAAGTTATCAATTCTGTAGAAGTCGGATAACCTGCGCTTCAAACAATTTGTAGATTTTGCGATAAAGCATGCAGCATTTCCGTCTAACTCGTTTCCAGGCAGAGGCGTTATATCGACCACATACAGACTGTCAAACGTGTATGTTAATGTCAATTAATAAGACTGACATTTGATTGTCATTTTACAATCGCCGGCCTGGAAAAGGGTTAAAGTGTCCGCGCATATTGCTTATCTGCGTGATTCTACCTCTGATAGAGAGAGCGGTGAGTTGCTAAAAAAAAGATGGCAGGATAAGTATCAAAACCATCAAGTAAAACAAATAATATAATGCGGATTCATCAATCAAAAGTATCGAAACCAGTTTAAGCGCGTTCATAGTTGTACGCATAGGGATGGTAGGCGCGGTCCGGCGCGTAGCCGGCATAGTCAGCGCCGGGCGCGTACTCGTACTCGTAGCTCGCCTCGGGCGACTCGTCCAACCTGTACTGGCCCGAGGGGTCCCAGTGGACGGTGGCGGAGGCCATGGCGATAGCAATGCAGAGGAATATGGCCAGGAGTTTCATCTAAAAACAACACAATGTTACTCTATGACGCCTTTACATATCGACGCTTAAGAATCAATACCGTCTAAGTAACAAAAATACAATTTTACATGAAGCGTGGCATGCTATTCGTTATTTGTTTCTGCACCTAACTGCATTAAAACGTAAAAAACTTCAAATGTTAGACAAGCTCTTAAGCGTCGATATGTAGTTGTACACTTTAACTGCTAGAACCGCCGCGGTCGCTACGCCGTAGTCACTTTCCACTACTAACGGGGATCTTTTTACTATGACGGGGACTACCATCGGCTACGAGCGTAGCGCGTAACTATTCTTGGCGGTGAAGTGTGTATGATTCAGCGCCAATCAGACACACTCAGGCCGATTATGCACTACAATTAAGGCGCTCTTATTAGACGATGTTTAGGTATTTGCGGAGGTGAGGCAGACGGAGCGGGAGACGCGCGTCCCGCGCACCCCGCTAATGGCCTTATTCTGTTGGCATCCGTATTCGGCTCGTTTTTGCGGATCATACGATCAAATGTTTTTCATCTTGAATTATTGTTTTATTTTTCAAATCCAAGTTGATTTGTATAAGATTGGCCCCAAATATTTATTATTTATATAAATCTATTATTTTGGAAAATAAGGAATAATAGGTAGTTACAGTTCTTAAGTGTATCGTATTATGATGACATCAATTAGGGACACTTACTTTCCAAAGATATGTTAGTACAGATTTCTTCATCATCAATCCTCCTAGCATTTTCCCAGTTCCTAGGTGGGTGCTTCCGTTTTCCAAATACGTAGAACTGATAAAATAATAGTACATCTTCACTTCCTAAGGGTGAACGACACCAATTATGGATTGTACTAATATATTACAGTTTTTTTAAACCGAAATAAAATCGATTATTTATAGGTAAAGTTATAGCGCCGGTTAACGCCCGCTTAAGAAACCATCAAAAATAATAAACAAATACCTATGTTCATCTATGTATCTCTTGGCAAATTATATTATTACCATAATTATTACCTATGTTACATATGTATGACTGACTGATCAAAAACTGGATAATTAGACCACTGTTAATCAGAAGAGCATTTTATATACAGGGTGGTTATTTTAAGACCAGCAAGTTCTTCAGTACATGACTATGTCTATTAAAAAATGTAATTTGACCAAACATCATATAAAAAGAACAATTTAAATTTGTCTCTTAAGTACCTAAACGTGTTATGTCACTGCGCTCGCGTGGCGCGTGCTGCCTACCATGCTACCTTGACCAGCGGCCACACCGCGATGGACCTTGATACTTGCAACAAGCCAACAAGATTGGACTTACACTTGTTACTTGACTCTATACTGTCAATTCAAGAATTCAGTCAAGCTTTATTTAAGAAACCAACAAATTTTCCAACCGGAAGTAATTATATAAATTTAAATTAAGCTTTAATTGTCTTTTTTTTGTTTGATTTATATTGAATATTTTAAAGCAAATGTAAATTAACCAAGTAAAAGCCTCCTCAATCTCATGCCATTTTTCTCGGTCTTTAGCCAACTGCATCCAGCTAGGTCCGGCGACCTCAGTTATGTCATTAATCCAACGCCTTTGTCGTCTACCTTTTCTTCTTTTGCCTTTCGGCTCTGACCATTTTGTTGCTTCCAGTGCCCATCTTTTCTCCTTAAATCTGGCGATATATGGCTTTTACCCGAATGGGGTCCATATAAGAAAGAAAAAATGGCATAAATCTTTTAGATTTAGTAAATATGTACTAACACAAACAATATGGAATAAATAAAGCTTAAATAAATATATATATAAACTAGCTGTTGCCTGCGACTTCATCCACGTATAACATGTTATCGTCTAAATGTTGGTTTAAGGAAATAATGAAAAAAAACATTGAAATTAGTTTTGTACAGTCAGCATCAGATAGTTAGTAGCAGCCAAGGTAGCCAAATATATCGCAACACGTCTTTATTACTGTAGGAGTAAGGATGTGTTACGATATATTTGGCTACAGCCAAAGTAGCCAAATATAGCGTAACACATCCTTACTCCTACAGTAATAAAGACGTGTTGCGACGCTGACTGTACCTAGTATTTTATTAAACAGTCTAAAACCGAAGTTAGAACACCTCTTTTTATTTCAAAATGTCTTGCTCTCGATACAAATTTAGAATCCTCTTTGAACCCTCATAGTAAACAGTCTGAAAACCGAAGTTACAAATTTCTTACTTTAAAAATGTCTTGCTCTCTATACAAAATTCAAACCCCCTTTTAACCTTCTTAAGCGATGAATTTGAAAAAAGCTGAAATGAGTTTTGTAGTATTTTAGAAAACAGTCTAAAACCGAAGTTACAAATCCCTTACTTTAAAAATGTCTTGCTCTCCATACAAACTTTGAACACCCTTATAATCCCCATTTAGGGGATGAATTTCAAAAAACGCTAAAATAAGTTTTGTAGTCTAAACGGGCTAAGATCGAAGTTACAAATCTCATACTGTATAATTTTCTTACTTTCCATACAAACTTTGAACGCTTTTCAGGGAAAAATTAAAAATAAAACACTAAGTTCTTTTTATTGTAATAGGTAAGTATTTTTCTACAAAATGTCAAGCCTCTAGCTAAACAAAGTGTTTCCCATACGAACCTTGCACCGCTTTTTAACCCCTTAAGGGGTGAAATTTTCCAAAACGCTGGTAGTACTTTTTTGTATTTTAATAAGTAGGTACTTAATCTTTCTACAGAGTTTTAAGTTTCTACCTAAAAAAAAGTTTCCCCATATAAACATTGCACCTCTTTATCCCTCTCTTAGCGAGTGGAATTTTCCAAACCACTGAAAGTAATTAATCTGTATATTTGTATTCTAATAAATAATCTTTCTACACAATTACAAGTCTCTAGCTCAAAAAAAATGTTTCCTGCATACTAATTTTCACCCCTTAGAGGTAGAATTTTTCAAAACGCTGAAATTTTTGAAAACGCTGAGCTTACCTTGAGGCTAGTTTGATTTGTGTAAAAGTGTGCTTTACTCTTATTTATTGATTAAATACGTCGATTATTTTTCGGCAATGGCGGCGCGACAAAACCCACGGTAGCTGTGACTTGCCAGCACTACGCACATCTATATCTGCTTGTTTTAATGCGGATACATGATTCATGGAGATTTTGAGATAAATTGACACTTAGTTTCTTATAAATATGTAAATATTCATTTAAACGTACAAAAAAGAAACGTACCGTACAATTGGCAATGCACAAAATACTGTACGTTCTACGTTCACCGCATGCTTGGTAACGTCCAATATGCTTGACATACGATTTCTCTGAAACTATCATAAACTGATTTTTTATATTGTCTTTCCAGTATTTATAAATACATAAATATCCATAAAACAATAGCTTCAACTAAATTTCCATATTTTTTTCCTTTTCGATTTAAGGGTTAAGGGAAATATAAGTAAGTAGTATTTAAAAGATTGAAATCAACAATGTGACAATTACATCTACTATTCAAAAAGCAATGTTCCTTTCGACCAAAACGCACTTTTTTCGAGTGTATAAATTTTAATTAAATTCTATTCTTATTGCCATTTTGAGTGATTGCTGTTTTTCAACATGATTTTTGAATGGTTCGTTACCTAAATGTAAGTAAATTATGGGCTAATCAATGAGTCCATACCGACAAAAGGTATGTTCACTTAGAAAACATCACATTTATTTGCTTTAGTGGGCTTATTTTTAAAGGGGCGTGGCGGGGGAGGCTTTCTCGGTAGTTATTTAGAGAAGCAGCGGCGGCAGAGTGAGTGGGAGATGTGAACCGGCATACTTTAGTGTTTTGTGATGGGTATCATGTGCACAAACAAACAGCTGGCAAAGTTTTGCAGGTGTATAGGGGAACAGCCTGTAGTTCTTTGTACCCGACTGCCTCAGAAGGAAGTTTATGTTTTTCGAGCATCATCATCATCATATCAGCCGAAAGATGTCCACTGCTGGACATAGGCCTCCCCCAAAGAGTGCCACAATGGCCGGTCCTGCGCCACCCGCATCCAGCGGACTCCCGCGACCTTTACCAGGTCATCAGTCCACCTTGGGGGGGGGCTACCCACGCCGCGCCTTCCGGTACGTAGTCGCCACTCGAGAACCTTTCCGCCCCAACGGCCATCGGTTCTACGTGCAATGTGCCCCACCCACTGCTACTTAAGTTTAGCGATTCGGAGGGCTATATCGGTTACCGTGGTTCTGCTGCGGATAGCCTCATTTCTGATGCGATCGCGCAGAGAAACTCCCAGCATAGCCCTCTCCATCGCCCTTTGAGTGACTTAGAGCATTCTTATGAGGCCCATAGTAAGCGACCACGTTTCCGTTCCATATGTCATCACTGGCAACACACACTGGTCAAAGACTCTCGTCTTGAGACACTGCGGAATATTGGACGAAAATATGTGCCGTAGCGTATGTATGCATGTATGTATATGACGAAGATGAGGAAGGAGGGCCGTGGCCTGCTGCTGGTGGAGTGGCAGGATCTTTTTCCGCACTCGTTTTTAATAGAATCTACTAAACAGCAAATAAATATACTTCAGTTCACCAACTCGTGTAGGACTTTAGACTAGGTAGTCGCTATTCGGCGCAATAGCCCTAAATGCTTTTGATATATTTCTGTATGAATAAATAAATCTATTGTTCGTACAGTCCATAATTGGCACCATTACCCCCCCCCCCCCCCCCCCCCCCCCCCCAACCATGTGCTCGTGTCCGAATCCGATTTACACCCGACTACTTACTACCTAACAGTAACTGAAGATTTTTATTGACATCTTGTCAATATGCTCCAGCTACCTATTAATACGTTTTAGGTGCGGATGTAGAAACGCTTTACTGTAGTAAATATCGCACAACTTATATTTGTTATTCTATCATTTCGAATGTGTTCTCCAGCATGTATTAGCGTTTCCTATTCCTTTATATATTTTTATTTACCGTGATAACTCGAAATAATTGCAGCAAAAAGGCGTATTTGCGTGCCAGGTAAACATTCACAGGTCCGTCGTCGGCAGTGGCCACGGGCGTACTAAAACGTATTCGCCACCGCGCATGCACGACGCGGACACCTGGTTTTTCAGCCAAATGACCAAATGTATTGAATTATCAAACATATTGAAATTCTAAGAAGCAGGTAGATAGATCTATTAAAAAGCTACCTATCACAACAAATTTCATTGTAATATTCCAAATAACTTTTGAGATATTTAGAGTTTGGTGGTAAAAAAGCACTGTTTTGAAAGGCAAAATCTATCGAGGTTTTTGTAAGCAATCGTTATTCTACGAAGCACGAACATAGCCAATGAATTGAAGATATACATATCAAAAATTTGGATCTCTAGCAATAGCACAAGTATACTAATAATCGGTTTGGAAAAGGCACTTTTTCGATGCGCAGCTGCATACAGCGCCTTAATTGTCCGATCCGTCGATGTCCGGCAGTCCGATTTTTTACGGTCCGATATTTTTTGTATTGAATGTTGGACGGTAAAATTACGTATGCACAAACTACTTATGTATATTTAATGGCGTGCCATATCGGACCGGACTGCCGGACAGTGTAGTGCACAATCGCCCTAAGTACATATAGATATTAGTTAAGCTGCTACGGACGACTGCGTAGTGCGGAAGTGAATGAGTTAAAGTCGTAGCCTTACGCCTTGACCACGACTTTACCAGCGTTTTATCTGTTCATTGCGCGTGATCCCAACTAACCTCAGTGCGTTGCGCGTCTCGACCGCGCAATGAACAGATAAACGCTGCTCGCAGGTCGCTTAAGACCAAAGTTAATTTAGTGCTATGCAATATCATGAGTTATGATAGGGATACGTGCCACATTATGACAAAATATGGAAGGTGATTAGGGAAGGTATGTACTTGTATTTTATTAAGCCTGTACTGCAAATAACAAGGAAAATAACAACGTCGAAATCAAAAAGTCTAATATAGGTCAAAATCGAACGGACATAAGTAATTTTTTTCTGGTTTGTCTTACAAACTATAGGTAGGTATAGTACAAAAAATAGTTGGTTGGCATAATGTTTTTTTTTGTTATATTTATTCGAACTGATCAACACAGCACACAACATGGGCTTTCTTAAAAAAAACTTGTACGAAATTTTCCCAAAAAACCCGTAACTATTAAAGCATTTAGGAAGAAAAACCGTGGGAAGACCACACCTTTCACCCGTAATTTATCAACGCGTCAGCCAGGTGTGTCCCACGTCAAACGTCGGAAAAGGTGGAAAAGATGTTCCCAGACAGCTGAGGCAGGCATTTTAGGATAGTTACACGTTGTTTTTACACCCGTGACAACTATAGAGATTGTTGATATTATGGTGGTGTTCACAATATTAAATTATAAATGGAATTTTATCGCTACTAAATAATGCTGTAGGTATTTATGAATGGATGAACAGGACAACTTATGAAATATTATAACAACAAACAGATAAACAAGCAAAGACAAATAATTAGTAAAGCAAGATAATACATTCCAACTCTAAACTAGCTACCTATAAGATAAGAAAAAGTATAAAGTAAACTACATCCCGCTTTGCGTCATCTTAGGTCCTACTAAATTGTCAGTTTATTGAGATCTTTGTACAGTAAGATGCAGAGGGTCGTGCAAAAGATGACTGAATTAATGATGCTATAGAACTTTGTTGTGATACAGGGGAGGACACGTTTCTCTGCAGCCGACTGTACCTAAGTGGCCGTTGGAACAATTAGTAGTTTAAATAAAATAGCGGTGTATTTTTCCACAGAAAAAAATATGAAACGCATCAATGTTTTTAAAGGCTAATTTTATTAGAATTTTCAATGTAATTTCGTAGTTATTGCATGCCTCAGAATCATAATTATGCCTCAGGATTATGTGACACTAAAGCATGTTATGTACTTAATCAAGATATTGAAGAATCTCTTGCACCAGTGTTATTGGTAAATTTCTTGTGAAATAAATAAAAATGTTTAAATCAATATAGTAGCTGACCGTTGATCGTATTAGAATTTTCTATGGAAATTTCTCATTATCAATCGATTTGGATTTAATATACAAATAATTTACTAAAACAAGTACCTTTTGAAAGGTTCTTGGTCGGAGAACTGAAATCGTGGAATGATGATAAACACAAAATATGACTGGTTATATAGGTACTATTTGAAAACATTCGATGTCATTAGTTTGCGGTAACTGTTAGCTACATCGTTTTTTAATTGTTTTAACTCGTGTTTGTGTCGTTTTAATTAATTAATAATCATTTGACAGTCGTTAATCGACTACTTAATATTGTTTGTTAAACTTTGGCCGTGGTCAAAGATTTTGTTATCCTGCTGTATCGTCACAATCATCCTCGTTTTAAACTGCTGGACATAGGCCTCCCCCAAAGATTGCCACAATGGCCGGTCCTGCGCCACACGCATCCAGCGGACTCCCGCGACCTTTACCAGGTAGATTCTTCGCACCCCTGAACCCGCTAGTACCCTGGTTGACCAAGTCCCTTACTACGTGTACCTACTATGGATACTAGACGACGATATAGATATGCTTATCTTACACAAATTGACCAATTCAAATTCAAATTCAAATTCAAATATTTATTCGTGACAATAAAAAAAATAACACATACAAAAGAAAAAATACAATACACATTTTATCACGAAATGGACCCTGCTCAGCATGTTGCTAGCTTTGCAGCCAGCGCTGGTCTTCCGCAGGGTCCATTCGGTGAGAGCACGGTGGGCAACAACAACTGTTACACACGCATAAGCTTTAAAAAAAAAAATATATGTATATAAATGAACTATTAATAACTAGAATACACACTTAATAATAAAAATACACAAAAAGGAAAGAACGAACAATTTTGAAAAAACTAAGAGCCAAAAGTTGCATCCCACAAACCACTACGTGTGTGTGGGCCTTTACGGTAACAGTGAACGCAGCCCATACACAACCGTTACTACTAGCGCCAGCGGGATTACAACGTAACAGAACAGAAAACAAACAAAACAAAACCCTAAACGTCAAATATAACCATGGAAAAAGCTTACACGAGTAGTTAAATTATTACCTATGACTAAAAAGCACAATACATATTAGAATTAATTTTAATTATGGTGACCTACAAACGTACGAGTATGGCAATACATGGAAATGAATATGGAGCATAACCAACCGGTGAGAAAGTGTTAAATGCAACTAGTTTCAAGACACAGATTCTCCTGTTTAGACTGATGTTCTTGCATGAACTTTTTGAGCTTAGTTCTAAATATTTTAACGTTCGGCAGGCTTCTAAGTGGCGGCGGGACATTATTCCAGCATTTCGTGGCTGCATAGCGGAAACTTCCTCGGAAAGCAGCAGAGGAATGTCGGGGAGTTAACAAACAAATTACGCACTGTCGGCTACTTCCCCGAGACGTGTTACTAAAGGAGAGTTTCTGGAAGAGATACGCCGGCGCCTTGTGCTTCACTACCCCAAATAGCAGACAAGCCAGATGAAGCTTACGACGGTGTTGCATTTTTAGGATATCATGCTTTTTAAGAAATGGGGTGACATGGGCCCTCAACGGAACGTTGAAGCAAAAGCGAGCACAGGCATTCTGAACACGCTGGATGAGTTTCTTTGTCTTAGCAAGAAGTCGTGGACCAACAACAGTGTCCACATAATTAAGTCGTGATAAAACTAGTGATTCCACTAACTGTATGCGTAGGGTCTCGTTTAAAAATGGTCTAATTTTGTACAGTATTTTAAGTTTATAAAAACAGTTTCTGACAGTAATGGCAATATGCTTTTCATAACCAAGTATTTCGTAGCCAAGGCTATTAAATCTATCTCCCGAGGCAAATCCCCAGGGCACGATGGTCTCAGCGTCGAACATCTTCAGAATGCGGGTCCCCACATCTCAAGAGTGTTTTATACGCTGTGTGTAAGGCACGGTTATTTGCCCAAGGATATGATGAAAACTGTGGTTATTCCTGTACCTAAGAATAAAACTGGAGATATGTCTGACACCAATAACTACAGGCCTATATCCCTTGCGACTATTATTGCTAAGGTATTTGATAGTGTGCTTAATGTACAGTTAAATAAATGCGTGAGTCTTAACCCTAACCAATTTGGTTTTCGACCAGGGTTATCAACAGAGAGTGCAATACTGTGCCTTAAGAGGCCGCAGTAAGCTAGGCCGAATTACACCTTCCCATACAAACGGAGTTACGCTCTCATTTTAAAACTACGTGTTGGATTGTAACGAAACTTTGCATATACAATGACATGAGGTACATCTAAGGCTGAAATTAGTTTATATGGCTCCACTTTATAAAACAAATGAAATGCAGCAAAAACAAGTTTTGTATGAAAAATTTAAATTCGCTGTATTTTTTTCCCTATGGTATCTGAAGCCATATAAACTAATTTCAGACATAGATATACCTTATTTCATTGTATTTGCAAAGTTTCGTTACAATCCAACACGTAGTTTTAAAATGAGAGCGTAACTACGTTTGTATGGAGAATCGAGCTTACTGCGAACTCTTAAGCACACCGTCAAATATTATTTAAATAGAAAGACGCCCATTTATGCGTGCTTCCTAGACCTGAGTAAGGCTTTTGATCTGGTTTCCTACAATATCCTATGGGAAAAACTAGGAGCTATTAAACTACCTAAGGAGACCATACAAATTCTGAGGTATTGGTATGGAAATCAGATCAATAGTGTTCGATGGGCAGGTAGTTTATCGGACCCGTACAGGTTGGAGTGTGGGGTGAGACAGGGTGGTTTAACCTCGCCCTCACTTTTTAACCTTTACCTAAATGAGCTTCTCGAGGCGCTCAGCAAGACGCATATAGGCTGCCATATTGACACAGTTTGTTTGAATAATTTGAGTTACGCAGACGATATGGTTTTATTGAGCGCATCGGCTTGTGGTTTGCGAAAACTTTTAAGTATTTGTGAGGCCTACGCTATCCAACAGGGGCTGAGATACAATGTAGGTAAAACTAAATACATGGTGTTTGAACCTACTGGTTACCGCATACACAGGGTACCCCCCATCAATTTGAATGGTAGCCCACTGGAAAGGGTGGGGACTTTTAAATATTTAGGCCATGTTGTCACTTCAGACCTAAAAGACAACATGGATATCGAACGCGAACGGAGGGCCCTGTCGGTGAGGGCAAACATGATTGCACGTAAATTTGCGCGCTGTAATGGGGAGGTGAAAATAACTCTTTTTAGAGCATATTGCACTTCCCTATACACGTGTAGCTTATGGGCAAACTTCACGCAGCGGGCCTATGGGGCCCTACGGGTCCAGTATAACAATGCGTTCCGGGTGATAGTGGGGCTGCCCCGCTTCTGTAGCGCATCAGGGATGTTTGCTGAAGCGCGCATAGATTGCTTTTATACGACTATGCGCAAGCGATGCACATCTCTGGTGCGTCGGGTGCGGGCCAGCCCCAACCCCATCCTGCGTTTGTTGGCTGGGGGGTTTAACTGCCCATATTTGAGGCACTGCGATGACATGCATGTTTCTAGAAGTACATACTATGTCTGACCTAAACTTTAACACAGCTATAAGTACACACTAACCATAAATATAAGATATATGAGTCTAAGTTACTTGAAATAAATACATAAATAAATAAAAAAAAAAAAAATAACGAAGACTACCGTCCATCAAAAGACCTAGGTTGAGTGCTTCATATGTCCGCTCAATAGGTTTATTTAAAAGCATAACGTCACTTGTGGGACTGGCGCAAGCCAGCTGTTGTTTGCTGCCAAAAAGCATATATTTTGTCTTGCTGGGGTTGAGAAGCAGCAATTGTCTGTTGCCCACTTAGAAATTCTTGCAAGGTCCGCATTAAGCTTTTCTATGGCGCTGCCAATTTCGGAACGCTTGCATGAGATGTAAACTTGTACATCATCCGCATAGATGTGGTACTTGCTGTGTATGATGTGTGACCCTATATCAGCAGAATATAAAATAAAGAGGATAGGGCCAAGTACAGATCCTTGAGGGACTCCTCTAGTGAGGCCAGCTTGTTCAGACGCTCGCGTGGAGCCATCACTAAGATTAATTTTTACTGATTGACAACGGTTATTAAGATAACTGTCAAACCATCTTAATGCATTATTGTCGAAGCCATAATAACTCAACTTAGATAAAAGAAGACTAATGTTAAGGCAGTCAAATGCGCGGGAAAAATCAAGGAGTACTAACAATGTACACATTCCCTTGTCCTGTGCACACAAAATATGGTCTGTGACATCCAGTAGGGCAGTTACTGTACTTCTCCCCTTTCTGAATCCTGATTGTACACTAGGCAGGATGTTGTTCGACTCCAGGTAATGAGTAAGCTGAGAGCCCACAGCCTTCTCGAGTATTTTTGACATACAAGGTAAAATACTTATAGGTCTAAGATCTTTAAGTTCTGGTGGGTTAGCAGTTTTAGGCAGAGGGTGCACAATCGCTTACTTCTAGATATCAGGGAATGTTGATGTCAAAATGGAAGTATTTATTAAGTCAGTAATGATATCAATAGTGTGGGGCAATGTCAACAGAAGCATATTCAAATTAATACCGTCGCTGCCTTCAGCATTTGATTTCAAATTGTTTATTATTGTATTAATTTGGATTGAATTAATTGGAACTAATGTAAATATAGAGTCGCTGTGCCTGTGGAACTCAAGGTATGTCAGTTGTGCTATAGAAACTTCTGAAGTTCCGGGCAGACTTAGAAAATGATTATTTATTACAGTAGGGTTGTCAAATGATGTTGGCAGTTCACTGTTTTTTTTAGGCAATATAGTAGACTTCAGATTATTCCATAGTGACTTAGGATCATGAATCTTATTGTTTATGTTTAGTTCAAAGTAAGCTGATTTTTCATAAAACATAGCTTTATTGACAGTAGATTTCAAGTCTTTGTAGTATTGTTTTTTACTGTCAGTCTGGTTTTTATGAAACTCTGCTGCGGCCTTGTCACGCAAACGCATCATGAGCTTGACTGTGTCCGTAATCCAGGGGTACGAACAACCCCTAACCAGTGTAGTTTTTAGTGGAGCATGTAAGTCAAATATGTATATTATGTGCCGGTTGAAGGCTTCGACCATTTCATTTATATTTCCCAGGTTTGACATCAGGTCCCACCTCACAGACCGCAAGTCCGCATCTAGATAATCGTGTTGAATGTTTTTGATAGGCCTATAGGTTATTTGAAATGGCTTAGGTTTTTCAAGCTTAATGTTGAATTTGCAAACAACAAGGCAATGCCCATAGAAAGTACCCACATGGTCTACAATTACATTTTTCGCACGTAAATCCGTACAAACTACATCAAGCAGCGTATGGCTAGTGTTTGTAAAATGAGTGGGTTCCGAAACTAATTGAGTCAATTGAAAACATGTCAAGAAATTATTTAATTTAGTACTTCTAGTGTCATTATTATTTAATAAATTTATATTTAAATCGCCTAGTAATATCAAATGGTCATAGTCAGGAATTGAGCCAATAGTGTCAGAAATAGCATCCAAAAACAAATCTAAATCCATCCAGGGAGGTCGATACGCCGTTCCGATCGCCAGTTTCTTTCCGTTAAGGGTCAAAGTGACCCACATTTGTTCCACGGAGCTATGCAACGGGTCAACGGGGTGAGGCCAAGTGCGAGCATTGACATGACGTTTAATATAAAAGCCCACGCCTCCTCCGCGGGATCTTGTGCCTTTAGGCCTAGGGATATGGCGCAATCTATACCCAGGAAGTGCAGGCGCCTTCCCCTCCTCCCCGGCTCTCAACCACGACTCGTTGATAACCAGCACATCGGGATCATGCCGGGAAGTAGCCGCTATGAAGTCATCGTGTTTCGTGCATAGAGAACCTGCATTGAACAAACCTATTCTCATTGCCTTATTAATCATCACAGAGAGAGAGACACGCTACTAACAACCATATGTGAAAAAATGAATAAGTTTACAAAAATAACTGTGTTGGTCATTATCTATTATAGCAATAGAGAATAATAAATAAAATAATCCGATACTCGGTAATTCATATATTATATTAAGATGTAAATAGTTAATTAAGTGCATTGTTGTACAAATATACTGTAATAAAATAAAATAATTCCCTTACTACTTACGCAAAGCTTGTACTATGGATACTAGACATGCTTATATGAATGAATAAATACTTCAATAACACAGAAAACATCTATGACCTAGGAACACATATTTAAGCAGCAATAAATACTTACTTACATACTTAATTTAATATATAGGTATTAAAGGTAGGTTATTACGCCCACGAAAGACCGTAAATTTTCATTTGTGGGACTTATAATTCTGAAAGAAAATACCTAACATACCTACTTATTTAAATTCAAATTCAAATATTTATTCGTGACACACAATTTACACATACAAAAGAAATAATATAATACATATTTTGTCACGAAATGGACCCTGCTCAGCATATTGCTAGCTTTGCAGCCAGCGCTGGTCTTCCGCAGGGTCCATTCGGTGAGAGCACGGTGGGCAACAACAACAGATACACATGCAATATATAATGAACTATTAATAACTAAAATGCACACTTAATAAAAATAAAAAAAATACACAAAAAGGAAAGAAGTGTTCACACCCCACAAACCACTACGTGTGTGTGGGCCTTTACAGTAACAGTGAACGCAGCCCATACACAACCGTTACTACTAGCGCCAGCGGGATTACAACGTAACAGCAGAACAGAAAACAAAACAAACATTTACATGAACAGATAGACAAACCAATATAACGCAACTATGTAGAGGTACAATACGATTAAAATCAGTTAACACATTCAGTGCCGGTAACCCGATATCGAGTCGCTACGCCGTAGGCGCTTTCCGCTACATACTCGTACGAGGAAAACCACGGCATCGGCTACGAGCGTAGCGCGTAGCGATTCGCGGCAGTGAATGTGTTAACGATTCTGATATTACCTACTAGTAGCACCGCAAATTTGTCAGAGGGGTCGGACGGGTATGCGGGAGGCGAATCGAGGCTAACTTCAGACACGCACACTTTTGTGCCGCGTTCTGTATGAGCGTTTCGTTCTAGCTTCTAGACTACACAACTGCAAAATAAAGTTGCGACATTCAAAGCTTTATTTTTAACTTTGAAAAGAAGCAAAGCATAAACGTCAGAGATATAAATGTCGCCGACAAATGCAGATATGCTAATTCTTAGTTGCATAAATCATACTGGCCGCACGAACGCCAAATCGCATTACACATGCAACCGAAATGTTGCGTGACAACTGAAGTTTTACTTACTCGTATGGGAATTCGTTTGAAACTTACAAAGTACACTCGAGAGCAAAAGTTTCGGGTCACTAGCTCGTGAAAACTTTTGCTAGACAACCTGAAGTAGTAAAAAAAAATGCCTCGTGTTCTCGTAATTTCCAAAACAGCATGCAACATTCTCCTTCAATTAGCCGATCTACAATTACTGGGTGAACATAATATTTTCTCTTTTGTTGGTTAATCGTTTGCGTAAATAATATGCACATATTATTGAATTTAAAAATGGATTAATTTTTCGCTTTAACTGTACACGTCTGAAGCACTTTTCCGTCGGTGAAGTACTAAACGCTTAATCACGACCGACGACGATCAGCGCGTACGGTCAGCGCGTATGGTACGCGTTTCGAAATCAATGGTTTTTTGTCTACCCAGCAACATACACTCGAGAGCAAAAGTTTCGGGTCACTAGCATTTACTTCAATATCTTGAAAACGAATTTATAAAGCTATCGTATTGAAATAAATTGAACCTTATAGACAATTAAATGTTTCTTAAATAAAATTAATTACATTTACTACTGACCATTTATTTTATAATGTTTAAAACGACAAATTAAAAATGGCGTCATTTTGCTTGCAAAACCAAAACTGAAAATATTGAACTTTTTATATTTATAAGTAGGTTTAACACAGTTTAGTACTTGGTATTACCCCCACGTGCTGTCTGGACTGCTGCTATGCGATTCGTCATGCTGTACACCAAGTTTCTGAAACACTGTTGGGGAATGTTCTCCCATTCCTCTACCAATGCATGTTTCAAATCACGAAGCGTAATTAAAGGCGGATCTCGTTGTCTTACACGTCGTACTCGCTCGGCCCAGGCGTGCTCGATCGGGTTGAGGTCGGGGCTACGTGCTGGCCACACCATGGGACGAATATTCACCTCATCAAGGTAGTCTTGCACTACACGAGCAGTGTGGGGACGGGCGTTATCGTGCATAAAGATGGCATTCTCACCAAGTCTTGCCATAGTAAATGGACCGACGTGCTCGTTGAGGATTTCATCCACGTATCTTACGCCATTAAGAGTACTGTTTTCGATCAGTACACGCTCTGTTCGGCTGTCCGCAGAAATTCCAGCCCACACGAGTACCGAACCACCACCGTATGCCACCTTTTCTTCAATACAGGCTTGCATAAATCTGTCTCCTGGTCTTGCCACCTTTGCCCTTCCGTCGTGTCCGAGAACCCGACATTTGACCAATTTTCAATCGTCCAATGCGAGTGTTCGCGTGCATAAATTCGTCTTGCTATACGATGGTGCCTCTCGAATTTCGGACCATTTGCGGGTCTAAATGGTTTCAAATTACCTTCAGCAAGTCGCCGTCTTACAGTCCACGCAGAAGGGTTGCTTCTACCAAGCCCTAAAAAATTATGAGTCAGTGCTGTTCCCGTAAGAAACCGATTTTGCAGCAAAGAGTTGACTAGATATCGATCTTCCCGTGCCGTCGTACACCTGGGTCTGCCTGTTATTGGTCTGCGTAGGTTCGAACCAGTTTCTAGAAACCGCTGGCGAACACTCTGAACTGCAGACAACGATACACCGAGTATTCTTGCTGTTTCTCGCTGACTGCTCCCATTTTCCAGGATCGTGAGGATTCTCGTACATTCCTCAAGTGTGAGTGACATAATTACTACTTTAATAATGACTATTGGATACCTGGAAGACTTCTTTTAAATACATTTTATGACAGAACAAAAACAAAAGCAAAAACAGTTGCTAAAATTAGAAGTTCTGATTTGGATAATTTACTTTCAAAACAAAGTTTTAACCGACTTCAATTCAGTACTCAGCCAAGCCACATTAACATTTCCACATTTTTTTTCCAATTTACCACATGAACTGATTTTCGAGAACAAAAGCGTTGATTTTTAGACCAATAAACCAAATCGCTGTATATGGGCCGATAATATTTGAGGAATTCCGTCGATTCCTCAAGGATCTCAGAATTACCTTTGGCACTTCATTGTTCGCTATTTCAACGGAATAATATCAGAATCTGTGACGTACTTATATAGTTTGAAGTACATCATTGAGAAGTTCCACAAGCCATCTGTGGTCTTCATAATCACTTCCACTTCACCAAATTTGTGATTCCCGGGTGTAAATACACGAGTTATAATAGAAAATACCGAAATTACTACACGCGTGCCTAATATATTTGAGGAGTTCCCACAATTCCTCATGGTTCCCATCATCCAACTGGGGTTTTGGAAACAATAGATCTGGAAGCATATAATTTCAGTTAAAAAAAGAATTGTACGAATCGGTTCATAAATGACGGAGTTCTGAGGTAACTAACATAAAAAAAAAAAAACATCCGAATTGAGAACCTCCTCCTTTTTTTGAAGTCGGTTAAAAAAAGGGATCATTATGTTTATAACTTTTTTAAGCCGCGCGCGGTGCGTTTGTATGAAGATAACATACTTTGCCCTCTTTATACTATGACCTAGACTATGACAGTATAGTGTACTCGCATTAGCGATAAAATCGATTACCTATTGTTTATCGTTGCGTTGTAGCGTAAGGTCCTTGTATTTTTTGTGAAAAATTAGGATAATTTGGATTGTGGTGTAAGTTATTTACTATAAGAAAGAAAAAGAAAAACAACAACTACTTGTAATCAGTATCTTTTTTATTTCATCTCCGATGTCCTATTTAGTCGTAGTCACGTTACTTCTTGTACCTACTCAGGATAGAATCCGTAGAGCTCATTGAAGTTCTCAGGGTCGTACGTCGCTCTGTAACCCGCGGGGATGGTGTAGGCCTTGGGTGCCAGACGGTAGTACATGGGTGCCGCGTAGCGGATCGCGGTGTCGGTAGGGTAGGCGCCATACTCGGCGTTCCACTCTGTGAGGCTGAGGTCTGCGTACGCGCAAGCGAGGACGAGAGCGAAAATGACGAGGAATTTCATCTGGAAATGATGATATGAAATTTAATATGAGGTTATTGATGTGTTAAGAAAAATTGACAAGGTTATTCACCTTCGATATCCATAATTAAATTTGCTACAAACACTAGCTTTTGGCATTATGGCAAATAAAATTATTGATTTCATTAGGGGTATGAGTTTAACAATTACCTAATAAATTCATTTTCAGTGACCTAATAAATTATATTTGTTCCTATAATAGTAGATCTGTCACCTAAATTGAATCAACAAATAATATTAAAAGGCTTACCTGAATATCAATTAAGAGTTACTTGGAAATAATATCATCTATCAAATAATTATATTGGGTCGGGTTTCAAAATAATGAAATAGTCACTAAAGCAGAATCATCAAACAATATCAATATGTTTACCTTAAAATATTTTTTTAATCACTGGAAAATAATATTAAACTGTATCAAATAATTCAACTGAATTTTGAGGGTCCGTCATGTTTCATATACTGTCAGAAAATCTAACATTAAACTTGATATACAATGAATTGACATAAAGTTACTTGATGTAATGTAACATTTGATATTATGGTTTTTTTGCTATATTTTCCTATACTCTAATTATAGATTGATATAATAGGCAAAATTATAAAATCAAAAACCATCATTTATTCTGCAAATAGGCCACAAGGACACTTATACATGTCAAACAATAATTTTCAATAAAAAATATATAATCTTACAACAACTTTTATTTGGAAGTTGCAGTTTAACAGAAATGCGAGTAAATGTATAAATAAACACAATAGTACAAAAAAGTTGCCATTTAATTAGATACAAGGTCTCGATCAGAATTAACAAGAAGTTTGTGATATCATTTTATATCCCGGAGATGTCTCTAAGCGTCCAAATACAATTAATAATTATAATACTAATGATCTTAGAGATGCATACCGTCTTTAAGCGTCAAAACACAAAAATAGGTAAGTAAACATTACTAATATTGTCACAGATGTATAGGGTCAATTATAATTAAACCAGTCAATAACAGAATGATGTATCTCGTCATAACAATAGTAGATTGTTAACCAAGAGTTGAAAGTGACCCATATCACCCGAGATATTTCTGGCGCTCGAACGAAGTGAGAGAGAGTGAGTTTGAGGGTGAAATGGGTAATTTCACCCAAGTTAAACACTCTACTAATATATTTTTTGATAATAAAGTATTCTTACCTTGTTAATGTCAGAGGAGATTTCACACGAATGATAAGCATGAGAAAAACTAGCGTTTTTATACAAATATTTGGACTCACTTTTTACCTATTCTTCTAATTGTTATTGAGTTGAGATTAATTAATATACCTAATCAATTACGTATCATCAAGGAGTTGACAGTATTCAACTCAGTGTTAAAATACTCCTCTATAATCTCATAATAATGGTAAAGTTAAATAAAGATACTTTTTTTCATAAAATGAACTTTTAATTTAATATTCTCGTTATTATGTCATTAAATTAATTTAACGTGTTGTCGTGATCCGTGCTAATATCAATTTGATTACCTACATTTTAACGATATTACGTGTAATTTTTTTTAACACCGAAGTAACGTATCACTGACCAGGTAAAAAAACAATTGCAGGGTGGCTGAAGACATCATTCGCGTGTATTCTTGAAATCAAATACACTGTAAGCTACATATTTTATTAGAAACTAGCAGTAGCCGGCAACTTTCGGAATCGAATAGAGGTATTAATATTACTCCTGTACAAAATCTAATAGCAAATATTATATTGGACATCCCACAGGCGCAACGATACAAACTATTATTATGTCCTTCTCAGGGTCTCAAACTATATACGTACAACATTTTATTTAAAGCGGTTCAGGGCTTGCAGCGTGAAGCTGTAGCAGACAGACAGACTGACATAATAACTACCGCACTTATTTATAATATAAGTGTCGTATTTGTTTCCATTATTCGTGTTCCTAAATACATGTAAATTATAGTAAGCATCAATACTTGAAATAAAAATACGCTATAAACGATTATAAAGATAAAATAAGATTTTATTTAAACATGTGGAGTCTTCTTCAACCTATATTATTTTATTATCTTACGCCACTGAAAAATAATTGGGTTCGCTACGCTTCAATCCCTTTCAGATAATTTTTATTGAGACTTGAATGAGAAACCTTATTATTCATTCCAATTTGTAGGATACCGATAATTAAGAGGCTTTTACAATTCATTAGGTAGCCTATAAAGTGCGTGTTAAAATTATGAAGCCCATTAAATTATAAAGTGTTATAAGAAGTTTGTGATATCATTTTATATCCCGGAGATGTCTCTAAGCGTCCAGATACAATAAATAATTATTATACTAATGATCTTAGAGATGTATACAGTCTTTAAGCGTCAAAACACAAAAATAGGTAAGTATATTACTAATATTGTCAGAGATGTATAGGGTCAATTATAATAAAACCAGTCAATAACAGGATGATGTCTCTCGTCATAACAATAGTAGATTGTTAACCAAGGGTTGAAAGTGACCCATATCACCCGAGATATTTCTGGCGCTCGAACGAAGTGAGAGAGAGAGAGTGAGTTTGAGGGTGAAATGGGTAATTTCACCCGAGTTAAACACTCTACTTTAAATTTCGACTGTCAGGAAAGTAAAATACTACACGTACATTTTATACAACAGGTATATTAATGGTTATCAGTTAAAATACACATACTGCTAACTATAGAAAAGTTTATAAAACATATTATCTGATCTTATAGTTTCAATGAAATTTTTGTATTTGTATAATTCTATAAATTCTTCTATTTATTCTATAATTGTACAGAATTATGTGTATAATATTTGATTTTAGATATACCTAAATAAAATAATTAAAACTATATCCAACCTCCAACCTTTTTGCACTGGCCAATTGCCGCGACCTACTAGATCGAAATCGAGTAGGCTGCGATGCAACTTATTTAGAGGGCCATGCCGAAACGTGAAAAAAAGTGTCATGGCATTATGGCGGCCAGCCAAAATTTACAGGAATGATTTTGAATGTTGATTTTCTGTTATAACGAAAAGAAATTACCAACTGTACAAGGATTTTATCAACATCGTCATAATGAAACCGTCGTTTAATGTTTAGCTGCGGCTTTGTATGTAAAGCTTTTATTTTAATAATATGACGTTACTCAATTCTATTCGACTCCGTGGCTGACAGAAACAAAAAAAAAATATTTCTTTCCACCCTAGGGTAGAAAATGCTATTTTCCACCCGGCTATATGCCCAAGAAAAGTAACTTTCAGAACAGGAGAGATGAAAAAAAAATAACACTAGTATGTAAGTAGTTACTATGGCCATGCACAGCATGAACAGATCGGACTCCAGAAACAGCAGCAGATCAACCATCATGTTAGGGAAGGTGGCGACCCGATCAACTTTTACACCGAAAGCAAAGCCTTTTAAGCAAGCATGACATATTCAAGCCGCTGGACATTTATCATAGCTAAGACTAAGCTATAGTATAAGCGACTTGTTCGGTGAGAAACAGCATTATGTGCTCTCTTTGGCCTCACTCAGGCCCACAGATTTTTTTTAATAATGTTTTTAATGCTTTCGTCTCTATCTGGTCTATGACTAACGTGCAGGGAGCAAAATTGAATTTTGCTCTCTAGGGCAAAAAAGATAAATTTGAAAAATAATATGCATAGGGATCAATAACAAATTTTGCTCCTTATAAACGGGCTGGAAAAGACTGTTTTTCGAATAGAAGGAGTGAAAACTTTTTAGAAGACAGATATTATATAGAAGAAAGTGATCAAAGTATAATTTAAGATACATGTTTACATTAATCCCATGATTTATACTTTGAGACAATTTTGATTAAAATTATGACTAATATATTACTTGGGGATAGATATTATATTATAATTAGGGTATTGCAGATTAATGACCCATCTAAACTATGGTGACAGAAAATATTGTTACCTTTCATTAGTTACCCGAAATCCATGCGTAAGTAATACCCACCAAAAACATTAAATGTAAAGTGATTGCCAAGACTCCCTAGCTCATAAAGCTTTCAGCGTTAAAAATATATCAGATCATAAGCGCCAAACTTCCTACTCCACACGGCGTAACTCTACCGTTACCAGCCACGCTCTCGGTCTTTTTAAGGCGCTGTTGACAGCACTAAACAACACTGTCTATTTGTGTCGGAGTAAACGAGAACGAGTGTTACTTAGGCGGTCAGGTGTTAGAAGATAATAATGAATAAATGTTGAAATAAAAAAAGTGTAGATTATTTGTGAAATAAGGCTCGCTAGCGGTTTAAGTATGAATGTGTGGACTTCATGTGTTTAATTGCAGACACATATGTCAAAAAAATAAGGATATAGAGCCGTTTAAGATGATTTTAAGACCAATCTTTGCAATTATGTTCAATCAAGCCGATTTCGTCCAATTATGTTTCGAGTCCGTCTACGGTCTTGGAGATATGATGAATATTAACTTATATGTTTTTTGATTTGCTAGAACAAACAATTTTTTTTACAAAACTGCTTAAATAATATCAATTTCAACAAATTAGGCCTTGTCAGCCTCTTAACACTGAAAGTTATATGGGCTAGAGAGTCATGGCAATCATTTTACATATTATGTTTTTGATGAGATCTCATTCCTTTTTGTAACGTAATTCTACAGAAGTCTATAGGAAAACACATACATTCTTCCATCCCCTTATTTAAAGGGTGGGGGATGATTTAGTAAAATTCCTGAAATATGTATTTTATTATTCATATAACAAGAAGTCCCTTTATCAATTTTCAGACCCTTCACATCAAAAATTGCGCCAGTCTCATACAAAATTATATCCCCTGGGTCATTGTCAGATTTAGGTTCGCGTCTTTTCGGTGGACATTGCCAAAGTTAAGGGCTATAAAGCCTAATTTTTGGTTGAACTCTGAATCCGCATAAAAACATATTATATGTGAGCGTAAAGCCCTTAACTATTGACCACCGGAAAGATGATTTTTGTTTTTGTGACTGACAATGACCCCCCTACTTTAAGGAGTTGGGGGGTAAAAGTTCAAATGTTTAGGTATTTTTTTGTTTTTTGTGTACTAATACTAGCTAACATACCAAATTTCAGCTTTCTAGGACTTCAGAAAGTACCCTATAGGTTTCGATGATCAACGTGAGTGAGTGAGTGAGTGAGTCAGTATTTAATGTATACAATGTAATCTTATTATGAAATAAATGAATCTGAATCTGAATCTTGGCACAATTTAGTAAAGCGACTACCATCTGACCTCCCAACCCAGATGGAAAACTAGACCTTATTGGGATTAGATCGGTTTCCTCACGATGTTTTCCTTCACCGAAATGCTCTACCTACATTAATTTAATTTTAACAGCCTAACCTTTACTAACACTAATACTTGGCTGTGGATACTTAGTTACTCCGAGTCGTAGCCCTGGTTTTAGTAATCGTAATCGTAATTTAATTACCTAATTAACTCACTTAATGTGTCTTTAAGTATCTACTTGAAGTGACATATAAATACGATGTATTGTAGCTGAGAGGAATATTATCATTTCAAATCCCGAAAAGAGAGCTCGTGAAGGTAAAGATTCCGTTTTAATTATGAATTCTTTAACATCTATTTAGGGTTCCATAGCCAAATGGCAAAAAACGGGACCCTTATAGATTCATCATGTCTGTCTGTCTGTCTGTCTGTCCGTCCGTATGTCACAGCCCCTTTTTTCTGAAACTATAAGCGCTATACTGTTGAAACTTGGTTAGTAAATGTATTTTGTAAACCGCATTAAGATTTTCACACAAAAATTGAAAAAAAAAAGCAATAAATTTTGGGGTTCCCCATACTTAGAACTGAAACTCAAATTATTTTTTTCATCAAACCCATACGTGTGGGGTATCTATGGATAGGTCTTTAAAAATAATATTGAGGTTTCTAACATATTTTTTTTCTAAACTGTATAGTTTGCGCGAGAGACACTTCCAAAGTGGTAAAATGTGTGTCCCCCCCCTGTAACTTTTAAAATAAGAGTTTGATAAAACTAGAAGAAATATATGATGTACATTACCATGCAAACTTCCAACAAAAATTGGTTTGAACGAGATCTAGTAAGTAGTTTTTTTTTTAGACGTCATAAATCGTAAAAAGCAATTTATTTAACGGAACCCTTCATGTGCTAGTCCGACTCGCACTTAGCCGGTTTTTTATTTATTGTATCGTACGATCGCTTACAGCGTACGTACGTCACGCTGGGGTTGGCCAGAATGTCCAAGTTTGCAACGGCTATCAACATACCATCTAAAAATAAATAAGTTACCTAATCATTGGTATTTCATTATTAGGTATATTAAGTGTTTAAATGTTTTATGTTTTTTTTATTATAAATAATTATGTCGAAAAATAATATAATTCGGCTTTCAACTTTTGCTACCCATCTACAACTATTAGTATTATTTTGATAGTTCTTTCGGAAAAATTTTATGGGTATAAAAAAATGTTTATTTCATAAAAGACAAAATACTACAACTTAAACTTAATAAAATTAAATGTTAAAAACCTATTTTATAACTAAAATAACGAGTCTCCTCGCATCTTTATTAAACTCGTACTCTAGATATTTCAACCAACAAGTGGCATACACCGTATTGCGTAATGGTGTGTTCTCCATATCGTAGAAGGAGGTTTCTCCATTAACCGTTAATATAAATTGATCGCTTTTCTATATGAAATTCCTCGTACTTCTCGCCCTCGGCTTCGCCGCCTGTGTGTACGCCGACCCAGCCATGGAGATGGAGTGGAAGGCGGAATACGGTAGTTACGGCCTCAACTACATGTCCTTCCCACCCCTGACCTCCACCCCCAGCAAGGCCAAGGCCCCAGTCTGGACTTTCGCCCCCTGCAAGGGCCGGGCCCCAGCCTGGACCTTCGCCCCCTGCAAGGGCCGGGCCCCGACATTCACCGCCAGCATGGCCCCCCTGGCCTCCGATCTCAGCAAGGCAAATCACCCCTATGACAACCACGACTCTTCCCACAATCCGGAGCATTTCTATGAGACCCGCGGGTACTACCCGGAGAATAAATAAATTGGTGGCTATCTGGACTGTGAAACCAATAAATAAATGATTGAATTTTAAAAGTTGTTTATTTTTAATTTTATTCCACGATACAAAAAAAGGTACAATTGGCGTTTAATGTCATAAGGCATTCTCTACCTGCCAACCTGTTATAGTTGTTTGGTTTTATCTGATTTATTGCTAAGCTTACGGTGACATGGGTCACTTCGCAGGGCGGGACGGGATCGGTATGCGGTATTTTCCAAATAACAAAAAAGTATTTTTGTAAAATTATACCCCTTTTATGATAATAATAAATAATAATAATAATAATTTGTCCTAGTACTTATAAGTTATAACCAAGGAAAACGGCCCAATTTATAGGCGTAGTTGTGCCAATAAAGCAGTAATATAAGAATTGGTGACTAACCAATTACACCAATAGTAGACTTATATTTGGACTACGCAAAACTATCTGCTCCCGCGAAGTTAACTATTAGCGCCTTACAAAACCAAACATGATTGTAACGTTCTCCATTTATGAGTAAAAGCTCTTCCAAAAAAAGTTCTGAGATGTGTGTTCTGTGAGTAATATAAAAAACGTATCGTGTTCAAAAAATTAACAAGCCATTTTCTTAATAAATTTGAAGTGTTTTTACTAATAAAGTGAGTGACTTATTAAGTACTACTAGATGTGCATGCGTTTCCATGCCATCGCATATTTTCAGTGCATCTTATTGTGTTTTAAATGAAACATTTTATGCGCCTCTTGAAACCAGCTTATTGAGTATGTTGTATTTAAAATTAACATAGGATGTAATTAAAACGTGTCCCGATTGAAGATAGAACTGTCAAATTAACTCTTATACCTAGTTTAGAGCAGAACCGAAACTTACACATAACTTTTGATTTTTATAGATATGAAAATTTTCAAACAATGAATATTACTTAGTGAAATATTCATCATCTTCCTAGCGTTATTCCTGGTTGTGCTCTAAAGGAGCCCGGGGTCCGCTTTGACACCTAAACCCAAGATTTGGCATAGGCTCTAGTTTTAGTAAAACGACTACCATCAGACCTTCCAACCCAGATGGAAAACTAGACCTTATTGGGATTAGACCGGTTTCCTTACGATGTTTTCCTTCACCGACATGTTCTACCTATATTAATTTAATTTTCACAGCCTAACCTTTACTAACATAAGGTAATACTTGGCTTTGGATACTTAGTTACTCAGTATCGTAGCCCTGTAGGTATTTGTATCCGGTATCGAGGTAATAAGAGGATAGTTATCGCGAAACCACGATTGCAATTACCAAAATTCAGAAAACACAAAGACTAGCATGTGTCGCTGCTACAGGTTGCATGAGAACAACCCCAACAGCAGCACTAGAAGTCATGCTAGGGCTACTACCTTTACATATGCACATACAAAAAGAGGCGGATGCGACGGCAATACGCCTAAAAATCCTCAACCTATGGACGAAACTAGACATACCCCACACTAAGATCCACAACAAACTGATCACAAGCCGGTATCCCCTTGGATCGCATAATGGTTTTTAGACTAATGCAGTTTCGCATAATTGGTTTGGCATAATTATTTGTGGCATAATAGTACTTTCGCATAGTAATATTTTGGCCTACTGTTTTTCTGGCATACTACGCTATTAGCATAATTTTAGCTAGACTAATTTGTATTGGCCGAATATACATTAGGCATACTATTGCTTGGGCTAATAATTATTTGGTATATCTGTCACTATCTAAAATAACTAAATGAATGAAACTGGTCAAAATACCTTAAATGATATTATTAGTTTTTCCGCTCTTTTATAAGAAAAATAACCTCGAAGACGAAAGCGGGAGCAAAGCTCCCGCTTCCATCTTCTAACCTATCCGCGATCCGAGTCGGTTTTGCCAAAAGAATATTTGATGCCCACCCTTTGAACAGGGGCTTAGTGGCAAAACCGACTCGGATCGCGGATAGGTTAGAAGACGGAAGCGGGAGCTTTGCTCTCGCTAGTACATGGGTGCCGCGTAGCGGATCGCGGTGTCGGTAGGGTAGGCGCCATGCTCAGCGTTCCACTCTGTGAGGCTGAGGTCTGCGTACGCGCAAGCGAGGACGAGAGCGAAAATGACGAGGAATTTCATCTGGAAATGATGATATGAAATTTAATATGAGGTTATTGATGTGTTAAGAAAAATTAACTAGGTTATTCACCTTCGATATCCATAATTAAATTTGCTACAAACACTAGCTTTTGGTATTATGGCAAATAAAATTATTGATTTCATTACAATTACCTAATAAATTCATTTTCAGTGACCTAAAAAATTTTATTTGTTCCTATAATAGTAGATCTGTCACCTAAATTGAATCTACAAATAATATTAAAAGGCTTACCTGAATATCAATTAAGAGTTACTTGGAAATATTATCAGCGATCAAATAATTATATTGGGTTGGGTTTCAAAATAATGCAATAGTCACTAAAGCAGAATCACAAAACAATATAAATATGTTAACCTTAAAATATTTTTTTAATCACTGGAAAATAATATTAAACTTTATCAAATAATTCAACTGAAATTTGAGGGTCCATCATGTTTCATATAATGTCAGAAAATCTAACATTAAACTTGATATACAATTAATTGACATAAAGTTACTTGGTATAATGTAACGTTTGATATAATGGTTTTTTTGCTAGATTTTGCTTTACTCTAATTATAGATTTATATAATAGGCAAAATAACAAAATCAAAATTAAACATTTATTCTGCAAATAGGCCACAAGGGCACTTATACATGTCAATCAATAATAGGTATTTGTATACCTATTATTGATTAAAAAATATATAATCTGACAACAACAATTATTTGGAAGTTGCAGTTTAACAGAACTACGAGTAAATGTCACTAAATAAAAACAATAGTAAAAAAAAATTGCCATTACATTAGATACAAGGTCTCTATCAGAATTAACAAGAAGTTTGTGATATCATTTTATATCCCGGAGATGTCTCTAAGCGTCCAGATACAATTAATAATTATTATACTAATGATTTTAGACATGTATACAGTCTTTAAGCGTCAAAACACAAAAATAGGTAAGTACATTACTAATATTGTCAGAGATGTATAGGGTCAATTATAATAAAACCAGTCAATAACAGAATGATGTCTCTCGTCATAACAATAGTAGATTGTTAACCAAGGGTTGAAAGTGACCCATATCACCCGAGATATTTCTGGCGCTCGAACGAAGTGAGAGAGAGAGAGTGAGTTTGAGGGTGAAATGGGTAATTTCACCCGAGTTAAACACTCTACTTTTAATTTCAACTGTGAGGAAAGTAAAATACTACACGTATATTTTATACAACAGGTATATTAATGGTAATCAGTTAAAATACACATACTGCTAACTATAGAAAAGTTTATAAAACATATCTGATAGTTTCAATGAAATTTTTGTATTTGTATAATTCTATAATGTGTATAATATAAAATAAATTAATTATTTGATTTTAGATCTACCTAAATAATATATTTAAAACTATATCCAACCTCCAACCTTTTTGCACTGGCCAATTGCTGCGGCCTACTAGATCGTAATGGAGTAGGCTGCGATGCAACTTATCTAGAGGGCCATGCCGAAACGTGAAAAAAAGTGTCATGGCATTATGGCGGCCAGCTAAAATTTACAGGAATGATTTTGAATGTTGATTTTCTGTTACAACGAAAAGAAATTACCAACTGTACAAGGATTTTATCAACATCGTCATAATGAAACCGTCGTTTAATGTTTAGCTGCGGCTTTGTATGTAAAGCTTTTATTTTAATAATATGACGTAACTCAATTATCTTCGACTCCGTGGCTGACAGAAATAATTAACAAAATATATTACTTCCCACCCTAGGGTAGAAAACGCTATTTTCTACCCGGCTATATGCCCATGAAAAGGAACTTTCAGAACAGGAGAGATGAAAAAAAAAAATAACACTAGTATGTAAGTAGTTACTATGGCCATGCAAGCATGAACAGATCGGACTCCAGAAACAGCAGCAGATCAACCATCATGTTAGGGAAGGTGGCGACCCGATCAACTTTTACACCGAAAGCAAAACCTTTTAAGCGAGCATGACATATTCAAGCCGCTGGACATTTATCATAGCTAAGACTAAGCTATAGTATAAGCGACTTGTTCGGTGAGAAACAGCATTACGTGCTCTCTTTGGCCTCATTTTGGCCCACAGATTTTTTTAATAATGTTTTTATTGCTTTCATCTCTATCTGGTCTATGACTAGCGTGTATGGAGCAAAATTGAATTTTGCTCTCTAGGGCAAAAAAGATAAATTTGAAAAATAATATGCATAGGGATCAATAACAAGTTTTATGACGGGCTAGAAAAAACTGTTTTTCGAATTTCTATTCGAAAACTTTTTAGAAGACAGATATTATATAGAAGAAAGTGATCAAAGTATAATTGAAGATACATGTTTTCATTAATGAATCCCATGATTTAAACTTAGAGACAATTTTGATTAAAACATATTACAAACACAAATTAACTTGACTTAAACTAACATAATGCAATTTTATCAGCGAAATCAATTTAAACATATGGATATAAATTATCAAGGGAATAATATAGAGACCGTAGGAGTTACTAAGTTTTTGGGGCTCACTATCGATAGTTAATTAAGCTGGAAATATCATATAACAGAACTCTGTAAAAAGCTAAGCAAATCAGCATTTGCACTCTGCAAACTATCAAAAACAGTAGGTAGATATAAAAACTCTGCTTGTTGCTTACCATGGATGCCCTTGTTGCGTCAACACTGCGGTATGGTATTCTTTTTTGGGGAAATTCCGTTGATAAGGAAACAGCCTTTAAAGCTCAAAAATAGTGCATAAGAGCCATGTGTAACTTAAAAATAACAGACAGCTGCCGTACTTATTTTAAATCTCTCAAGATCCTCACCTTACCCTGTATATATATTCTGGAAGTTGCAATCTTTGTTAAATGTTATCCTAACTTATTTAATAAAATTACGGATACACGCAAGCTCCCTACTCGCTTACAGTACCAAAACAAGTTACGTGGTTATTTAATCGTATGGCGTCTTCTATATTGTAGGCTTTATTATTTTATTATAAATCAAATAAATAAAATAAAATAATAGTTAAATAATAAATGTTTCGAGTCCGTCTACGGTCTTGGAAATATGATGAATATTAACTTATATGTTTTTTGATTTGCTAGAACAAACAATTTTTCTTACAAAACTGCTTAAATAATATCAATTTCAACAAATTAGGTCTTGTCAACCTCTTAACACTGAAAACTATATGGGCTAGAGAGTCATGGCAATCATTTTACATATAATGTTTTTGGTGAGATCTCATTCCTTTTTGTAACGTAATTCTAGAAGAATTACATAGAAGTCCATAGGAAAACACATACATTCTTCCATCCCCTTATTTAAAGGGTGATTTAGTAAAATTCCTGAAATATGTATTTTATTATTTATATAACAAGAAGTCCCTTTATCAATTTTCAGACCCTTCACATCAAAAATTGCGCCAGTCTCATACAAAATTCTATCCCCTACTTTAAGGAGTTGGGGGGGGTAAAAGTTCAAATTGTTAAGTATTTTTTTGTTGTTATGTACTAATACTAGCTTACATACCAATTTTCAGCTTTCTAGAACTTCAGAAAGTACCCTATAGGTTTCGATGATCAACATGAGTGAGTGAGTGAGTGAGTCAGTATTTAATGTATACAATGTTATCTTATTATGAAATAAATTAATCAGAATCTGAATCTAGGCACAATTTAGTAAAGCGACTACCATCTGACCTTTCAACCCAGATGGAAAACTAGACCTTATTGGGATTACACCGGTTTCCTCACGATGTTTTCCTTCACCGAAATGCTCTACCTACATTAATTTAATTTTAACAGCCTAACCTTTACTAACACAAGGTAATACTTGGCTTTGGATACTTAGTTACTCAGTATCGTAGCCCTGTAGGTATTTGTATCCGGTATCGAGGTGATAAGAGAATAGTTATCAAATTGTAATGTAATTACCTAATTAACTTACTTAAGAGTCTACAGTAAGACGCTTTTCCAAACAAACATAGTGACGCTCTCATTTTAAAACGACTGGCTCTAAAACTCTGTACTTAGAATAAGTTATGTACCATCCAGGTCTGTAATTAGTTTATGTAGCTTCACACAAAGTTTTTCATACACAGCTTGTTTTTGCTGTATTTTGTTTGTTTCATAAACTCATGTCATTGTATATGCGAAGTTTCGTAACAAACCAACACGTAGTTTTAAAATGAGAACGAAACTCCGTTTGTATGGGAAGTTGAAATTCATCCGAGCTTACTGCGGACTCTTAATGTGTCTTTATGCAGATACTTGAAGATACATATAAATACGAAGTATTGTAGCTGATAGGAACATAATCTTTTCAAAGCCCGAACAGAGACATCGTGAAGGTAAAGATTATTTTTTTTAGTTCCGAATTCCTTAACAACTTTTTTAACCGACTTCAAAAAAAGGAGGAGGTTCTCAATTCGGATGTTTTTTTTTTTTTTTTTTTTTTTTTTAATGTTTGTTACCTCAGAACTTCGTAGAATTCTTTTTTTAACTGAAAGTATATGCTTCCAGATTGGTCCCATTGTTTCCAAAACCCCAGTTGGATGATGGGAACCATGAGGAATTGAGGGAACTCCTAAAATATATTAGGCACGCGTGTAGTAATTTCGGTATTTTCTATTATAACTCGTGTATTTACACCCGGAAATCATACATTTGGTGAAGTGGAAGTGATGATGAAGACCACAGATGGCTTGTGGAACTTCTCAATGATGTAGGTACTTCAAACTATATAAGTACGTTACAGATTCTGATATTATTCCGTTGAAATAGCAAACAATGAAGTGCCAAAGGTAATTCTGAGATCCTTGAGAAATCGACGGAAGTCCTCAAATATTATCGGCCCACATACAGCGATTTGGTTTATTGGTCTAAAAATCAAAGCTTTTGTTCTCAAAAATCAGTTCATGTGGTAAATTGGAAAAAAAATGTGGAAATGTTAATGTGGCTTGGCGGAGTACTGAATTGAAGTCGGTTAAAACTTTGTTTTGAAAGTAAATTATTATTTATTTTATTTATTGTATCGACGTACGATCAAGCGATCGTACGTACGTACGTCACGTTGGGATCGGTCAGGATGTCCAAGTTTGAAACGGCGTTGAATTAACCATCTAAAAATAAATATGTTTGGTATTGAATTATTATATTGAGTGTATAAATGTTTTTTTATTGTAAATAATATTGTCGAAAAATAATATAATTCGGCTTTTAAATTTAGCTACCTACCCATCTCAATACTATTTAAAGTGTTATTATGATAGTTCTTTCGGGAAATCTTTATTAAACTCGTACTCTAGATATTTCTACCCACAAGTGGCATACACCGTATTGCGTAATGGTGTGTTCTGCATATCGTAGAAGGAGGATTCTCCATCATTTACACTATTAATATATATATATATATATATATATTTTTTTTTTTTTTTAAAGACTCAGATTTTAATTGTAACCAATCCTACTTAAAAACCAGAAAAAAAGAATAAATAAAACTAAATAATACGACTTATTACTAAACTAAGGGGTCTCCCCGCGGCATGGTGCCGAAGATGCTGGCAGCATTTCCCCGCTGTATCGCAATACTAATGCGTTGAGCGAGGAAGCTATTTTTTTGGCGATCTCTTTTAATAGGTTGAGTGCGCTGGGACCCCATATTAATAATGAGTTTTTTCTAGATGAAATTTCTCGTCCTTCTCGCAATCCGCTGCGCCGCTTATATGAACGCTGACCCAGCCATGGAGTTGGAGTGGAAGGCAAAATACGGTACTTACGGCCTCAACTACATGCCCTACCTACCAATGATCTTCGCCCCCAGCAAGGCCAAGGCCCCAGCCCTGACCTTCACCCCCAGCAAGGCCAATTAACGGATCGTCAACACAATATTTTTTTTTTAAACTCAAGTATTCTTACCTTGTTAATGTCAGAGGAGATTTCACTCGAATGATAAGCATGAGAAAAACTAGCGTTTTTATACAAATCTTTGGACTCACTTTTTACCTGTTCTTCTAATTGTTATTTAGTTGAGATTAACTAATATCGACAAATAATTGGTTATCTTAATGATCATTAAGGTACCTAATCAATTACGTATCATCAAGGAGTTGACAGTATTCAACTCAGTGTTAAAATACTCCTCTATAATCTCATAATAAAGGTAAAGTTAAATAAAGATACTTTTTTTCATTAAATGCGCGTTTAATTTTTTTTTCATTAAGCAAATAAAAGCCAGAGCTATGGAAAGATACACAGGGGTGTAAAATACACGTCAGACCGATAAAATGTTAGAACTATCAATATTCTCGTTATTATGTCATTAAAATTCATTAATTTAACGTGTTGTCGTGATCCGTGCTAATATCAATTTGATTACCTACATTTTAACGATATAACGTGTAATTTTTTTTAACACCGAAGTAACGTATCATTGACCAGGTATAAAAACAATCGCAGGGTGGCTGAAGACATCATTCGCGTGTATTCTTGAAATCAAATACAAGGTAGGCTACATATGTTATTAGAAACTAGCATTAGCCGGCAACTTTCGGAATCGAATGGAGGTATTAATATTACTCCTGTACAAAATCTAATAGCAAATATTCTATTGGACATCCCACAGGCGCAACGATACAAACTATTATTATGTCCTTCTCAGGGTCTCAAACTATATACGTACAACATTTTATTAAAATCGGTTCAGGGCTTGCAGCGTGAAGCTGTAGCAGACAGACAGACTGACATAATAACTACCGCACTTATTTATAATATAAGTGTCGTATTTGTTTCCATTATTCGTGTTCCTAAATACATGTAAATTATAGTAAGCATCAATACTTGAAATAAAAATACGCTATAAACGATTATAAAGATAAAATAAGATTTTATTTAAACATGTGGAGTCTTCTTCAACCTATATTATTGTATTATCTAACGCCACTGAAAAATAATTGGGTTCGCTACGCTTCAATCCCCTTCAGATCATTTTTATTGAGACTTAATGAGAAACCTTATTATTTAGCCCAATTTGTAGGATACCGAAAATTAAGAGGCTTTTACAATTCATTAGGTAGCCTTTAAAGTGCGTGTTAAAATTATGAAGCCCATTAAATTATAATGTGTTATATTTTTATGAAATATAATATGTAATATTTTAATATTGATAATGATTTTTATGACATAATATTAATTAAAAATCATAAAGTAACACCTGTATACTCATAGATTTGATACTGTACCCCAAATAATAGAAAAAAAATAATATAAAAAAATCACACACGACTGCTACCTACTGAGCTATCGGAATCTCGATTTATTTTCTATATTTTCGTTTACAGACAGTTAAATACAAAAAATAATTAAGTTAATACTGATCAGTAAATATTAAGTGACTGATATTATTTTTTTTATTTGCAAAAAATATAAGGCTGTTTCTTAATCCCTCCATCCTCAGGATTTTAATATGATGTCTGCATCAAAGTAGCGCGTCACCAATTAACTTGTTAAGAAATTACATACCTAGTGAACGCCAATTAGACTCGGATCTAATTATTATAATCATCAGTAGAATGACCATCTTTATCCGGGTGTGAGCGATCTTAAACGAATACGGATATGGGGAATGGGTGAAAATGCCTGATTTTTTTTTGGTGATAGGAATAACATTCCTTAGCACCAGAAAAAAAGTTGCAGACTTTTTAGCTGCATCAATTGTTTTTGAAAAATATAAACAGTTTCCTCACTTACGTTTTGGGTTTAAGACGACGAAGGAGACACTTTCCTTGATCTGGTGCTAAGGAAGGTTATTCCTAACCTATTACCAAAAAAATAATCAGGTGATTCTAAAATTTACATCCATTCCCAATAGGGAACATTACGCAAAGCTCTGCGTAGGGAGTGACACTAACACAACCCGTAAACAAACCGCCATGACGTACAATGTCATATTTATTAACCTTTTTTTTTTTTTTTTTTTGTTGACCCAGAGGGAATGCTTTTACGCATCTCCCCGGACCCGGGGAAGGCCCAGGGGGTATGTGGGACTCGCCCTTATGAGGTAATACCCACTAAACCACTCTGCGGCGTCGACCCTCACTGCCGTTAAGGGGGGCATCATGGGATCGCTAGCATTCTACCACGATGCCCCCCGTCATATTTATTAACATAACAAACAATAACAAATAATTGATGAAAACGAGTTAAACTACAAGTTTTATTATCATTCGTGTGTAAAATACCTGTACTGTGATATTAAAATGGCATCCTATAGCCATTTAAAGGTGGATGAGGGCTTTTTTTTGCTTTACGACGTATTGCCGCTTCCCATAGTTTTCGTATCATCGTTTCCTTCGGAAATGAATGATGCCCTTCATTCTTGCATCCAATTACGCGGCACTGATGCATTTTATTTATTGAAATATTCTCTTCCCTATTTGATCCAGAGCTTTGAAGGACTTGTCAAAGTTGTCAAAAAAACTGTTTACTAATTGTGATAGTGCTGCACTCTGGCGGCAGAACATTGCAGTAATGTTCCCTATTGCAGATGAACAAGGTATTTCTATTAGCTCTGCTGGCGCTAGTGGCGACCTGCGCCGCGCTGCCCACAGAAGTAGCCCAGGTCGAGGCCACGCCGGTAGACCTGCCTGCCCACGAGGACATCAAGCGTGCCGTCCTCTACCGCACCCCCATCGGCGCGCCCTACTACCCGGTAGGAGGCCAATACCGCTACGCGTCTTCCATGTCGGCGCTCGCTTACTTCTCCCGCTCCTACTCTTACTACAGCGGCTACGGCATCTAAGTGATCTCATAGGCAATCGAAATGTTTGAGCAAATAAAATGGCTGCAATTTGAAGATTGTATTTTTACCAACTTAGAATTTTATAAGTATACTAGCTTTAGCCCGCGACTTCGTCCGCGTGGATCTCGTTAATCGCCTTAGTTAGAGGATAATTGCTATTACCGGCGTAGGCTTAAACATCGTTTCCCTAATACCCTTTCACCCCTTTAAGCGATTATTGCCGGGATAATAGCTATCTTATGTCCTTCCTATGGTTTTAAACTATATACATACCGAATGGTATCGAAATCGGTTCAGTGGTTTAAATGCATGCAAAGGTAACAGACATACACCTTTATACAGGCGGATAGAGTTACTTTCGCATTTACTGGAAACATTATTACTTTCTGGTTTCACTACATTACTGGATTTTTTATCAAAATCCGTTGTAGCCCAAACTAACGTGAATAGAACTTTAAGATTATGTACCAACAAAAGATAAGATCAGATCCTTAGTAGGTACTTCAATATTTGGTGCATCGCCAGCCAGACTACATTTTTTTTTTAGTTTTAAATAATTCTTACTTATCGCCGAGTGTTATGATAATGTACTACAGCCATTAATTGCTTCTTTACAGCTAGAGTTCGGACTAACTATTTACTATGAATGAATTAAATATTTATTTGCTAGAATATGTTACAATTGGTGGTCTTAAAATAATAACAGAATCATTATTCAGTCGACATAAAGTCAACATGCAAAATAAAGTTACAAATATTAAAATATGCTCAGAATTATTAATTATAAAACAAAATGCAATAAGTATAATAACATGTCAAATTTAATTTACTGTGCATTAAAATTTAAGTAGTCCTTAACATTATAGAAACAATGATATTGTAGCCATTTGGTTAATTTTGTCTTAAAAACTATCGCCTGCAACGTCCTGTTACATGTTATATGCATTTCTTTTGTAGATATCAGATCTACAAATTGGCTGATAAAAGAAATTTTCACTTCTCATGCTCTAAAAGTTCGTCTTTATGTCGTGCGTAGGCGACATAAAGTCGCTTTTTATGCTCTAGAGCATAAAGTAAAATCTTCGTCGAAGACCAAGGCAATCGCTGCAACAGCCACACGAACATCTTTAACTTCATACAACAACCTCTTTATTTTATTTCGTTTCGTTCGTATTCTAAGACCAAGGCAAAGATACCAACAGCCAAAGTACACAATAAAACTTCATGAAATAAACTTATAATTTGTATTTCGTCTCATTTATTATTTTACGTGTTGCTGTTTCATTTCCTCGCAATCGAAGTGAAAAGTAGAGTGTACAACTCGTCCATAAAACCCATTTTACACTCGACTTTATATCTATCCTCGCTCGCAAGCTCGCTCGGATGGATAAACGTCTCGAGTAAAATGGTGCGTTTTATGCACTTGTTGTACAATCTACTATTGTATACTGCGCTCTCAGCGCTCTAGTGAAAACAGCCTCACGTTTTTTAAAATATTCTGGATAGCTTTTAACAAACAAACAAGCTTTAGAAATGTACATGCAAGCTAAGGGAATAATTTAAAACTTTTGGAAAAGAGGTCTACAACTATCGTCAAATCTAAAGCCACCTAATGCTCTAAGACATTTTTTCTGCATTATAAATGCCCTCTGGACATCAACAGAATTTCCCCACAGTAAAAGTCCGTAATTCAGAGTGGACGACACGTATTCATGGTAAGCCGTTAACGCGGCCCGAGTTGAGATATAATGTTTAAGACTTCTTAATGCGAAAACAAACTTTGATAATTTAGAACAGACAGCGTCAATGTGATGTTTCCAGTTTAGATGTTTATCAAAATGTAAGCCTAAGAATATGACATTATGAGTTTCTTCAACTGAAGTATTATTCGACAAAACAGTCAGAGGCATCGGATTTGATTTGTATGAGTGGAATTGCATAAATGAAGTCTTACTAATATAAATTTTGAGATTATTGTAATCTATCCACTTGTTTACGTCAAGTAGGGCCTTATTTATGTCCGATTCGTACGTGTTTTTAATAGTTCCCTTTATTACTAAGGTTGTGTCTGCAAAAATAATACACTTTAACGACATTATTTGCGGGAATGTCGGTAATATACAGGGTGTTTTGTAGCTGGGTGCAAACCTTTAAGGGGGAGATACACTAGACCATGTAGACCATATTCATCCAAAATTTATATTATTTTATTTATTTTTTTAAATGACATCAAAAGTAAGATTTTACTTTTATTTTTATTTTTGTAAAGTTTAAATGCTTTGCACATAACTTTTTTGGACACAATGGTGCTTCAAACTACTTTGGTACGCTCAAGGACACATTAGACTACTAAAATAATAAAAAAAAAACCGACATTTCTGTTTGGATTGGAAGTTATTAGCATTTAATTGACCAATTTTGGGTTTTTCATACTAAAATCGTAAAAGTTCCCTTAAAAATCAAAAAATCGCTAAAAGATGTTGTGAAGGAAGTGAAGGATTGTCCGAATAAAAAATTTTGAATGAATATGTTCTACATGGTCTAGTGTATCTCCCCCTTAAAGGTTTGTACCCAGCTACAAAACACCCTGTATAACAAGAATAATAAAGGTCCCAAATTACTTACTTGTGGGACCCTGTTCCATTTACACGATAATGTGATCTGTACTTCTCCCTTATGAGGTTGTTTCTCTTTGACTACTCTTGACTACTCTTAAGATTTCTGTGGTTTGATCTCGGTTTTCTAGGAAGCTTGACATCCAATCGAGGACATTTCCCCTTATCCCGTATGATTCAAGCTTGGAGAGAAGCTTTAGAGTGATTTACACAGTCAAAAGCTTTACTCATGTCAAGAAATATTGCTGTCACTGGCATTTTGTCATTAATGGCCTCTGTTATGTACCTAATGAAGTCAAAACATGCCAGTTCAGTTGAGCGCTCCTTACGAAAACCAAATTGTTCTGGTGAAAGTATCTTATGTATGTGCTTCCCCGAGACAATTTTATCTAAACGGGTGCAGCTATTATATAGTAGCTCCATTCAAATGTTCACCTCCCATTTCACCCCCTAAAGAGATGATTTCCGAAACTCAAACTATCTCTAAACCAAATTTCATCTAAATGGGTTTCATCCAAATATTCATCCCCCATTTAACCCCCTTAGGGGTTGATTTTCGAGACACAATCTATCTCTATACCAAATTTCATCTTAATGGGTTCCATCGATCCAAATTTTAATTCCCTATTTCACCCCTAGGGGATGATTTCTGGGATAAATGAAAAAATGAAAATTAAAAAATGAAAAAAGTTTATTGGACAAAAAAAAGATATAAAATATACGTAATGCCCTTTCCAGGGACCTATCCCCGGGAATAAAAAGGGCTCTATACCAAATTTCATCTAAATCGGTGCAGCCGTTATAGTAGCTCCATACAAATGTTCACCCCCAATTTTCTCTCCTTAAAGGCTGATTTCTAGGATTACAACTATTATATGTCCTTCCCCGGGACTCAAACTATCTCTGTACCAGATTTCAATTTAAATGGGTTCCATTCAAATCTTAACCCCTCATCTCATCCTCTCAGGAGATGATTTTCGGGATAAAAACTATGCATTGTCCTTCTCCGGGACTCCAACTATCTCTACACCAAATTTCAACCAAATAGGGTCAATCCATATTTTCACCCCTGATGAAATAGGGGATTATTTTTGAGATAAAAGCTATCCGTTGTCCTTTTCCGCAGCTGAAACTATCTCTTTACCAAATTTCATCTAAATGGGTTCCATCCAAATTTTCACCTTAATTTCACCCCCTTTGGGTATGATTACCGGAATTAAAATTATCCCATGTCCTTTCCCAGGGCTCAAGCTATGTTTCCAAATTTCATCAACATGGGTTTTATCCAAAATTTCACCCCCTTTAGGGATAATTTTCAGGATAACACTAACCTTTGTCCTTCCCCAGTACTCCAACTATCGCTATACCGTAAATGTGTTCCATCCAAATTTTTACCCCTTATTTCATCCCCTTAGCGGATTATTTTAGGGATAAAAGCCATTCGCTATCCTTCCCCGCGGCTCAAACTATCTCTTTACCAAATTTAATCATAATGGGTTCCATCCAAATTTTCACCCCTAATTTCACCACCTCAGGAGATGATTTCCGAGATAAATCTCTAAACTATCTTATGTCCTTTCCCAGAACTCAAACTATCTCTTAACCAAATTTAATCTAAATGGGTAACATCTAAATGTTCACAAAATTTATCCTTTGTCCTTCCCCAGGACTCTTACTATCTCTATACCAAATTTCATCTTAATGGGATCCATCAAAAATTTTACCCGTAATTTCACCCCCTCAGGAGATGATTTTCGGGATAAAAACTATGCATTGTTCTTCCCTGGGACTCCAACTATCTCTATACCAAATTTCATCTCCATGGGTTCGTTGTACTCTCCGGGACTCAAACTATCTCTATACCAAATTTTATCTAAACGGGTCCCATCTAAATTTTCACCCCCCCCATTTCACCCCCTTAGGGAATGATTTCCGGAATAAAAACTATCCAATGTCCTTTCCCAGGACTTAAACTATCTCTAAACCAATTTTCATCAAAATGGGTTACATCCAAATTTTCACCCCCCCCCCCTCATTTCACCCCCTTAGGGGATGATAAACGGGATAAAAACTATCCTATATACTTCCCCAGGACTTAAAATATCTCTAAACCAAATTTCATCAAAATGGATTACATCCAAATTTTCACCCCCCCCCCCAAAATACTCGTGCTAATCAAACAAATAAATGCCCATACCGGGTTTCGAACCCAGGACCTCTTGCATGCATTGTAATGTAGGTAGGCAATGGCTAATATTAGTACAGCTAAAGGTTTTATTGAAACCTTATTTTCATATCATCGATATAAGCAGCCGAACTTGAATAATAAATTGTCATTATCGACGGCGAATACCTACTCGTACTTTCAGACACTTACAATGAATACCCAATTTCCAAAGCATGACTTATCAAAGTAAAATAAAAAGAAATACAAATCCCTCGTTGTCAAAGGGCCGTTTTGGCTTCCTGAACGTATTGAGTACGTACAAAAGTAGGATTTGTTTTTCTTTGTTCTTGCCACTTCAATTTTGAAATATTGATCGACGTCGATATCAATCCTTCTGTTGCGAACGCTCAATAATACTCTCATACCTTTGAAAAAAAAAGAAACCTTTAGGATCCCTCCTTATTAGGTTGCTGCCGGTATATGTAGTATGGCCATTTTACAGAAAGAAGTACACTCGACTTTTTTTTTTAATTATGATAAAATCGGGTTTTTTCTACTCAGAGTTGAAAGCACTTTCGAATGTTATAGGAGAAAAAAAGTGTCCCAAGATTTTTATTCTATTCCGTTACCGCTTGGATACTTAGCTCCTATATTGGTAACGGAACGAAGTACCGAAAATTGTATGTAACATTTTGGACATTTCTTTTCTTCTATAAGGTTCGAAAGTGCTTTCGATTCTGAGTAGAAAAAACCCGATTTTACAAAAATTAAAAAAAAAAATTGAAAGTACAACTTTCCGTAAAATGGCCCAGTTAAAACATGATTTTTAGTCAAAGTCGGTTCCGAACAGATCATCAAACTGATCATAATGGAATATAATTATTATTGTCACCTATGCATAAAGAACAGAAGAGGCAAGATGTTTGGACACTGGTTACGACACGATGATTACATGAAAACTATAATAGAAGGGAAGATAGAGGGAAAGAGGAAGAGAGGGAGACCAAGAAGATCTTTTACGGACCAAATCAAGGAAAAAGTAGACAGCGTGTCGTATCAAGATGTCAAGAAGAAAGCTGAGAATAGAGACGAATGGAAATTGCTCCACCGCTAATTCAATTACAATGATAATGAAACAAGTATTTAACTGTCCCCAAACGACTAGGTACACCACCGGGCGTAAATAAGTTAAGCAAACTTTTAATGACCCAACTCTCAGCTCTATTGGTTTTGGGGTCTTTTTGACGCATGGTCCTTTGCATGCAAATTGACAATCATTTCGAACTAAACGTCATCTCGACTGTTATTATTAGAACAGTGGTCAAATCAAATTTCTTTGTTTTTCATAGATGTTCGAAATTTTAATGAAATAATATTATCGAAATTAGCAATAATAACATTTTTACAGATAATACATTTGTTCTAACAAAACAGTCTATTTTTATGGTGGTCATAATGTGCGGTTATTGAACGCGTCATGGAGGGTTTATGCAATTTGGATAGATAAATTAATGTAATTAAGTGTTCATCTCATGCGGACGTATAAAAGGGCTTGTAGCTTTATTCAAAACATCATTCGAGTGACAGCTCCGAAAGAGAACTCCAAGGTAAGAAATATTTAAATAACATTACACTTAGAAGCCTAAAATTATTTCTTTTGAAGTATGTTATTAGAGATAATACTTCAAGAACGGCGTTCTTAATTAACATTTGAGTTAAGGCCTATATCAAATTGGAGAGTAGGTACTTTATTAGTAGGTACCATCTTATTAATATGGTTATTTACCCATTAACCTAATCCAGTAGAAATCTAAAATTGAAACGTAGATAACGCAGCATCTGATACATAGATAAATTCACACCTAGGAATACAGCTTAATAGGGCTAAGCAGAGAACATGAAATTTATATTAAATACCCGTATTAAGCAGTCCCACATATTTTTGATAATTTGTCCGCACCGGTGTAAAGTACGTTCGGTCTCACAAGGGACTAAACTCCTTTCTACCGTGTCGCATTAAACGTAATGTTAAACTGCCATATTATGTTATGTAGTTGCCAAATGGGTGAAAACGATAAGGTACTTAGGTAATCAGTAGCTCTTGTATAAGCCGCCCGCGCGCACCGGCCTATATTGCACGAGGCGCCCTGGACAAGGGCTCTGCGCACGCTCAATCTAGTTGCTACTCGGGTTGATGTATTCCACTGCTCATTGAATGAATTCACCAAAGTTACTTTGTATGTGTTATGTTATTGTAAAACTTAGAATTATGTAATACCCTATATACTCGTATGTTATGTTAGTAATTTGCTACGCTATCGCATTGGGAGACTGTAATGATAGACGTATAGTTAATAAAAGTAAAAAAAAAAAAAAAAATGAATCTAAACGCAAACGCGATCGAAAACGTATTGCATCGATAAAACTTATACTAGAGCCTCTGCAACTTATGAGGCTGACTTTACGTGGGCGACCGAGTTCTGTTCGGGTGAAACTACGTAAAAAACATTTTTTTCCAAACATTCAAAAGTTTTTATTTGAAGAATACAGTTATGCAACTTATGCATGGTCTTAGGATAAAGGTGTTCAAGTCCTTGTATTCAGCATGCAAGTATGCATACAAATATTATAATGAAAGAAGCTAAATTAGCATATCAATTAGGTATTAATTGAATAATTATAATAAATTCATAATTATGTCAAACATTTTTATAATTCAAATAGTCCTAATTAAAAACATGATGCATAGCTATATATCGATGTTGCCTCCATAAACTCCTATATTGCAAATTGTATCGAAGTGGTCAGAGCCGTTTTCGAGAACGTGATTAAAAATAACTAAAAATGTTAGGTATAAATATTGCTTTGCTTGTTTTAACAGAATAAGATACATGATTAATTGATTAATGACAAATATAAATATTTTTACAGATGAACCAGTTCCTTATATTCACCTTATTCGCCCTAGTGGCAGTTTGCGTAGCAGCCCCATCTGAGGAGGTCCCATCCGATGTCGAACTGAACCCAGTAGAATCTGTCGACGCCAAGAACCTAGAGGGCCATGAACAGGACAAACGGGCTATCTACTACGCCTACCCCGGCTACCGGTACATGCCGTCCTACTACCGCAGTTCTGCGTCATGGTTGACTTACCCGTCGACCTACCCGTCGATGACCTACCCTTACTACGGCAGATTATTCATCTAAATCTGACTATGTATTGTCGTCGATTTTATTAATAAACTGGTTTTAGTACAGAACGTGTTTAAGTGGTTTCCCAGTAGATCAAAATGTTGTTCTTCTTGTTTGTTTGCTATTATATATATATAATAGCACGAGCATAATTTGGTGAGGTGCTGCAGGGGGCGCCGCACTGCCGGACGTTGGCTTTAGGTACTTTATGCACTAGACGCACGGCTACACTCAACGCAAACACGAATTGTAGGTATAATCAGGCCAACCATTCATATCACAGGTTGTAGCTTAGATACCCCAGCTGTATCTTTCTTAATCAAACACTATTCCCTTAAAAAAAGAATGAGTTTGTAGCCTTGTTTATGGACAGTTCGTGTGGCACCGCGACACGCGTGCTGTCAGGCGAGTATGGACACGCTCACGCCTTAACATAAAGCACTCCTACGTTACTCAATATGTTTGTGTTTCGCGACATCTGAGGGGTAATCACGTAACGTTCCAACCCGCGTCGGTACAACTGTCAATTTTCCATATAAAAAGTGACATTTAAACCTACCTGACGCGCGTACAATGCGTTACGTGATCGATCTGCCGATGCACGCGGCGCTTGTCCACAAACACGACCTCAGTCATTGTTACTATAACTTATTCCATAACCTTATGGTTAGAAAAAAATCGTGAGTTAATGCGATTTCAAGGAAAATTATTTTAAAACTTGGAAAAAATTGTATGTTATTTTTAAAATAATAATGAATGATTAAAATAACTAAAATAAGTACAATAACTTAAAAGCACAGTGCTCAGTGACTCAAGCGACACCGACGCGAGAACACTCATCCTGAAGAAGAACTCCCGACGAGTTCTAAACATGTCGCCCGTAGCGATATTTAATACGTGAGTTTAATTGTTAATTATTAGTACTAATTTAACATGTCTAATGTCTTACAAAAGTTTAAATGCGATCGAGTAGGTACAATAATTCTCTTTAACGCCCTATATTTATAAAGAATAAAGAAACAGACGAATTTGTTTGTTAAAGTTCTAATATTAATATGCAACAAGGTATAATGTATCCCTACCCAACTTGGGTAACTACCCTTGAACTGAACATGAAGTTTAGAATGCAACGCAAAATTATAAAATATACTTATAGTTTATGCCTTCGGTGATTTAAAACAAGTATAATAACATCGTCTAACGGGGTAAGCGTAACACCGACATAATACCTGGTATAGGTACTTAGATGTATTAGTATAAGTCTAAGCTTAAACTAAGCTTCAAGTCTTAAGCTCCTAATATACTTTACATGTTGTTTAAGTTCTTGCGACAACGCCACCGCTGCCAAGATTATGTTTCTAGTTTGGAATACTTTACCACTAGGTAATATCTATGGCAAAATAAACCTGACATATTTAGGTATATAAAAGGGCACAAGAAGAATTTAAATAAAGAAACCTTTGTAATATTATGTTATGATTATGACAGCTTTTCTCAACAATAGTAGATTGTACAACAAGCACATAAAACGAGCTATTTAACCTGAGACGTATAATAAGTATATACGAGGGTGGATCGATAGTACCCATGTTTGATGGCAGGTGGCGTTACTTAGGAATGTTGGCATTACCGTCGTGTAGTATTGACCTTATCAAATAAAAAAAATGAAAACTGGCAATTGTCTATGGTTCAGTTTTTTTCTGGCGGCAAATTTTGTAAGACTTGTTTTGTTTTTCGTACAAAATGGAGAAAGAGCAATATAGTTCCGTAATTTGCTTCTTATTTTTGGATGGCAAAACATGCGAACAAATAAAAGTTAAGTAAGATGCTGTCTACGTAGGTCTTTCGCCGTCTATGACAACCGTGAGATATTGGTTTAATGAATTTAAATGAGGTAGTACATCTGTTTTCGACGAGGACCGCCCAGGGCGCCCGGCAGACGTGGTTACCGAAGAAGTCGTGCAAAAGGTAAAAAACATAATGGTCACCGATCGACGTACCAAAGTGCGTGAATTAGCAGGGGCTGTAGGGGTGTCGTACGGAACAGCAATTAATATTATACACGATAAATTAAATATAAAAAAGTGTCCGCCCGATGGGTGCCGCGATTGCTCACGGATGAAAATAAGCGGTTACAGCTGTCAATCTCGAAGGAGTCTTTGGGCTTGTTCGAGCGAAATCCGCAGGAGTTTTTCCGTCGTGTCGTTACTGTTGATGAAACGGATCCATTACTATACACCTGAGACAAAGCGGCAGTCTAAACAATGGATTTTTTCTAACGAATCTGCCCCAAAGAAGGCGAAAACGGTCACACCAGCCGGAAAAGTCATGGCCACGATTTTTGGGATAGTAAGGTAATAATCCTTATAGATTTTTTACAAAAAAGGAAAACTATCACAGAGCCGTACTATATAGTGAGTTATTGGATCGGTTTGATGAAAAAAAAAGGATACACGGCCGCATTTGGCAAAGAAGAAAGTGTTGTTCCATCATGACAATGCACCAGCACATTCATCCAAAATTGTCACTGCCAAATTAACCCAAAACTAGTTACGTTACGAATTGCTGCCTCACCCGCCTTACTCACCGGATCTGGCTCCCTGTGACTTTTTTCTGTTCCCCAATATGAAAACATGGCTCGGGGGAAAGAAATTCAGGTCAAACGAGGAGGTTATAGCTGAGACGGAAGCGTATTTTGAAGGGTTTGACAAATCCTACTTTTTGGAGGGGTTAAAGAAGTGGCCGAAACGCTGGGAAAAGTGTAAGGACCTAGAAGGAGATTATGTTGAAAAATGAAATAAAACTTTTTAAAAATATATGCGTCTTCATTTCTAACACATGTACTTTTTGATCCACCACGTATAGTTAAGTCGAGGAGTTAAATGGCTAATATATGCCCGAGTTATACACACTGTTTATCACTTCGATTGCGAGAAAAAAAAAATTGCAAAATTAAATTAAATAATAGATCATTCCCGTCACTTAACGTTTTACAGTTTAATTTTCGACACGTTTGGGTACTTCATACTGCCAAGTCATTTAATGGCTCAATACGTTTTAAAATAATAATTGACTCCTAATTTATCTGGTTTTATTAATTTAGTAATGGAATGGAAAATTAAAATAAAATTCAGGCTTATTTGGCCCTCCCGATAGCCACCTGTACCCAGTGTTTTGAGAGTGAAGACAGTCGAGGCGCTCCGCCAAAACCCTCGAAGGCTATTTATTGCTGCTGCCTCTCAGCAGTCTCAGCTATACTGCACCCGAATAGTGGCAAAGGCATGAAACTTACCCGCAGACTGCACGTGTAAAAAGTCTGAAAGTGAGCTTCAAAAAGGTTTAAAAGTGTATCTTATATTTTTTTCTCAGAATTGGGAATGAGTGCTGTTGATATTTTTATCAGAATATATAAACAAAGTATAAAAATTAACATAAACTACAAAAATCTCATTTATATAGATCGTTTAGAAAATACATCAAGATCATTATTTTACTTTAGAATGATGACTTAGGCAGCTACTTAGTAGGGGAAAGAGTACGCAGACTGGTAGCAGGCCGGGTAGGGCGCGGTAGAGTACCTATGGCGTGTTTATCCTGTGCATGAGAATAGGTACTCGTAGTCTGTCTCGATCCCCTTAAGTGTGACTGTATTTTAGTAATTACATTAAATTTAACATCTGGCAGTGTTTATTCTATGTCAACCAATATTTACCCATTATCAGTATTTATTCTTTGTAATATAGTGCAAATATCTCAGGTGCAAAACAGAAATTACATGCTGCCAATATCGCAAAATGGGTCCACCCAAGTTGTATGAATGAATGAATGAATGTTTGTGAGCCAGTTCAGGATAAGGAGTGGAGAAAAACAAGTTATTCAAATTGCATAATTTATTCGCCAGGTGTTCATTGCATCAAGATCGTAGACTTAGATGAAGTATCTGCCATAAGAAGGGTAAGAGTACGCATACCGATAGTAGGACGGGTAGTTGTACTTAAAGTCCGGGTAATCGAAGCCAGATAGGGTGCGGTATTGGAAGGGCGCGCGGAAGATAATGGCGCGTTTGGTCTGCTCGTGGGCGGGCAGGTCTACTGCCGGCGTGGCGTCGACCTGTTTGACGGAGTCTGTGGCCTCAACCGGGGAGGACCCTTGGGGCGCTGCGGCGCAGGCCGCCACTAGCGCTAGCAGACCGAATACGAATACCTTGTTCATCTGAAATGGTTAAGAGAAATCTTGATGTAGATCAATCCTATGCGATGCTATGGATAAACTAGTGCGCATTGAGAAGGAGTAGGGGGTTTTGTATGAAATTTTGGTATGTATGATTCATGCTTGAGGTGTAAGAGAACTTACATGTGAAGGGAAACGTTGTATGCAAATGAATAAGTTTATACTATAGTGATGAGATGAGAAAAATATCGAATTTAAAGAATTCACTAAAACAATACGGATGGTGAAACCAAATAAAAAAATGAATAATGTTGAATCTTCTCGAAAAAGGATTATAAATATAGTCACATTGAGAAAAAAGTAACACAAGACAATAAATAATCACAAAGTTAGAAGTGTCCAAAGTTTTAAAATGGGGTATACTGTGTCCCTTTTCCGCAAAACGCACCTTCGCATGAAACGATTGTGATTTGGGCGTTCTCAAGAAAAGATGTTCAATTTCGTATGATTTTATATCTGGATAAAAATCGGTTTAGTCTACTCGGAATTTGAAGCCCTTTCGATTTTAGTAGCAGAAAAAAAGTGTCTCAAACGCTTTTTCTCTCTATCAAGCAATGTCAAAACGGTCTACGTAATTTTTTGAGATACATGAACAGGATTTGCGACATTAGACATATTGTCTCGTTTGAAGTAATAATAAAATAAAGAGTCCACAACCCTATCGTGTGGAAAAAAAAATACATTTCTATTTTTCACAATTTACGCAAAACTTAAAGTACCTACTACAGAGTCAATTCCAATTTTTTTATTAACCTACGAGTGTCATTTTGAGAATCGACTCTGTAGTTCATATTATTATATAGGTACCTACAAATATTTAGAGCACAAAAGCTAAGTACTCAAAACTTCTAATAAATTGAAATGTTTTGAGAAAAATATTTGATAAATAATACCTTTCTATTTTTCACAATTTATGCAAAACTTAAACTACCTACTACGGAGTCAATTCCAATTTTTTTATTAACCTACGAGTGTCATTTTGAGAATTGACTCTGTAGTTCATATATAGGTACCTACAAATATTTAGAGCACAAAAGCTAAGTACTCAAAACATCTAATAAATTGAAATGTTTTGAGAAAAATATTTGATAAATAATTAATAAACGTACCTTGTGTTCACTACTTGAATGATGTTTTAAACAATCTTCCGAGAGCTTTTATACTCTTCAACATCACTTATTTTCTAATTACATACCAACTGGTTTTTACTCATTGATTCTCGATGTATACGACATCGCAAACTAAATAGATAATTATATGAAAACCATAAGATGAAGTATATTTAACAGATAATTTCCAAATATAAAAATTCTTGTGTCTTGTGTTTGTCTTGACTCTTGCCATATTTTAGAAAAAAAATTACTCTGTTTGGGTTTTTCATGCACCCGATATACAATATACCCTGATGATAATGTAAATAGTTAGTTATAAGACTTATAATATAACTCTTATAAGTAACCAATTCCACCAGGGGTGGCGCGGGGCGGGCTTTTTGACTAAATTAATAATTTATTGTACCTTTTTATTAATAGGAAAATTGTTTATGTGATATTAAAAATAATAGTTATATGCCTTAGGGGTTAATATACTTATTCCTGCTAGTATCTGAATATGCCGACCGTCATTCATTACGACGTACATCACATCACATATTAAATATCCCTAGTTATCATTATATCAGCCTAAAGACTTCCACTGCTGGACATAGGTCTCCCCCAAAGCGTGCCAAAGTGACCGGTCCTGCGCCACTCGCGTCCACTAGTTATACCTACCTTACTTCATATAGGATTAGAGAAACAATTTCAATTAAAACAATTTTGAAAAGTACAAAAAAAAACGTGTAATGTAAATAAGTAATTAATGGTTGATATTAGTAAAACTAGCGTAATGTAATATTAATGTAGATAAAAGTAGAAACTTAGACGAATTAGTTGTTTGAATTTCTAATGTTATTGGAACTCGTTCCAATAACTGCACCTCGGTACACTTACAAGTGAAGTTAATACAAGCCAATGTCGATTTGCATTCATCCAGGTGAATGCAGAAAAGGCGACGTGAGCTCCAAAAACTGTTTTTTTTAAACTGTAGCTCTAGTTTGGGTTATAATACGGCTGCTTTAAATTTAATTAGCAATTTTGAGGCTTTTTTCGAGGGAAATCAGCTATTCGAATCCTGAGTTTTTGACTTTCGCTCGATAGAAAAAAAACACGAACACAGGTCTAAAATACACTTAAAAAAATCGTAACAAATTATGCACAATAGCTAAACATATTAAAACTGGTTTTAAAAATCGGCAATGTTATGTTTGAGGGAAATCAGCTATTACTTTTTTATTTGTAAAAACGCACAAAAAAATAAAATTAAAAAACATGATATACGCGCTTCCAAACACGCACTTCCATCTCGCTCACGCTCGCTCTCAGTGAGAGGGAGAGAAGACCACGAACCTACGTCCCCTTAAAATGGTTGATGTTATTGGTTAACTTGTAACGGTTAAGTTATTATAATCGTATAGAAATCGTGGTGAATTTTGTGGATTTGTATGGTTACCATCATCATCATAGCAACCGAAAAACGGACGTCTTTCGGTTGCTATGATATGCTGCTGGACATTACATATGCCTCCCCCAAAGCATGCCAAAGTGACCGGTCCGGCGTCACCCGCGTCCACACCTAGTTAATACCTTATTTCATATAGGCTTAGAGAACCGATTTCAAGGAAAACAATTTTGAAAAGTACAAAAAAATGTGTTATGTTTGAAAAGTAATAAATGGTTGAAATTAGTAAAACTGGTGTAACGTAATATTAATCTAGATAGAAGTACCCAGAAACTTAGACGAATTTGTCGTTTGTATTTCTGATGTTATTGGAACGTAACTGTACCTCGGTGCACTAACAAGGTCATCATCATCATCATCATATCAGCCGAAAGATGTCCACTGCTGGACATAGGCCTCCCCAAAGAGTGTCACAATGACCGGTCCTGCGCCTCCAGCATCCAGCGGACACCCGCGACCTTTACCAGGTCATTAGTCCACCTTGGGTCTACCTACGTTGCGCCTGCCGGTACGTGGTTGCCACTCAAGAACCTTTCCGCCCCAACGGCCATCGGTTCTTCTTGCAATGTGGCCCCGCCCACTGCCACTTTAAGTTTAGTTGCACGTCTATGATTTTTGTATTTAAAATATTATACAGTATGTAAACCAACGAAGACCCAATAGTAAAAAAATATGAGTGGAAAGGAGAGTCGTGCGCTACAAAATACAAATTGATACCCACTTAGACGACGGAATTATGAAGATCCCTGAAACTATTTAAACTAAATTCCGAAACACGTCCTGGGGCAATCCTACTCGTAAAGAACCTTGGCGCGAGAACTTCCCAAATTACAAAATGTTAATTATCGTTAATTTCAAGAGGACCACTTGGTTCGACATTTTGATTACTAATATGATATTGGGTCTCGCGCAACGCGTAGCAGATAAATAATCAATTTGATTAGTAACTTACGTAGGCGAATCACTCACCAAACTCGAAACAGGTCTGCGGCCGACGACCTGCTAACATCTAAGCCATCAGCTGAAGAGTCTCTTGACTATTGCAATACCTTCTTCTCCACTGTAGGCTCCAGTTTAGCAACGTCTATTTTGGCAAATTCTAATGAAACTCAGGAAGTTCTGGCGTCAAAAATAAAAGTTTGTCACGCAAATACACCTTCTTTCTATGTTATGCCTACTGATAAACACGAAGTCTACAGTCTTATCAAGTCACTGGATGTAAAAAGTGCACCAGGGTTAGATGACATAAATAACAGACTCCTTAAGGAAATTGGTGACATCATATCGGAGCCTTTAGCCGCGATATTTAACCTGAGCATGTCCACTGGCATATTTCCCCAAAATTGGAAGACTGCTACTGTTACACCTATCCATAAAGATGGTCCAAAAGACGTCCCTAGCAACTACCGCCCTATCTCGCTTCTAAAAGCCTACTCGAAGCTTTTGGAGCGAATAATGAATAAGCGACTGATCAATTTTTTTGAAAAAAATAATCTGCTTTCGGACAATCAATTCGGTTTTCGCAAAGGAAAATCGACAGAGGATGCAGTTAAATGTCTGGCAGAAACTGTCGTTTCCGATTTGGATGAGGGTCGTAACTGTGTGTGGTGTATTTTTAGATTTATCCAAAGCTTTCGATACGGTTTCAATCCCCATCTTACTTCGCAAACTGGAGGCCTTAGGTATAAGGGGCACAGCCTTAAATTGGTTCTGTAGCTACCTGACCAACAGATCTCAATGTGTGAGAGTCAATGGCTTTATCAGTAGCGAACAAAGTGTCTCTTTTGGGGTCCCACAGGGAAGTATTCTGGGCCCCACACTTTTTCTTGCGTACCTTAATGATATTCTGTCTCTACAGCTTCCTAATAGTAATATGCAGTGCTATGCGGATGACACAGCCATTACCTTTCACGGTCGCTCGTGGCAGGATGCCCAGGATGCAGCGATCTTGGGACTTAAAAAAGTTTCAGCATGGTTGAATCAAAACCTTCTAACATTAACAATATTTACCTAACACAAACAATTATTGTGCGATTCAATTACTACGTCGAAGCGCAATGTGCTTAGGCGTAAAGATAAGGTGAAGCAGAAGAATTTGGCGGATATTATTGCCATATTTAAAGAGACGAGGGCGGAGGAGCGGCCGATCTTTGTGGCGAAGGACCTGCATAGATTGCCACCGGTAACTTTTGATCATGTGGACTGTACAAGGCTTCTTAAAGACATTTTATTGCTGCAACAAGACCTAAAAGTTATCAAAGAATCTTACGTAAGCATTGATGAGTTTAACGTGCTAAAAAACGACCTTGAGCTACTTAAGAATGCGTCAATAGTGAATAACTATGATAATGTAAATACAAAAAGAGGAGATTTTCTATTAGACAAATATGAAAGTGGGCCAATGGGTCTTATTAACCTATCGACGCAGTCAGTGACCTCAGAGCACACAGCGGCGAATTCGTCATCGCCTGTACTCAATACTACGCACACAGATGCGTTAAGTAATGCTCACAGCACAGAGCGGTCAGTGACCCTGGAGCGCTCAGATACGGCCGCGACGGATAGTCAGTCATCGTGTCATCGGTCCTTGTCGCTCGCGCTGATAACGAATGAGGACATCCCGCTCACGACTAACACGTGCGGCAAGGTGCGTAATGAGACTCAGGTATCGAATACCGTGGTTTCGAGAGCGGACGAAATCGAGGTGGGGGTGCCTGCATGCAAAAAGCAAGCGCGCGGTGCGGCGGCGCAGGTCAATGAACTTTCTCAACCGGTTATTGCATTGAGCGAGAATACAACGTCGTTTGCTGATATGCTTCGTGCGCCCGGCGAATGGAAAAATAACAATGATAGGAATAAAGCGGGAAACGGGTGGCAGGATGCAAGGAGCCGTAAATGGAAAAATCGTTTTATAGGAAAACAGGGAACTGCAATTACGCATGTGCAAGAAAAGTTTAAAGCGGCAGACATAAAAGTGCCGCTTTTTGTAAATAACGTGGATAAAGAGGTCTCCGTGGATGACATCAGAACATATATTTGGAATAAAACTAAATTAATGGTAACCATGGAAGCGATAAGCATGAAGCGTGATAAGGGTTATAAGGCTTTTAAAATTTACGTGCCTAAACACCGATTGTCTGTGTTCATGGATTGTAGTAACTGGCCAGATGGTATTTCCTTCCGTAGGTTTATCAATTTTGATAATAAAAAGAGAGACAGTACTGAATACACACAACAATGACGAGTAAAGTAAATACAGACATAACTTCGACATATACTTTTGCGAGTTTTAATTGCAAGTCCTTAGTGAGATGGATGGACTGTGTGAGACAATTGTGTAAGACCTGTGATATAGTCGCCCTTCAGGAAACATGGCTTCTACAACATGATATCCCACTCCTAGGAACGATAGACAAGGATTTCAGTTACACTGGAAAATCGGCAGTCGACACTTCTGCAGGTGTATTGCGGGGGAGACCGTTTGGAGGTGTGGCCATACTTTGAAGGAAAGACGTGTTTCACACTGTGACGGTTGTACCTTGCAACAGTGTGCGATTATCAGCTGTTACAATAAGTATGCAGAACCGTAAGTTACTGTTGTTTTCGGTTTATATGCCTACGAACTCAGTGGACAATCTACCAGAGTTTACCGAGTGCTTGAGCGAAGTGTGCGCGATTATAGACAGTATGGAAGTGGAGTCTGTGTACATCTTGGGAGATTTTAATGCGCACCCGGGCGAAATTTTTAGCGCTGAGCTCCTAGATTTCTGTGCTGAGCAAAGGTGGCGGTGTGCAGATTTAGAAATGTTGGGCGCCTCGTCTAATGCATACACTTTTGTTAGTGATGCGCATCAAGACTGTAAGCGTTGGTTAGACCATTGTGTAGTAACTGAGTCCGCTTGGCAGGGAATCACTAGCATCAGTGTATTGTATGATGTGTTCTGGTCTGACCACTTGCCGCTAATAGTTAAGTGCAATCTAGAATGTATTAAACCAAAAGTAGATCTAGGTTGTAGTAATACCAACAATAAAATTAGCTGGGGTGAGAGGGATGCTATGCAAATAGACCACTATAAGAGGCTTTGTGATATAAAACTAAGTGATATAGATTGTAAATTATCAGTTGATAGCTGTACCAATTCCACTTGCAGTGATGAGCGTCATAGACATTGTATAGACAGGCTGTGCAGGGCAATCATAAATGCATTAATAGAGGCATCATTGGCTAGTTATAATATTAGGATAAAGAAAAAATGTTATGTAACGGGGTGGAATAAATACGTTAGGGACGCTCACGGAGAGGCGAGGCTTTGGTTTCAGGAATGGATGTCATTTGGTAAGCCTTCCAATGGCCCCATTTGGAAACAAATGTGTGAGACTAGAAAGGTGTTCAAGGCTAAGCTGAAGTGGTGTCAAAATAATCAAGAGCAAGTAAAAATGGACATTATAGCGTCTCACCACTCAGCTAAGAACTTTGTACACTTTTGGAAGGAAACAAGCCGGTTGAACCCGAAGCCTAGCGTCCCTGTCAGTGTGGGGGGTCACTCCGTGCCTACTGACATTGCCAACCTGTTTAAGGACCAGTTCAGGGTGTTGTCGCCGCTAGGAAAATCTGCAAACATGCCCAATGCTGAGCTTGCTGTAGCGACCGTGCGGTTTACCGACAGTGATGTAGAAAGGGCGGTAAAAAGCATGAATCGCGGTAAGTCGCCGGGGCACGACGGGCTCAGCATTGAGCACTTGCAAAATGCTGGTGTTCATATGCCACGGCTACTGGCAATGATGTTTAACCTCTGTGTCTCTCATTCTTATCTGCCATCAGATCTAATGAGGACAATAGTTGTGCCCGTTATCAAAAATAAAACGGGGGACGTATCGGACATAAGTAACTACAGGCCGATATCTCTGGCAACAGTAGTGGCGAAAGTGCTGGACAGCCTGCTTGACAAACACCTGACTAAACACATACAACTGAATGACGCTCAGTTCGGGTTTAGACCTGGACTCTCCACTGAGACGGCTATAGTGTGTTTGAAAAGCACTGTTCAGTACTACACCAGTAGAGGTACGCCGGTGAAAGCCTGTTTCTTGGATTTATCCAAAGCGTTCGATCTCGTGTCGTACGATATTCTGTGGGACAAATTAACCAGTGAAACTAGCGTGCCGGCCGAGTTGATTGAGGTTTTAAAGTTTTGGTATGGCAACCAAATCAACTCCGTCAGATGGGCAGGCATGCATTCAGATGAGTACCAGTCAGAGTGTGGTGTAAGGCAAGGAGGGCTAACCTCTCCGAGGTTATTTAATCTGTATGTAAACCGTCTGATGGATGAGCTCAACAAAGCCTATGTCGGATGCTCTATTGACAATAAATCAATCAATAATTGCTAGTGTTATACCTAAGACCATGCTCCTTAGCATACCTCTCACATATATAAATGAGTTGCCTCAACGAGTCACTCGACGGACCCAGCAATACCATGTCGTCTGCATAACTGATGTTGTTGAAACATGTTTTATCTATATGACATCCGACATGTGCATTGCTGAGCCCCTCAATCAACTCATTTACATATAGGTTGAACAACACGGGAGATGTTAGTCCACCCTGACGTACGCCACATACTATACTCGTCTGAGTCTTCACCTGCCCATCTCACACAATTGACCTGGCTGTTGTACCAGTACTTTAACAAATCGCTATGCTAGGGGATGGAGCATCTAACTCCATTAGGATTATAGGATTAAATTAATTTGTAATACTAACCTTAGTCATAATTCGTGATTGTATACTAACAACTTATGGACATTACCTAGTCCGAAACAAATAAAGAATTGAATTAAATGCAAAGAAAACAAAATTTCTTTGTTTTCATAAGACCGCTTTGTCTGAGCCTCCTCCCTCTTTAACGAGTTTGAAAACGCATTCTGAATCTTGTCCGTCTAACCAGAGCTGTAATTGTGAAAGCATTCAAAAGTGTGACTCTCTTAGATATCTGGGTGTGGAGCTAGACGAAAATCTCAATTTCAAAAAACATATTTCTCTTACAGCGGCTAGGATTCGTAAGCTCATCTACACCATGAAGTTATTGAGAGAGGCTGCTAGCGGACAACTTTTGAAAGCTGTATACCTCACACTGTGCGAATCCATAACCAACTAATGCATACTTGCATGGGGAGGCGTCGCAAAAACAACTCTCATAGCGCTCGAAAGAGCTCAAAGAGCAGTTTTAAAGGTGTCCTTGCGTAAGCCTCGCTGGTATTCTACTGCTGACTTATATAAAGAAGCGGAGGTACTTAGGGTTCGTAGGTTATTCCTGCTGCGTGCTGCCGTGTACGTGCATAAGGCAACATTGAAGCTGCCATGCTACAGGGACTTGGTCAGGAAAAGAGTTTTAAAAGTACCAGTTCCGATGGTCAAGACCAAATTCGCGAATCGATTTCCTAGGTTTCTGTTTCCGTATATCTATAACGAATTCGCAAAAGCGATCGAACTTAGACATTGCAGCGTCCAAGAAGCAAAAAAGAAAATACAAACGCTCTTATTGTCTTGGAACTATGAACAGTCAGAAGTCATACTTCAGGTAGTGTCATAGTCATAACGCTTACTGTCAAGCACATACACACACACACATGCACATGAACACACACTCACTCACACGCACACAGACACACACAAGCACATGCACAATAGTGTGTACGTACCACACTCCACGTACTCCACACTCCACTTACTTCTACTAGTAGGTATTTAAGTATTTATTCATTATTTTTATTACATTCTTGTTTGTGTACTAATTTGTAAAATTCCGTACCTTGTCTTGCTCTATCTTTAAGCCGCGTAATTGTTAATCTGCAATGTTTGGTTTCCACGGGACAGGCCCAGCCTAGTGTGGAACCTTAGCCACAATGTTGTTTTTGAAATTCTCTCTCGGAAATAAATATATTTTCATTTTCATTTTCAAGTCAAATGCAAGGCTTTATGTAAATGTTATAAACTTATAATAAATCATTCAATCATATTTACCCGATCGCGGTTGCCAATCGCTATCGCGTGATGTGTTGCGTTTGATACGCAAACTTGATAACCCTAACGATACGAAAGAGCAAGTATTATTCCACAAAGAAGGCAGGCATGATTCGAGTTATTGTCCTGTCAAACTTCGACTATTTAATAACCATAACTGAAGCCTCATTGCACTAACTATGGGAGTATGGGGCTAGTTCGATTTGTGTAAAAAAATATGAGTGGAGAGGAGAGTCGTGCGCTACAAAATACAAGTCAATCAATCTCAGCCTGTATCACCCAGTGAATAAAGGGCCTCTTCATGTTCACACCACTTCATGTTCACACCACTTCACGTGAACGAACAGGGGTTCTGAGCGCAGCGGCTACCACGAAACGTAAACTTTGTTCGTCCGTATCGTAATTTCGTACATATCTCTATCTGTAAGGCAACGGCCTGGATGCCAGCGGGCAGCGAGGCGACCAGACCGCATCCTAATGCACTAGGACCAAGGAGCTGGAGGTCTGCCTACAGATCTATCGTCATCATTCTGTGACCGCTTTTGACTGTCTGCCATCATTGCAGGCACTCAACAAGCTTGGAAAGCACAATAAGGTGCAACTAGTTTGGATAACAGGGCACGAGGGCTTCATCGGCAACGAAATAGCAGATGAGCTTGCAAGACCAGAACCATTAGTGAGAATCTCGCAGGGAACCATCATAATCGGCCTTTAAAGCCTACGCCAAAACCAAAGTGGTTTAAGGCACTCTAAGCTCTTCATAGAAGAAGTGGACTCGGGCTGGACCAGAAAACTCTGAAAATCCAGTAGGAAGCAACTCAGAATTGTATCTGAGTTGTTCACAGGTCACTTCGAGGTCAAGAATATCTTGGCCAAGATGGAACTAGCGGATAGTTTAGAGTGTTTAGACTGTAGAATGTGTGGCGAGGAGGATGAGACTATGGAACACTTATCGTGCGAATGTCATGCCCTTGCCTGACAAAGAATGAATTCATTTGGTAACGGCTATCCGCAACCAAAGGAATTCAAGGTGCTCCAGGTAAACTGCATCATCCGTTTTGTGGAAATGATGGAGCGAGCCTTGGAGTAGGCATAAAGGAGAGGGCAAATGCACATAAGATCCCACTGGGTCAAAGTGCATCCGAAAGGGCCCTCATCTAGATAAGATAAGGTAAGATCTGCCATCATTTCATCTTGCAAAGTGGCCTGTCCATCTCCACTTTAATATGGAACTTGCATCTTTTTATTTTATTACGAAAATCAAAAGTATAATCCAGCATTAAAACAACTGTAGCACTAAAACTTTCTTATGATTTATTTTTCTGATGTTATATGCATTTGAAATCTGCACGCGCCGGCACCCTCCGAAAACACTCTATATTAAACGGGCTTATGCTATGACGTCACAACATATATTCTCGGCGCGTTTACTATGGAGTAAGTCATAAATTTGCAATTATCTCCACAACATTCGCGTCTATACTTGTAATACAAAATATCATTTCTAATTCAATATTCTGTATAACTGTTATGTTATTTTATCGAAAAAATAATATTTATTTTTTCGTCATTTTAACGTGAGATAAAACTAATAAAATCGTTTTTTTTTCTTTTTTTTTCTTCTATATGATATTTCTACGTATAATATCCGCATTAATTGAGTGCAATTTATTAAAAATTGAAGTCCCATGCAAGTTCCCCATTGGGCTAATCTTATACATACGTAGCGTACCCTGCGTCTTACTTCCTCTCACGGACCGTGTCAAATTTTCTCTAATATTTATTGATTCTGGGAAATTTCTACGCGGTATTTCCAACCAAATTGGCCTGCAGGATCTCAGCTGAATTAGTATAACTTTCTCTGGTAGAATATCTTAGCGTTCCGTTGAATATTAATCAGCTATTACCCAATTTAACTGGTTTAGCGATTTCCACTTGGGGGACTCAAAATTAATCGGGAAAGTATTAAATAGTTTAGAACTGGGTTAGTGCAATTGTTTTTGCCTCGTTTGTATTCAAATGAAGGTTAATTTCACTGGAAATAATTTGACTTCGTTTACTATAGTGGTATTATTTGCCAAGGAAATTGGAAAGGGTCCTATGTGACTTCATGTATTGGACAGGAATCATTTTGGTAATGGGCTAGTGTCCAATTTTTTCCACAATATTTTTTCCTACGTTAAGAAGCCATCAAGAAATCCGGGAACAGACATCGCGACTCGCCTATCTTTATTTTGCCATACCACAATTTATAAAAAGATACTTAATAGTACATTACATCAGAGGCCGGGAAAACACCGGCCTCGTATCGTCTATACCTACCTACTTGTCCGGAAATCCGTTTTCACGCCGAGGCATGTATAGTGCTTTTCTCAAACATGCAATGAAATAAATTAATAAAAATCCTCAAATCAAACTAATTTGCATGGCTGGAAGCCGTGATGCTGTGCCACAAATAGTGGAATGAAAATTAAAAAGTTACTTTGCAGGCCTAGGCTTGAAACGTTGTATGAAATCCAATTTAAAAGAAAGAGGATACTTACGAGTCTATTATAAGGAACGTACTTAAAGAGAATTTTTCATTGCATGCTTGAGAAAATTATGTTTATCATATTAGTTGTTCTACATTATTTAAGGTTATGACGTCATAACGGAATAAAAACGGTAGCGCTTTTAAGGGGTTATTCAGTCCCTGATCACGAGTCAAAATCCCGTTTCTGGTTTTTTAAATTCACACATACATATGAAGTTGGATCCTTTTCAGCTCTCCCTAAATTATGCAATATTCATAAAACTGTTGAGCATATACACCCGTTTGGGTGATAAACAAACATCCGAAGACGGTATAATGCTAGGGTCGAGGGCTCCTGAGGGCGATCTTAGGCGGAACCGACCCTTCTAATGTGTTTACATGTAGGTCGGACGACCATCGGGTTGGAGCGAACGCGAGACGGGTTTTTTGTTTTTTTTTTTCATTATGGTACAACCATAACACACATTCAATTTCTAATTTACCCGCCAAACTGACAAAACAGTTTGTTGGCGAGACCGCGCTCATTTTTGACAGGCCCCGCAGCATGGATGGCCTGGCCTTATCACGCGATAAGTGACAAGATAGAGCACCGTCCCTGGCTGACACCGTTCGATAGAACGAGACGACGCTCTTATCTTGTCACTTATCGCGTGATAATCATCCATGCTACGGGGCCAGGTCTATAATGCACCTAAGTTACTTACTACTTCTACTACTAATCTGACTAAACTAAACTACTTAACGAGAAATTGGAACATTAAAATTAAGGTAATTTTTATTGGTATAGTCGCGGACGGTCTAGAACGCAAAATGACTAGTGTAATATTTGGCCTATATCGCTTTTAGTCTACATCGCAAACGGTCTAGAACGCAAAATGACTAGTGTAATATTTGGCCTATATCGCTTTTAGTCTACATCGCAAACGGTCTAGAACGCAAAATGACTAGTGTAATATTTAGCCTATATCACTTTTAGTCTATATCGCAAACGGTCTAGAACGCAAAATGACTAGTGTAATATTTGGCCTATATCGCTTTTAGTCTACATCGCAAACGGTCTAGAACGCAAAATGACTAGTGTAATATTTGGCCTATATCGCTTTTAGTCTACATCGCAAACGGTCTAGAACGCAAAATGACTACTGTAATATTTGGCCTATATCGCTTTTAGTCTACATCGCAAACGGTCTAGAACGCAAAATGACTAGTGTAATATTTGGCCTATATCGCTTTTAGTCTACATCGCAAACGGTCTAGAACGCAAAATCGCTAACGTAAAGATAAATAATACGACGAAAATGATGCATTTTAATTTGTTTTATATAATCCTGACATATATTTCTCCCTAGTTCTAATAATATTTTTTATTCTATATTTGACATTGTTAAAACAGCGTTTATGTTTGAAAGTTAACATGTGCCTAATTGTAAATGTAAATGAACTTTGACCTACCTATAACATATTGACATGTAAACTAGTGATATTTGAGATTATTATAGTTATATAATTAACAACTATAATTACCCTTTCAAACTTTAAGTTTGTTATATAATACTAGTACTATTTACTACTTAACCTGTGATGGAAATGAAAATATACTTTGACCTTCAAAGAGTGTTCTGTATGAATCTATTTTGAATAAAATATTTTGACTTTGACTTTTGCGTTCTAGACCGTTCGCGATATAGACTAGAAGCGATATAGGCCAAATATTACACTAGTCATTTTGCGTTCTAGACCGTTTGCGATGTAGACTAAAAGCGATATAGGCCAAATATAACATTAGTAATCTTGCGTTCTAGACCGTCCGCGAATAACCCGCTTTAACTTATCTTTTAGTCCCTTGCACCAGTGGACGTGTGCCTTTATCTCGAAGCTCAGCATACAAATGTCCGCTAATAGCGTTAAGCTGTATGTTTGCAGTTTAGATTACCCACATTTGAATACGCCTACTGCCGCTTTATTGTTTCGTTATTCAGATTCGAGGTACGGACATTTAAGATACGGGTATGTTTACACTAAAAATCTATAAATAAGGCTAAAAATCTATAAATCTTTACGTCGACTGTACACAAGCATAATAAATAATATATATTTATATATTTTTTTCATATATATTTGCGGACAATCTTACACAAATCGACCTAGTCCCAAACTAAGCAAAGCTTGTACTATTGGGTACTAGACGAAGATACACATACTTATATAGATAAATAAATACTTAAATACATAGGAAAACATCCATGACTCAGGAACAAATATTCGTGCTCATCACACAAATAAATGCCCTTACCGGGATTCGAACCCAGTACCTCTTGTTTCGTAGTCACTACCAACTAGGCTGAAGCGGTCGTCAAAATATAGTGTATATAATATTTAGTAGTTAAACTTATACGTACAGAAGGTATTCTATCCACCAAACCGATGTTTGATATCTAGAAAACTCAAATCATGCCATCTCGCTGTAGCGCATAGGACGTGCTCTTTTGTCTAGTTGAGGTTGTCGCGTTTCAAACAACGTAACAACCACAGATGTATGAATATAAGGAGATCGGACATGCCGGCCGATTTGTATCGAGTACGCCTGTCGCAAGTACATTAACCCACACAAAGCCCAAGTAATTGACAAGACAAAGCACGCACACATCTTAAAGACACACTTGTATACCTATGCTCTTATTGGGCAATACACGCGCATCATATCAGGCATTTTGGGAATAAACGTAATATTCTCTGCGATCAGCACTCGTGCACAGTGCACAGTAGGGCAGAGTATGCCCATTGAGCTAGCAACTGCGACGCGGCAGCCGGCGGCTTGCCCTCTCTCTAGTATTCTATGCTCTGAGGTGACAACGCTGGGCGTGCGGTTGTTTCGAGTGAATTAGCACCTTGGAGGTCTGCGTGAGCCAACTTAGCCGAAGCAAAAAAAAGCGGCCAAGTGCGAGTCGGACTCGCGCATGAAGGGTTCCGTGAAATAAATTGCGTTTTACGATTTATGACGTATTAAAAAAAAAACTACTTATTAGATATCGTTCAAACCAATTTCGGTGGAAGTTTACATGGTAATGTACATCATATATTTTTTTTAGTTTTATCATTCTCTTATTTTAGAAGTTACAGGGGGGGGGGGACACATTTTACCACTTTGGAAGTGTCTCTCGCGCAAACTATTCAGTTTAGAAAAAAATAGTGTTAGAAACCTCAATATCATTTTTGAAGACCTATCCATTGATACCCCACAAGTATGGGTTTGATGAAAAAATTTTTTTTGAGTTTCAGTTCTGAGTATGGGGGGACCCCTAAATCTTAATGTTTTTTTTTCGATTTTTGTGTCAAAATCTTAATGCCATTCACAGAATACATCCACTTACCAAGTTTCAGTAGTATAGCTCTTATAGTTTCGGAAAAAAGTGGCTGTGACATACGGACGGACAGACAGACAGACAGACAGACATGACGAATCTATAAGGATTCCGTTCTTTGCCATTTGGCTTCGGAACCCTAAAAATGGCATTTAATTCAGACAAAATATTTTTTTTTTTTTTTTTTTATAAATGTTAGATCACAAACAGTAACGTAAACAAAAATATAAGGGGTACTTACACAAAGAGTACTAACTGACATAAAGCTAAAGACCTAGAGATGCATTAATGTATGAAAACTATGTTAGCATACCATCTTTATCATAGGACATAAAAAAGTTTAAAAGAAAAATGTATAAAAAGTACTGTACTTAATTTTTCTACCAAAGTATTTTGCGCCTTAACCATAAAGCCCAATATCTTAAGGCGACGTGAGCTCCAAAAACTGATTTTTAAAAAATCGTAGCTTTTGTTTTGGTTATAAAACGGCTGCCTTAAATTTAATTAGCAATCTTGAGGCCTTTTTCGAGGGAAATCAGCTATTCGAATACTGAGTTATTGACTTTCGCTCCATAGAAAAAAATCACGAACATAGGTCTAAAATACATTTTAAAAAATCGTAACAAATTATGCACAATAGCTAAACATACTAAAATTAGTTTTAAAAATCGGCAATGTCATGTTTGAGGGAAATCAGCTATTACTTTTTTATTTATTAAAACGCACAAAAAATTAAAATTAAAAAACATGATATACGCGCTTCCAAACACGCACTTCCATCTCGCTCACGCTTATGCTCAGTGAGAGGGAGGGAAGACCACGAACCTACGTCCCCTTAAAAGAACACTAGGCATTCTACTTGCTCTTTTCACACGTTAAACACACTTCGAACGAATACGTAAGTGCTCGTATGTACATACAGTTTACGTTTTCAGTCTAGTGCACACAATCCAATAATTTACTTGCCAGCAATCGGCGCCGAGTGCCGTGTGGGAACACCTTTTAGTATTTGGCTCATAAAGTGTTTAAGGTAGTGCGGGCTATCAGATTGAGGTAAATATTGTGTTCATGTTATTTTAATAGAATATAATGTTTATTGAGGTTCTCTATTGGAAGGTATAAAGTCATTTGTACTATTATTGTTACGCATAATTGCTTTTCGCCGAAATAGTGATGTGCATAATTCTCATTACGCATAATTATATACGCATAACATTAAAAAGCATAAATACTGAAAGCATCATCTTCATGAAGACTAATGTCAAATAGTATAAGCACAAATAGGCATAATAATCAATTGGCATCATATCAAAATGCATAACAAAACAAAGTTATGTACAAATGGCTCATATAGTAATAAAGTGATACGTACCCGTTCAAAATCCCTAAAATTTAGATTTTAGCCAATGGTATTCATAGTAGTAAATTGCCTAATTGTCATTAGTAGTAAGTTTTAATAAAAGGTTTTTCCGCTCTTTTATAAAAAAATAACCTCGAAGACGAAAGCGGGAGCAAGGCTCCCGCTTCCGTCTTCTAACCTATCTGCGATCCGAGTCGGTTTTGCCACTAAGCCCCTGTTCCCTAGTGCTTACGCTACGATACACCTCTATCTTGGCATTGATTGATCTCAGAGAAAAGGGAGTCTTCGAGGTTATTTTTTTTTATAAAATAGCGGAAAAACTAATAATATGACAATAACTAAACTGAGTTTAATTCATTTATAAAACTGAAATAATGGATGATGAGATTAATAACCACCACAAAAGAAAGAGAGTCCGAGTGGTTCGTCGTGACTTTAACACAATACATTCAGTTATATTAGCAAAAATATAAAAAAATCAAGATAAAATCCAAGGAATTAAACTACTTATCAAATAAAATAACTTATATCTAAAACTAAACTACTTATAAAATAAAATTATTGAGATTAATGAGATAATGAGAGATAGGTATACCAAATAATTATTAGCTCAAACAATAGTATGCGTAATGTGTATTCGGCCAATACAGATTAGGTCAACTGAAATTATGCTATTAGCGTAGTATGCCAAAAAAGTAGTAGGCCAAAGTATTATTATGCGACAGTATTACAATGCCAATATAAATTATGCCAAATCAATTATGCAAAACTATATTACTTAGTCAAAAAAAAATTATGCCAATGAAGGGGATCCCGTTTATTGACCATGTAATATTCATCACATTCACGTCAAACAAGCACATAAAGATATTCTGAATACTTTCTTATATTTACTTTACTAGCGACCCGCCCCGGCTTCGCACGGGTTTATATGTATTATACATGCATGCATTATACATATAAACCTTCCTCTTGAATCACTCTATCTATTTAAAAAACAGCATCATAATCCGTTGCGTAGTTTTAAAGATCTAAGCATTCTGAGCGTGTTTACGGAGCGTGAAAATGGTCCCATGCTCACCCGCTGGCAGAGACTGCATGCAGTCATTGTTTAATTATGTTATGTCCCTCTTTTTATGTCATACTTACACTAGCAATAAGATTTCATTGTTTACTAACCATATATGGATTCTAGTCTGAAATAAATGATTTTTATTTTATTTTATTATACATAGGGACAGGCAGACAGACAGCTGGAAGCGACTTTGTTTTATACTATGTAGTGATATTATAATAATTATTTGGTCTAGAAAGTAAGGTTACCTACAATGACGTTTTCTATTAATAGTGTACCTTTTACTTGTTTTGTATGTTTGGGATGTTATGGTTTTCCTGCTCCGAATCAAGTGTAATTAAATAAATAAATAAATATAACGGGACAATCTTACACAAATCAACCTAGGCCCACGGTAAGCTCAATAAGGCTTGTGTTGTGGGTACTAGGCGACGATATATATAATAGATAAATACATATAGATACTTATATACATATGTAACATCCATAACTCAGGAACAAATATTCGTGATAGACACACAAATAAATGCCCTGACCGGGATTCGAACCCGGGACCTCCAGCTTCGTAGGCAGAGTCACTACCAACTGGGCTACGGAGGCCGTTGAATTAAGTAATTGATACCGAAAATTTTAAAAAATGTCCTTAATTTTCCATAAGTTTCTTAGGCATCTTCAAAATGTATGAAGAAACTTTGGTCCACCACAAACTGGTAGTTCAGTGAGCTGTAACCCGCTGTTTTTAATCTTGAAAAACGAAATCGAAAATAAATTTTATTCTATATCTGCTCACAAGAAAAGTAGCGGCTACTTCACCGACAAGAGTAGATCTCTTAAGTAATGATGATGATCTGCTCACAATATTTCACTAGAATCGGTTAAGAAATGCGACCCGTATAAGAGGAGTCCCCCGTTTTAGAGGAGAACAGCCGGACAGTCGAACAGCGGGACATCCGGACATACGAAATCATTTTGGCCAAGCTTGTATAGTCTATTTGGAAGTTGAGTAAATTCTGTCAAACGAACGCAACCAAAAATCGACTTTATGTTCTAACTATAAAGTAGTTTTTTGCTTGCGTTTTTATGGCACGATTTACTCTGACACTTTCGGACGTACTATATCATTCTTAGGGTTCCGTAGCCAAATGGCAAAAAACGGAACCCTTATAGATTCGTCATGTCCGTCCGTCTGTCTGTCTGTCTGTCCGTCCGTATGTCACAGCCACTTTTTTCCGAAACTATAAGAGCTATACTAACGGCCTCCGTAGCTCAGTGGGTAGTGACTCTGCCTACGAAGCTGGAGGTCCCGGGTTCGAATCCCGGTCAGGGCATTTATTTGTGTATTTATCACGAATATTTGTTCCTGAGTTATGGATGTTATATCTATATATGTAATATAAGTATCTATATGTATGTATCTATTATATATATCATCGCCTAGTACCCACAACACAAGCCTTACTGAGCTTACCGTGGGCCTAGGTTGATTTGTGTAAGATTGTCCCGTAATATTTATTTATTTATTTATTTATTTATACTGTTGAAACTTTGTATTCTGTGAACCGCATTAAGATTTTCACACAAAAATTAAAAAAAAACATTAAGTTTTAGGGGTCCCCATACTCAGAACTGAAACTCAAACAAAATTTTTTCATCAAACCCAAACGTGTGGGGTATCTATGGATAGTTCTTCAAAAATGATACTGAGGTTTCTAATATCATTTTTTTCTTAACTGAATAGTTTGCGCGAGAGACACTTCCAAAGTGGTAAAATGTGTGTAACTTCTAAAATAAGAGAATGATAAAACTAAAAAAAATATATGATGTACATTACCATGCAAACTTCCACCGAAAATTGGTTTGAACGAGATTTAGTAAGTAGATTTTTTTTAATACGTCATAAATCGTAAACCGCAATTTATTTCACGGAACCCTTCATGTGCGAGTCCGACTCGCACTTGGCCGCTTTTTTACTAATAAAATATTGAACCAGTTATCTAAATTAAATGATTTTTATTTAATTTTTTTAAATCTGAAACTGAGAACTTTCTTCACTTCGCTCCCTCGTTCGTGACTAAGTACGTCATCATGAATTCATGAATGATCTGTGAATTAACACTTGTTCTAGGTGATTGGGTATTACCACGCTAAAGATCTCTCACGCTTTGAAGAGAAAATAGTCAAAGCACTTAACATTTTAATTCACACGTAATAAAGTTCATTATTAGACCATTACAGAGTCCAAACGAACTGTCTTGCATAGCAACGGTCTCACGTTTCTTTGTAATGAAGTGAGTTGAGCTGTTTCGGAGCTAAGGCGGTATAGACAGATGGCAGTCTTAAACGGTGGAACGCGGCTACCACACCATAAATTAGGATTTAGCAAATACGTAGACTTGAAGTAGAGCAATAGTTTTTATGTGAGAAAACTATTTGTTTTCCTGCACTGTTATACAATAGTAAATTACTTACCTATGACATAAACAAATAATTTTATTAATCAGTGCCAATCAAGTCACAGGCTATGAGGAGGGCTATGTTGGGAGTTTCTCTGCGTGATCGCATCAGAAATGAGGGTATCCGCAGCAGAACCAAGGTAACCGATATAGCCCTCCGAATGGGCACCTTGTACGTAGAACCGATGGCCGTTGGGGCGAACAGTTTCTCGAGTGGCGACCACGTACCGGAAGGCGCGGCGTGGGTGGGCCCCACAACGTGTACTGATGACCTGGTAAAGGTCGCGGGAGTCCGCTGGATGCGGGAGGCGCAGGACCGGTCACTTTGGCACTCTTTGGGGGAGGCCTATGTCCAGCAGTGGAAGTCTTTCGGCTGATATGATAATGATGATGATTAATCAACTATGTTTTGTTCCTCGTTGCACGGTTAAGTATCCTTAAAAAAACGAACGATGATTTTTTAGGGTCTAAATCCACTAAACATATGTTTTGTGGCAATAGTAAACCCATTTTATAGGGACATCTCCTGAGTGTGCTAGGGTCTATATTTTAATAATTTTTAGGGTTCCGTACCCAAAGAGTAAAACATGACCCAATTACTAAGTCTCCGCTGTCCTTCCGTTTGTCCTTCTGTCGGTCTGTCACCAGGCTAGCTGTATCTCATGAACCTCGATAATTAGACAGTTGAAATGTTCACAGATGATGTATTTCTGTTGCCGCTATAACAAAGCAATATTAAAAAACAGAATAAAATTAATATTTAAGGGGGCTCCCATACAACAAACGTGATTTTTTGCCGTTTTTATAGATAATGGTACGGAATCCTTCGTGCGCGAGTCCGACTCGCACTTGGCCGGATTTTTCTAAATAACTCGCTAGAATGCTCGCTAAAACGATCCTGTTTATTTTGTGACCTGTAATGTCGCATTTGCCATAATGCTCATTACATGGGAATTGGCTACTTTCAAAAAAAAAAATTGTCGGTCACATAGATTTAAAAAAATATTGGACACGTATTTTTTCTTTTGTCAATTTAACAAGAAATTATGAAGATATAGTCCGTTAAGGCGAGGCCGGTTCATGGTCTTCTCTCCCTCTCACTAAGCATAAGCGTGAGCGAGATGGAAGTGCGTGTTCGGAAGTGTGTAACATCACTTTTTAGTACATATTAATTGTTTTTTGGAATACTGGGTGATTTATTAAAAATCTATCCGGTTATTGTCTTAGAACAATAAAAAGCTATCCTTTTTATAAAAAAAAACATAGACTGTCGTTGAAAATTACGAGATCTCGAACATTTAAGGTGGTTCGATTGCCATACAAAGCGTTATTTGACATTCGTAGGCTAACAGCGTGATATTTTAAGAAACTTATGTAACAAACTTTCATCAATTGGCTTCCCATTTGCGCCAAATTCCCCCTTTCCTAGAATAAACTTGTATAAACTAGATTAATTTGAGAAAAATAGTTTTCCCAAAATATCACGTGACAAACCAATTTCTCAAATTAATCTAGTTTATACAAGTTTATTCTAGGAAAGGGGGAATTTGGCGCAAATGGGAAGCCAATTTATGAAAGTTTGTTACATAAGTTTCTTAAAATATTACGCCGTTAGCCTACGAATGTCAAATAACGTTTTGTATGGTAATCGAACCACCTTAAGTTTATTTTTATGGTGATATTTAAGATTTTTTTTTGCAGAGTTACCAAGTATTTTTTTAATATTATGTTCGGTTATTGTTTTTCTTTGTTTCTTTTTCAGTCTACAGTAATTTTTCTGTAGTAGGAGTCTTCATTATTTCTTCACACTGGAAGCTCAAAAATCAATCTTTTCGTCAGATCGTGAACGGCCTCGCCTTAAAGTTCCGTGTGACGTCACATAATGGTTTAATGGTACACGTTTTAACATAATGTGACGTCACACGGAACTTTAACGGGCTATATATCTTCACCATTATTTGATTGATTGACGAAATAGAAAATACGTGTCCAATATTTTTTTGATAATCTAGCCGACGGACTAGATATAATTATATTTTCTCCAACTTACTCGGAAATGTTTCCATTAATGGAGTAAAAACACACCTCGAAGTTTATCGTTATATGCATTGATGAGATAATAAATTAAAAAAAATGGAAATACTTCCCGGACATGCCCGGGAAGTAAATATTATTGTGCAGGTTACTTACTTTTAATTTCATGCAAGACTACAAATTCACCATACAGCCAATTGTCCAATAGTCACGTACAAAAACCGACATAGATAGAATAATAATTGTGTCCAAATCATAAGACAGTTTTTTTAGACTTAATTATTTTCTCGGACTGATAAATATTTTGTAACAAATGTATAGTTTTTTTAAATGTCTAATGCGTTTAGGGATTGTCGATTTAACTAAATGTAATAATGCCTATATTTATATTTACTAATACTATAAGTTTTCTTTTATTTATTTTCATTGCTATGTTTTATGTGGAATCAAATATACAATTCGGACCCAATACTTTAAACTTTAATATCCTTAAAAAAAAATTAGGCGGGAAACTGGAATTCATTTTGTCAAAGATTTTCTGCCGTGTTATTTTTACGAAAATAAAATGAGTTCTACAAATAGTGACGAAGATATCCCAATGGGTACACCACCAGAATTAGCAGCAGAGGCAAAGTTGGCGAGAGCTAACTTGCTTCCGCCTAAATCCGAAGAAAAATATTTAAGAACGTTCGCAAATTTCAATTCCTGGCGAAAGAAGAAAAATACCAGTTCGTTGTCGGAAAATGTTATTTTGGCGTATTTTAACGAACTTGCAAAAGATAAAAAACCTTCTACTCTGTGGGCAATGTACTCAATGCTGAAAAGTACTATACAACTAAAATATAATATAAACATTAAGAACTACGCGAACTTATTGTCATTTTTGAAACGGAAATCATCCGGTTTCAAAAGCAAGAAATCGAAGATTCTTACCAATGAGGATATCACAATATTCTTAAATGAAGCTCCAGATGAGATTTTCCTAGCAATAAAGGTAAACATAATATTGTATAACTGACTTAAATATTATTTTCCATATTTGGACTCTATCCGTCGTATGTTAACATTATTATTTATTTGTTTCAGGTTGCTCTCATTTTAGGCGTCAACGGTGCATGCCGAATGATCGAGTTGACTAATTTAACAGTAAACGACATAACGTGCCATGATGATATACTTCTGGTAAAACTACGGGACACAAAAACTAAAATCGACCGCATGTTCGTTATTCCAAATGAGTTTGTGCCAGTTGTAAAAAAATACCAATTACTTCGTCCCAAAAGTACCAATTCGGACAGATTTTTTATAAATTATAAAAATGGGAAGTGTGTCAATCAAGTAATTGGACGGCATGCAATGGCGAAAATGCCAACACAAATCGCAAGCTACTTAAATTTAGCTGACAGCGATTGCTACACAGGCCATTGCTTTCGGCGGTCATCGGCCACCTTGCTAGCTGACTCCGGGGCAAATTTAACAACCATAAAGAGGCACGGTGGTTGGAAATCTGACGCAGTAGCCGAGAGCTATATTGAAGAATCGGTGCAAAACAAAAAGAACATATCCGAAAAAATTAATCAAACTATCACCCTTCAAACAGAATCTCAGCCATCTACATCGAATCATCAATGTAATAAAATATCAAGTCCGAAACCATCCACCTCCCGCATAGATTCTGCTCCTTTATCACCTAATCCGCAGCATTCTAACACACAATCAACAACAACTTCTAATCAAGAAAATATTCAAACCAACATAAGCGTTCCGGGGAAAAATATAACTCTGTCTTTCACGAACTGCCCTAATATGAATAATGTATCTATAACATTCAATTAAAACTCCTGACATAAGGTTTATTTTTATTACTATTAAAGTGTTGAATTTGTTTAGATTGTAGGTAGATTGTTATATAAACATGTGCGAAATAAATATAACCTTTTAAGATTTTGTTTTATTTCCTCGCATATTTGGAGAAAAGCAGTATACAGGCCTCGGCAGGAATGTCATTTCGTGGATTCGTATCTATTGAAGGACTCGGCTATGCCTCGTCCTTCAAAACCATACTCATCCACGAAATGACTTTTCCCGGCCTCTGCAGTAATATACTATTTTATACCCAGGAAAGTTCCCAATTATCATGTCTATCAGCAACATTATAATCAATATGGTTTTAAAATATCTTGTAACCTTACTAGTATTCAGCATCCGAACAGCCGATGTCTCCAGAGTGTAATTTCCGCATCTCGGAGGCACTGACGTAGGATATTGCATATTGCCGGGAAACTAAACATTACACACTTTCAAGAACATAATGAATATCGTGTCGTGCTAGAGACGATACGACTTTGTTTAACTTGCATATCGACGCTTAAGAACCAATACTGTCTAACTAACATTTTTGACGTTTTTTACCTTTTAATGCAGTTAGGTGCAAAAAAAAAAACGAATAACATGCCACGGTTCCTGTAAAATTGTATTTTTGTTACTTAGATGGTATTGATTCTTAAGCGTCGATATTGAAGTTGTGCCAAAAATGTACATTACTATTTTCAATTTTTAGTTTTTTTTTGTTGGGGCGCACGGCTATGTACCCGTACCCCACAAGGTGGACTGATGACCAGAGAGGTGATCACCTAACGTTTCGAACGTACGTTAGAACAACTCAACTGTCATTTTCCATACAAAAAGTGACATTTAGATCTACCTGACGCTCGTACACTGCGTTACGTGATCGACCTGCTGGTAAAGGTCACGGAAGTCCACTGGATGCGTGTCACGCAGGACCGGTAACATTAATTGATTAATATAACATTCACTAGAATGCTCATTAATTACAAGTGATTGCTCAAGTCTATTAAGCACCTTTACACCTCGCAAAATAACCCAGACCTGAGGGGTAAACACGTAACGTTCCGAACGCGCGTCGGTACAGATTAACTGTCAATTTTCCATATAAAAAGTGACATTTAGACCTACCCGACGTTCGTACAATGCGTTACGTGATCGACCTACTGCACATCATAAAATGCAAGTTATAAACAAGTTTATGGACTAAATACTTGCTTATTTAAATCTTTAACAACAAAACCTCTAATCTTGGTCGTAAACCGCGAATCCTGCCTACTTTCCAGCTTTTGACTAACAATTTGTAAGATTAAACACAAGTTTCGGAACAAAACCTCTGACTCAGCTGTCTCCCGTTGATACGAGTATAACATCTATTGTGTCGTACACAAATACGGCTTAGATGTACCAACTCTGTTGCCGCAAACAAACTTGTGCACTTAGAAATAACTTAAAACTTTCGAAGCTTACTTTACGTAGCTTAGCATGGTTAGTAAGTAGTCGTCATCTTGAAGACACCTGGATACAAACTACACAAGTAGTCAAACGTGTGCGTGAAGTTACAAACTCACATTACATATACGAAGACCTCGGATTTTTTACTTTATTCGTTTGAATAGGTTAGTTTAAGTATTTTTAGTATAATTATGAATACGGGAGATACTGTTCTGTGTCAGACGGACAGACAGACAAACGCAGGAAAACACCACCAAAGGCAAAACCGCAAAATGCGGGCTTAGAAAGACGTTAAAACCTAAGCAAAGATTGAAATCTAAGTCGTACTTAAAATGTTACCCACGCTCTCTTCATGTATAAAAAAAAAAACTCTTAATGTAAAACCCACCTTTACCCAACATTATTGATCTCGGAACCAATTATCACGTGGAAATGAATGAAAATTAACTGAAACAAACGAAATTGGGCTCCTTCCCGTAAATTGCAATAAACTTGGCCAATATTCCAGGGAGCAATATTTACGAACGGAATCCTTATCGGCGCGAGTCACGAGCATTCGGCGAATCGATGACAAGAATAGGTATATTGACCGAAAGTCAAATCGGCAACTTTCTATAAAACGAAAAATAATCAGTTAGTAGGTACATTGTAAAAAATAGGAATAAGGTGACGTCACGATTTTCTAGAATGAAAAATTATTGGTCCGATTATTATGTATTTCTTAACAGTCTTTCAAATTGCAAAAATCGTTTACAATGCACTTGCTCTGAAAGTGCGCCTTTATATGGTTCCACATTTCCACGAGAAGTCGTCTATATCGGCACGGCGGTGGCGGGTGGGGCCAGCCCGTGCGGGAATGGATTTCAGGCCAATATTCCCACACACGTGCAATATGGGCTCTATCGCTAGAATGGTGAAATTGCGATAAATAAGGAGATATCGAGAGATATGAGATCGATCTTCGATTTACGGGTTCATTCGGATGCACAAAATATCTTAATGATTGACTGAACTACGGGACTGTTGTTAGCTAGTTGTATTAGGCCTTCTATAAACGCTTTCGCTTCAGCTTATGCCTCACGCTACCCACTGACCGTCTCTATGAGAAATAGCGTCGACAAATCAGTATCCCTTGCTGCGGTCCAACTTTGCCCATTTCTCAACACATCAGTTCGCCATCAATAACGCAATGTTTTAAGCGAAAACTAATGGGATGAAAAAGAGCTGTGTGCTATGCTATTGTCGATCTTATTTATTGAGTGGTAAGGGACTGAATGGTCTGTGGTGAGCGTGTGCAATTTAGATGTGGATGAAGGGAAATGGTTACCGATTAGTTTAGGTGTGTGACTTTCGAGGGCAGTCAAATTCTAAGTAGGTACATTAAAATCGCAAAGCGCGGTATAAAACTGCTTTTTTGGTATGTTATTTGGATCCCTTAGGGGAATGTAAAACTACGTTTTTCAAGCAAAAAAAGTTGCGTTACCTACGTAATACGTGAAAACTGCAAACATTTCAGGAGACAGAAGGTGGCCATGGGAAATTGGGAATTCAGTACCTACTTAACCGACGTGATCCCGTTGAGTTTGGGCTCGTTAGAATCGTCTCAATGAGTAGTTGATGACGGTATACAGAAAAGTACAGTCGGCAATAAAAGCTTGTACCAAAACGGTTTTTTTTTTACAGAAACAGTTTTCTCTAAGCATGCGTGGTCATGAGCGGCTGAAATCATAAGCAAAACTCCAATTTTTTAAATTTCTTAAAATCATGTACCTAAATGTGTCAAGCATCATATCTCAAAAACTATTAGACATACGGAGCTGTGGATTGGTTTCAATTGTTTCAAATTTAATATATTTTCAAAGTTTTAGTAGCAACTAACGCAACGTGGTTTCAGATGTCAAAAGAGGGCCGTGCGATCTGTGGTGCAGATAAGCCAGGAAATATCTGCGAGGCCTTTTTTCAAAGAACTTGGCATATTGACCCATTTCGTTGGCTACTATTGTGGCCAAAGTGCTGGACAGTGTGTTGGACAGAGAACTGGGGAAACACCTGACTCTTAATGATGCACAGTTCGGTTTTAGGTCCGGACTCTCCACGGAGACTGCAGTTCTTTGTCTCAAGCACACTGTCCGGTACTACACAGACAGGGAAACACCTGTGTACGCGTGTTTCCTTGATTTGTCGAAAGCCTTCGACTTGGTGCGTTATGATAAACTGTGGCAGAAACTGTACGAGGATACCAGCTTGCCCAGTGAGTTGACTGAATTGTTCAGGTACTGGTACGGTCACCAGAAAAATGTTGTCAGATGGTCCGACTCGCTTTCTGATTCGTACAGGCTGGAGTGCGGGGTAAGACAGGGGGGTTTGTCATCGCCCAAACTCTTCAGTCTGTATGTGAATCGGTTGATTGATGAGCTCAACAACACTATGACTGGATGCTCAGTGGATGGCACATTTGTGAATAACATTAGTTATGCAGATGACATGGTGTTGTTGGGCCCATCGGTCAATGCCCTTAACAAGCTGCTCAGGGTCTGCGAAGAGTATGCGGTGTCCCATGGGCTCAGGTATAATACTTCCAAGAGTGTGTTGCTGGTATTTAAGGCGGGGTGCAAATGCTATCCACGCGTTCCACCGGCTTATCTATACGGCACACCTCTGCAAATGGTAAAGGAGTTCAAGTACCTGGGTCACTGGGTCACGGAGACCCAGAGTGACAACAAGGACGTGGAGAGGGAGCGTAGGGCACTCTCAGTCAGGAGCAACATGTTGATTCGTAGGTTTGCAAGGTGTACCACCGACGTAAAGATTACCCTTTTTAAGGCGTTCTGCCAATCATTTTACACCTGCAGCCTATGGATCAACTATACGCAAAAGGCTTACAGTGCCCTTCGCGTCCACTATAATAATGGGTTTAGGATGTTGTTGGGGCTGCCGCGCCATTGCAGTGCATCAGGGATGTTTTGCGAAGCGCACACGGATGGGTTTCACGCCATAATGCGTAAGCGGGTTGCGTCCCTGATGAGGCGCCTGCGCGGCAGCCCGAACAGCCTCCTGCAGACGGTGGCGGCGCGCTTGGATGGTCCCTTCCTGTTCCATTGGGATAGGTTGCATAGGCCATCCAACTGCTAATTGTAAGTGTGATAAAATACCTACTAACATAGTGTTAAGATCACTGTTACTAACAAATTATGGAAATAATATTTCTGATGTAAATTATTAAATTAAAATTATATTGACGCTGCCATCAATCGTAGTGTTCCAAATCGCATCGTATACCTACGCACACTTAGACGAGTACAAAAATCGCTCAGATTCATCTCTGATGCTGCGATACCCCAATAAAATCCTCCCAGTAAAGCGACGACTGGCCAAATCCGAGAAGGCGACACACGTGATGGGGCCAGCCGTGTACAACAAGTTGCCAGAGACAATCACGTCGGCTCCGTCATACTACTGATTTTCAAACGAAAACTAAAAAAATGGTTTTTCGAGCACACATTCTTCGACGAATTTATAAACATTGTGTGAATATCTTTAACTACTTATATTATTGCATTCATAACTAGTATATTATTTGTAAGTACACTTTTTGTGTAAAGCTATTATTATAATTTTTTTATAAATTCCTGACATGTAATATTGACAATTACGAATAAATGAACATGAATATGACGTCAAAAGCCCATAGCTTTTAAATTAAACTGCAAATACTGAAATAAGGCCGAAAATTATTTTTGCTTGCAAAACGTAATTACACACTCCTCTAAGGGGTCCAAGCAACATATCAAAAAAGCAGCTTTACATCACGCTTTGCGTTTTTAGGATAACGCAACTCAGAATCTTTAATCTTGTACACCTATGCAAAATGGTCATGGATGGAAACTAGTGCTTCGCCAAATTTTGAGATTAGATGCCAAAGTGGACACCGGGCGCATTTAGGCCACTAACTACCGAAAAAAACGCTAGGAGGATTCTGTATGCAAAAATTCGTCAAAAAGTGCGTACGTCCAGGAAAAACCGCGGAAGACTAGGTGTTACAACTATTTTTCATAGAACTTTATAATAAGAGGCCCAAAAAAATACAACCTTAGTAGGCTGTTCTCTAGCAGTTTCGTCTCACATCGTTAATAATAACAACCCTTGAAGCAACGACGTCTCAGGGAACATTAAGCGTTCAACTTGTCACTTGTCTAAATTATTTAAGTCGCCCGACGTCATTTCCTACCCGTGAACACTACGTGACACGTGTGTGAACGTGACTTTACTTTACACCAATGATAACCTTGGTAAACTCCTAACTTGACACGTTACACCATTGAAAATAGAACCTTATGCCAAGGCTCTAAGGTTAAAGGCGAATTATGCCGTGCGATAAAATAGGAGCTACATAGGTAGGCCACTTGGTTTCAGTGCATTAGTAAATGTAGCATGCTCGTATGTTACTCTTAGGTACTGAAGTAAATTCTATTTTAGACTGATAGCTTAAGGTTTATTTTAAATGGAATGGATTAGATGCGACGAGGATGTTAATATACGTTTTAAATGGACTGGCAAGGAACAATAGTAGGTACTAGTCCCTGGAATTAAACTTGTAATCTAGTGGAATTGCAAGTACTTGACTTATGCCAGTGTTTCTCATGCGGGAAGTTAATTCCGATCTCATTTGGAAATCGCTTAGAAAACAACCCAGATTTTTCAAGAAAAGACAAGCTAAAGGTAAAGAGTATAGCGTAATGTCATCTCGCTCATGTTATAGAGCAGGCCAACTGGGGTGGTACCTTACAGAATACCTGTATCTATATATATCTAGCTGTCAACATAACGTCGCGAGTCGAGTAATGTCGCGTCTGCATTACTCCGCAACGACTGCAGACGTGGTGGAGTAAATAATTCACCAGAACATTACTACTCGCTGATGGTTTTCCAGCTGCGTTCGCGCCACTACGTGCACTTCAGCTCGTTTGTGGTGCGCGTGCCGCGGCCGCTGCAGGAGACCATCGCGTGTGCTGACTTCTGGCCGAAGGGTGTCGTGTTTTAGCAGTTCCGGGGCAACCTACCGAATTCTACACCGGATTTGACGACAAAACGGAGCCACGCTGTTATGTTGCCTAAATAATTAGTTTGTCATTTTATAATTGTTTTGTATGTATGTTATTCTTTAAGGTATTTGTTATCTGAAAAAATGGTTTTATTATCATTTATTATAATTAATTCTCAAATCAATACGGGGTCAGCATCGCGCTCAGTACGATAAACCTCAGATCAAAGGTTTATCGCCCTTATCTTCTGCTCGAGCGTCAAAAGCGATTTGAGGCATTTGTTTTAACGCTTCCTAAAGCGTTAAAACAAATGCCTCTCAATGAGTGTAGGTACTCACCTCGAGTACCTACACTCGTACTATTGCTCCAACACGCATCTTAAACGACAATTTTAGCCCCTTTGCACATTTATATTACAAACACGCCTCCCTTAAAACATTTAAAGGACCATTAAACACCATTCATCATCCCACAATAAAACCGTCAGTACCATCATTAAAACAACGTGACGACAGCACCTCCGTCATGTCATGTGACACGTGTGACATCCCGTGACACGTTATCCTACCTGGGAATTACTTGAACTAAAATTTACTGGAGCAAAAGATTACGATGGTTTGTGACAGTTGTTATAGTTATAGGTAGAACAATACGAACGGTTACACAGGCTACTACTGTCAAAATCAGAAATCAAGTGAGCAGCTAAGATGCAGGCCTACCCTCATCATCATCATATCAGCTGAAAGACGTCCACTGCTGGACATAGGCCTCCTCCAAAAAGTGCCACAATTACCGGCCCTGCGCCACCCGCATCCAACGGACTCCTGCGATCTTTACCAGGTCATCAGTCCACTTTGTGGGGGGTCTCACGCTGCGCATGCGGATACGTGGTTGCCACTCGAGAACTTTTCCGCCCCAACGGCCATTGGTTCTACGTGCAATCTGCCCCGCCCACTGCCACTTAAGTTCAGTGATTCCGATGGCTATATCGGTTACCTTAGTTCTGCTGCGGATAGCCTCATTTCTGATGCGTTCACGCCGAGAAACTCCCAGCATAGCCCTCTCCATTTCTCTTTACATTACATTGGCTACTGTTTTTAAAATCAGAAAACAGGTGAGCGGCTAAGATGCAATGAGAAGAGATGTCCTACCCTGATTGCATGCAACTCGAGCCTTGAGATGAAACTAATTGCCGTGGAACTTAGACTTCACAGGGATGCGCTTACGGTAATGCCCGCCATTCCGGCATAATTGCAGCTCTCAGCTGGAAGAGTAGTTTCAGCTGCATAAAGCCTAGCCTAGGGTATCTAGTTTGTTTAAATCAAAAGTCACGTTGATAATTGCTTGTTCTTAAGATAGGCTTGGTAAGTTTGTATTTTATGGTTTGTTGCTACTAGTATTGTTGAATTTGACGGTTGATATCGTATCGAAATTTGGAGGTAATAAAGGATCAATTTTTTTTAAGAAACCCTATGGTATTAGCCGTGTTTTGAACCTACGACTTCCAGATTGAAGGTTGCCTTACCTTACCCGCTCGGCTACGGTAGATCTTGTTTTTTTTTTCGCTTGTATTGCTGTAAAACGTTTATATACCTACACATATATAGATTTTGTCTAAGACATCCCTAAGGATATAACTATATCACAGCTATAACCATTTCACAGTGACATAAAAACTACATGATTAAGAGGATTGTGAAGTGTCCATACGCGGCACGAGTAGGTATTTAAAAAAATGCTAAGTATCTGTTTCCCACCGCTCTGTGCCTCACCCGTATCGTGCGATAGAGAGAGTTGCCAGACCTGCAGGCCTACAATTTCTTGTTGAAATATTGTTTCGGGTGATAACGTTTTTACCCCCCTAAACCTTTATGAAATGAAACAATTTTAGTATAATTAGAGTAAGTACACTTTAATCTATGTCTTTACGTTTTCCTTTTTTAGTAAATCAGTTTAGATTATTAAAAAAAAAAACGGTAGACAAAGTTTTTATGTCAAAAATACAGATTTTTAGATGCTAATAACTTATAACGTAAGCAATATTTCTTAAAAATCAAAACGTACAGACCTAGTTTTTCATTATATCTACAACATATCCAAAAATTTTAAAAATCGAACTATGTTTGTTGGGTGAAAAACGTTATCGTTTTAGGTATGAAAATTTACAGGTTCACAATCCTCTTAATTTAAACTTTCACGATTCTCACACATCATTTTTACTAAACGGGACTTAGGGCAGGTTGCACCAAGTTACAATTACAAATCGATCATCGTTAAATATGGCGCCGGCAGCTGTTATTCCATATAAACATGCCAGACTTTCCATAGATTCAGATTTTAATGAACACCGCTTCCAATTACAAACGGTTTGGTGCAACCGACCCTTAATCGCATATAATTTAACTTATTTTACCTCTTTGAAGTTATTCGAAGTCTTGTATGTGTCACTACCAACCCTCGTCCACCCTAGACCACAAAGAAGTTATAAATAGAATATCTGGCAGTCATAATAAAGAATTAATCTCAAAGGAAAAGATTTTACAATGCTTCCAAAATAAAACGTCGTACCAAAAGACAGAATGTTTATATTTCTTGTTAAATCTTGTATTTCGTTAGCAGACCTCGAAATGGCTCCAGATCAATCTTCTGGTGCTCCGGCAGGTAATCGTCTTGATGGATGCTGGAGATGACAGATGCTGGCTAAATAATGTTCTGAGTAAAAGTCGAGAGTCGGATAAAATAAATATTTGATAAAGGTATTTACTAGATATTACTTGAATAATTATATAATTGTTTTTGCAAGTAGCTGAGTATATGTAACGAGTGTATGAAGTTCTGCGAGGCGATGGATAAACGACTTTTGTGTTTCACTATTGTTTTATTCTCAACTTTTGATGTTGTTCCACTTTTTGTGCTTGTTAAAAATTACTGTCCAAATAGTTTTATGAATTCCACATTGCCTTAGAAAAGTTGGCTACGGTGTCTACCTGTACTTGCCATCGGACAGGCCGTCTGCCATCGTCAACTATTGAGTTTATTAGATTTCTTTACAAATGACCCTCTCTGATATTTAAATGCAAAATAAAGGACCCAAAATCTATTAACAGATCCGTATAAAGGCCTTGACAAAGACAAGATCTCCCGAAAACCGACTGATCTCAGAATGCTCATAACTTTTTAAATTGAAAGACAAGTCGAGCTGTATTTTACGAGGAAAATATCCCTTTGTATTATCTGGCAATCGATGAATTCTTTTGTCAAACATTACGGCACGGGAATGATTGCTCCTCGGTAATCAAAGGATTCCGTTTTGTCCGTGCTGTGCATCAAGAGAGGTATGATTTTCAAATGAAAAAGATTTTTTATTTGAACTATGAATTTGTCGGGATTAGGTTTCGCGTCTTTTGATTGTTTTCGATACTCAGTCGCAGTCGCTTGGAGGATCTGGAGAATTGTAATTTGTTCGATGTTTTGTTTACGAAAGTTAGAATAGAAAAAAAGAATAAGATAAACATAATCAGCTCTCTTTCTCTTAAAAAGCTATTTTAGGTGAGAGGATGTTTGTTTAACGACCGGTGTTTTTGGGTTTATATAATCGCACCTCGCGGTTGATTGGTTATCAAACATTTTTGAATACCTAGTACTTAAGTATTTAATTTTTATTTATTTTTATTTAAAAAAACACCTCATGGGCTTTACAATTTTTTCATGTCAGTTTCTTTCTGTCGCATTTCGTTTTTAGGAGTATGTAGTGCATGTTGTTAGGGGAAAATACTTCACTTTCGGATACCAGCGCCATATTTTAGTATGTTGTAAGGCATGTCCTCTGGATTCTAAAACTGCCGGGAGACAATCTCTAAAGAGTCAAATTCCCCTGTAATGACGTCATCAAAACTGCCGCGGCCACGCTTGGAAAAGTATAAATTACACCCAAACCATACAACCTACGTACACATGTGGGGTACCAAATGAAAGTTAAATAAATTGTCAATAGTTCATTGGTACACTATATTTCAATATATACTCTAGTTTAAGTACTATTAGCAAAAGTATAAAAAAATCAAGGACAAATTTAAGGAGTTTCACACTTTGCGGCAAGACTAAAAAAGATACACGAATGTAATGTACAACACAAATGATATCTAGTATTTCAGCTTTGCACTTAAGTTTTTTATTTTAAGACAAGAGCAGAATTGGGAAAATTGTGTTCAAAAAACCAACAACGCAAAGCGAGTTTTCCCTACAAGGTAAAATGTTATCGAAATTACTATTTTCCAGAAACTAGCACGAACTTTTAGTATGTTGTTGGACATGTTATGTGCACCACAAAACTGCAAAGAGATAGTTTCTAAAGTGTCTAGGTCATTAGTAATGACATAATCTTCATTGCAACGGAGGGTTTTTTAAAAGTTGAGATTTTTACCTGAACCATGTCATATATATAAACGTGAGTTATATCATTTAAAAGCTAAACAAATATGCTATAATTCTTGCCACCATTTTGATTCCATATATCCATAAATTTAAGCGGTATTTGCAAAATTGTAGAGAAGAAAAGTGAAAAGCCTGCTAACATTCAATTATCGGGAATTTAAATTGGTCTGAAACGAATCATTATATTAAATTACAATACTACAACCAGCATTCTTTATAAGCTTTCATATAACATCACATTTGCATTCAGAAAGTACATAGTTTGGGTTTAATTTAGACTTTTCAAAAAGCGGGAGCAGGGGGCTTTTCAATTTTCTCGTCTACTATTTTGCATAATATATACCTCTTAAACTTGTAGATATATGGAACCACAGTATTCGCAATAATTATATCATATTTGTTTAGTTTTTACCTGATGTATATTACACGTTTATATATATTACATAATTCAGGTAAAAATCCCAATTTAAAAAAAACCCTCCGCGGCAATGAAGATTATGTCATTACTAATGACCTAGACACTTTAGAGACTGCCTCTATGCAGTTTTGCGGTGCACATAACGTGTCCAACAACATACTAAAAGTTCGTGCTGGTTTCTGGAAAATAGTAACATTTTATCTTTTAGGGAAAACTCGCTTTGCGTTGTTGGTTTTATGAACACAATTTTCCCAATTCTGCTCTTGTCTTGAAATAAAAAACTAAAATGCAAAGCTGAAATACTATATATTATTTATGTAATACATTACATTCGTGTATCTTTTCTAGTTTAGCCGCAAAGTCTGAAAGTCCTTAGATTTTGCTTTAATTTTTTTATACTTTTGCTAATAGTACATAAACTAGCATATATATTGAAATATAATATATATGTGAACTATTGACAATTTATTCAGCTTTCATCTGGTACCCCACATGTGTATGTACAATGCATGGTTTGAGTGTTATTTAAACTTTTCTAAGCGCGGCTGCGGCGTTTTTGATGACGTCATTACAGGGGAGACCGACTCCTTAGAGATTGTCTCCCGGCAGTTTTGGAATCCAGGTGACATGTTTAACAACATACTAAAATATGGAGCCGGTATCCGAAAGTGAAGTATTTGTTCGACGGAATCCCCTAACAACACACACTAATGCAGCGAATATTGCTCGTAACGCTCTGCCGCATGTGTGTCGTGATTGGCGCTAAATTAATTAACTAAAACAGGTTTGATGAACGTTTATTAACAAAAACAGAATTTAACAGACGATACTTACGATTACTGACGGCTTGTAACAACCGGCCCTTAGTGTGTCGAAATATTAATATCCAGTGTAAACCGTTTCAGCGCCTGTCAGAGCGATGTTTGCAAGGAAATTGGATTCGCTGCTAAAACACAAAATTTCATTTAATATTGAAGGAAAAGGATATTAAGGTAAAATGCATACTACTTGGTGATTTTCCCCCTTTACATGTAGCGTAAAATTTTAACTAGTACCTATCTAATTTATTTAATCGTATGGCATATATTATTTTTGGCCTTTTGAGTTTGTCACTCTTTAGTACCACCCAGGGGACACGTGCAGGGTTGTGGTAATTGTGGAGTGCCCCATCACAGCAGCCGCCGTTCTTTTGAAGCAAGGCAGACTACTGGTAGGCTGGAGCTCTGCGCGGGTTGAGGCCCTAGAACAGCGTCCTCTGCGCTGTTTTAAGTGCATGGGGCCTGGACATACTCGAGCCACGTGCCCATCCGATACATGCCGGGACAACCTGTGCTTCCGGTGTGGCAAGGAGGATCACAAAGCGGCGGACTGCGACGGGGTGCTTCGTTGCGCCCTGTGCGCCGATGCGGGCAAACCCTCCGATCATCACATGGGTGGTAGGAGCTGCCGCGCCCCAAGCGTGCCAGGGAAAGTGGCCCCAAGGACCCAAGCCACTGTGAACGGGGAGGGAAGTCGCATAGTCGGCCGACAAGAGGAAGAGGCTAACAAAATGTCGGAATGAATTTGTCCCAACACAGCAGCTTCCTACAGGCGAACTTGAACCATTGCGCAGGAGCACAAGATCTCCTTCTGCAGTCCATGGCGCAATGGCAGATTGATATAGCGGTAGCATGTGAGCCGTATTTTGTCCCTGATCAACCAAACTGGGTGGGGGACATCAACGGCTTGGTAGCAGTCCTTGTGGGGCCAAACACTAGTCTGCCTCTCTCGCCTATTGCACGAGGCCCGGGAGTTGTGGCGGTGGAATGGGGTGGGTATGCCGTAGTGGGAACGTACTTTTCTCCCAACCGGTCACTGGCCGAGTTCGAGACGTTCCTCGACTCCGTCAGAGAAGTGGTCGAACGATCGGCGCCTAGGCCGATCATCTTTATGGGCGACTTAAACGCCAAGTCGCGCGCATGGGGCAGCCCTGCGTGTGACAGCCGCGGCAGGGCGGTCCAAATCTGGGCCATCCAAACAGGTCTGACCCTTCTTAACAAAGGGTCTGCGCAAACCTGCGTCCGCCAGCAGGGGGGGTCCGTGGTGGATATTTCATTCGCCACCCCCGCTGTCGCGCGCAAGGTCCAAAATTGGAGGGTGGAGGAAGAGGTGGAGACCTTGTCGGATCACCTTTACATTCGATTCGAGGTCTCCGCCGCGGGTCCGATAGCCCCTCCGAGAGGGCCCAGCAATTTTCTTCGTTGGACTGTCACAAAGCTGGACGGGGAACTTGCCAAAGAGGCCGCAATAGTACAACGCTGGCAGGCTCCCGGGACAACAACGGACGGCGAGACAGTGACTGATGGTGTCGAAGTCGACGTCCTGGCTGAGCGCCTTCGCACGGCTTTAACTATTGTATGCGACGCGGCCATGCCGAGAGCCAGACGGCACGCCCCACGCCGACAAGTCTACTGGTGGTCAGCAGAAATCTCCGATCTCAGGGCGCGGGCTAACGCAGCGAGACGAGCTTTTGCACGCTGCCGTCGACAACGCCGCCGACGGGACGGAGAGGTGACTGAGGTGGAGACTCAACTTTGGAGTGCCTGCCGCGAAGCCAAAAAGGAACTACAGGTGGCCATAAGCAAGGCAAAGGCCTCTGCTCGGGAGGAGCTCTTACGGGACCTAAATAGGGACCCATGGGGACGCCCATACCGTGCTGCGCGGAATAAACTCCGCGTTGCAGGCGTCCCACCCACGGAGTCCTTGGATCCGGACGTGGTGGAGCAGGTCGTTGCGGGACTGTTCCCGGATCCAATCGGACACTCACCCCCTGAGATGGCTCCCCCTTCCCGATCGTCGGAGGAACAAAGTGGGGCAGAAAATGTTCCCCCAATAAGTGACGGGGAAATAGGAGTGGCCCTCTTACGTCTGAGGGGGCGTAAAACTGCGCCGGGCCCTGATGGGATTCCGGGAAAGGTCCTCCTGATTGCGGCGGGAGAAATGCAAGACTGGGTCCGGGGAGTATTCGACTCATGCCTCCGTGTCGGGCGCTTCCCAAAAATATGGAAAGAAGGTCGTCTCGTCCTGATCCCAAAGGAAGGTCGCCCAACAGGAACTCCCGGAGCCTACAGGCCTATCGTACTGCTGGATGAGGTTGGTAAAATGCTGGAAAAAATCCTAGCAAATCGCCTCGTCCGCCACTTGGAGGAAGTCGGACCGGACCTCTCCAACAACCAATATGGCTTCAGAGCATCGCGGTCCACAATCGACGCTCTAACCGCTCTTAAGGTCCGGGCCAGAGAGGCTATAGAGGGAAGGGAGGTAGTCCTTGCAATATCTTTAGACGTTAAGAATGCATTTAACAGCCTGCCGTTCGAGACGATAATGGAGGCGCTTCGTTATCATGGAGTGCCTACCTACCTTCGGCGGTTGTTGAGGGACTACCTCCGCGACAGGATAGTGCGCTGGGAGGGCTCTGATGCGACGCTTCACCACCGACATGTGGGTTGCGGTGTTCCACAGGGTTCTGTGTTGGGACCGGTTCTGTGGAACGTCGGTTTTGACTGGCTCCTGCGCGGCCCACTGCTCCCCGGGACCAACTTGATCTGCTATGCGGACGATACGCTCGTCACAGCCCGGGGAAGGACTTACGAGGAGGCTGCGCGGTTAGGGCAGGAGGCAGCAACACTGGCCGTCGAGAGGATCCACCTCCTGGGGCTCAAAGTCTCGGTCGAAAAAACGGAGGCGGTTCTCTTTCACGGCCCACGTAAAGGTCCCCCACGAGGGGCGCGGTTAACCCTTATGGGGACAGCCATAGAGGTAGGGACCGACATGAGGTACCTCGGCCTCACCCTCGATGCCAGGTGGAATTTCGGGGCACATTTCACTCGGCTGGCCCCCAAACTGGTAGGCGCTGCAGCAGCGCTGGGAAGGCTGCTTCCCAATCAAGGAGGTCCTCAGTCCTCCTGCAGGCGTCTATACTCTGGAGTCGTCCGGAGCATGGCTCTCTATGGGGCGCCTGTATGGATGGAAGCCCTCACGTCGAAAAACAAGACCCTTCTAAGGCGACCGCAAAGGGTAATAAGCGTGAGGGCATGCAGAGGGTACCGCACGGTGTCCTGGGCAGCGGCCACACTACTGGCCAATGATCCGCCCTGGGAACTGCAGGCGGAGGTTCTGGCCGAGATCTTTAGATACCGTGCGGAACTGAGGGCCAGGGGAGAACATCCCAATCAACGGGAGGTAGAAGGGCTACGGGATGCAGCTACGACCGCCCTTCTCCCGAGGTGGAGGGCAGACCTGGAGGTGTCCACGGCCGGCAGAATAACCATAGGGGCAATTTTGCCCCAGTTCGAGAGGTGGGTCGACCGCAAACGCGGCGAATTAAGTTTTCACCTGGTGCAGGTCCTCACAGGCCACGGTTGCTTTGGAGAGTACCTGCACCGAGTTGCCGGACGAGAAGAAAGCCCCCGCTGCCACGGGTGTGGCGCAGCAGTAGACGATGTGCGCCACACAGTGGAGGTATGCTCGGCGTGGGGGCCGCAGCGGCATAATTTGTCCGATGTATTGGGTGGGGACCTCTCGCTGCCAACCATTGTATCTAAGATGCTTGACAGCGAGAGGTCATGGGAAGCAATGGCCTCCTTCTGCAATTCCGTAATGGCGCAGAAGGAGGCTGCGGAAAGAGCGCGGGAGGACGACCCTTCCGCTCCCCATATCCGCAGACGTAGAGCGGGGCGCGCACGTCGGCGTTATGCGCACTTGCTCCCCCCGCCGTAGTGGACCAGGTTGCAGGGTTAGGGGACCCTAGCTAACCAAAAGTCCACGAGTCTGAAGCGCCTCGAAATTGTCCCGGGGCGCTCTCCCTGGCCAGGCCTGTAAAGCGGGCTAGTCGCGAGGGTCAAAGTTGCATGCGTAAGCGAACCTTTGACCCTCCTTGTAAGCGAAAATGGCTGGACAATCGTTGGGGGTTTAGTGGGTAGTCTGGACCTTCTGTCCTGGAGTCCCACACACCTGTCCGGTCCCCCTCCGACTGGGCGGACGGTGCATCAATGCATTCCCCCAACGTAAAAAAAAAAAAAAAAAAAAAAAAAAAAAAAAAAAAAAAAAAAAAAAAGGTGGCTCCTGCGGACGCGAGTGACAGTTGTCCCCCCTTTGTCAAATGAGTGGGCAACTCGACTGTTAGAGGTTCTTAAGCCGCCCGAAGGCCTCTTACTCGGCTTAACGACTACTGTCAAAGACAGCAACCGGGATCAACTGCTTAGCGTTCCTTCCAAAGCACGGAAGCGCTCATTTATAGTAACCACTCAAACAGGCGGTCACCCATCCAAAGACTGACCCCTGCCGTCTTTGCTTGACCTGCGTTATCGTTTCCGATACGCAGGCGCCGCTGGGCTATGAACGCTTCAAGTATCTAATTATTGAGTAAAACAGTTAAACAAAATGACAGCACAATATTCGATGAAAAAGTAGCACATATTTATCAATTTATTTGTCTTGATATTATAACACTTTTAAACTCTCGCGCGTTGTACTAGTACATTATTTTACACGGGTCTAACGAGACATTTAAGGATGACTCACGCTAGAACGGGCCGTGTCCGGCCCGTGCCGTTTTCTAAGAAAAACGACGGCGTTTTTGCGCGGCCTTGCTAAATCCAAGCCCGGCCGACACCGGGACACTTCCGAGCCTCAGCCGTGGCCCAGCCGGGCCTGGATATGGCTCAACCGCGTAAAACGCCGTCGTTTTTCTCAGAAAACGGCCCGGGCCGGACACGGCCCGTTCTAGCGTGAGTCATCCTTTATTTACCTTTGTTTCTGTCGTTTCGACATGGGTTGCACCGGTCATGGTCGCAGATAACTGTCGTCCCATTTGTTTATCGTATGGAATTTTTTGGTCACTGGATTACATAAAAAGCAGTATAAGGGAATACATAATAACAATGAAAATAATATTAGATTCGCCCTCTTCAAGTACTCTGTAGCCAGTTGAGTGAGATTCTTGAGATCCTCCATCCACCCTGAGAATTTTGTTGTCGGGCATTCCAGAACCATGTGGTTGACACACACATACCGAGAGGAATCGCACCAGCCCCATTTATACCAGCGGTGGGCGCAGTTTCCAATGCCTGTTCTTATGTGGTTTAATTGGCACCACACCTTGCGTCGATAGTCAAAACCAGGTGGACGCGTCTTTGGGTTAAACGAAAACAGTCGTTGCCCGTTCCATTCGGACTTCCACGCTTCGTGTAACTCCCACTGGCTGTTAAGGTCCATCACAACGAGAGCTGGTGGGTTACGGGACTTGAGTATTTTTTCTCCGTAGGACGTGAGATCTTGGTGGATAGGCAGCTCTGGGTGACGTTTGATTTTAATTGCCTCTCGGAGTAAGCACTTTTTCCGACGCAGATGTGCAGGTTCTATTGCGCTTAGAGCAGGAAGCCAGCTTGTAGGGGTAGGTTTAAGGCAACAAGTAATCAGCCACTTGGTTTAAATAGTTTAGCTGCACACCCACAGAAAAAAACACTGGCGCTGTTCATCCATACCGGAGCGCAGTATTCAGCCGTCGAATAGACCAGGGCCAAGGCCATAGTTCGTTGGCAAGACGCAGAAGCTCTCCAAGTAGTTCCGGTAAGTTTTTGGACTATATTGTTTCTGGTCTTTTTTATGTTTTAGCTTATGGATGTGGTGGCTGTAAGTTAAGCTTATGTCTAGAGTAACACCAAGGTACTTGGGGCAGTTGTTGTGTTGCAGGGTTGTGCCTCGAAACCTTACACTCAGTGTCTTTACGTGCGAGCTAGATGCATAGCAGCATACCTCGGTCTTCGAAGGATTTGGGCACAGTCGCAAACAAGAAAAAAAGTCGTCCAAACTGGCCAGATCTTTCTCCAGTATGGGCTCGGTACCTTCCATATTCCGGTGTTGGGTGATAATCGCGAGGTCATCAGCGTAGCCAAATTGTCGTGACATGGTATCGGGGATGTCATGCACACATAAATTAAACAGTATAGGGGCCAGGACTGAGCCCTGTGGGAGTCCGTTATTGAGCACCCTAATATTACTGGCGAATTCACCGAGGAACACTTGAAAGGTTCTGTTTGTTAACATGTCCTCTATAAGCCTATATAGTTTCATACATGGTAAGATTTTGAGTAGTTTATAGAGCAAGCCTTGCTTCCAAACTGTGTCGTAAGCTGCCGTGAGGTCGATGAATGCTGTGGATGACTTTAAGTTTTTGGTTTACCCATTTTCGATGTGAGTGGTCAGTGCCAGGACCTGATCGGAGCAGTTGCGATTTGGTCTAAAACCTGCTTACTCCGGTGGTATTACAGCATTAATTGTACCCTGGATGCGGTTGTAGACAAGCCATTCCAGAAGTTTGTATACAACGCTGAGCAAAAAGATTGGTCTGTAGCTATCTGCTTTATCCTCTGGTTTATCTGGTTTAAGCATTGCAACCACTTTGGAACGCTTAAGAGCCGACGGTATCTTGCCAGTGTCTACTATTGCTGAATGAAACTTCGTCAGCCATACTGTCGTCCCAGCAAGTTGTCAACGGAGGTATATTATGGGTGCATAATATTCCACTACCTACCCTCCAAAAGTCGATAGAGTTGACAAGTCGGTAAATAAATATCAAAATAATAAAATAAAATAATAATTTAAATATGTCTTTATATTGTTTTGAACATGTCTCGATTGCGATAATTGAAGTGATAAATGCTGAAAGTACAATCATCTTTGCGCGTGGTGGTACCTATGTGTGCGTGTGCAGCTACGCAGGTTTGATTTGTGTGGCAGTGAAGCGGCAGACGTCGTTATAGGCCTATTGGGCAGGCACATGCAGAGATGCACACACACAGCCGACGACATAGATGAGTTGACCTATCTAAAGCATAATTGAACGAAGTGGTCCGTTTCAGCTTAGGCCAAAATTCTTTCGTATGTCCGGATGTCCAGATGTCCCGCTATCCGACTGTTCTTATCTACAGCTCACATTTCTCAACCGTCTCTCGTGAAGTTTCGTGTGCAGGTTCAATAATTATAGATATTTTTTTGTCAATCCGGTTGTACGAATTAAAAAATATAATTATATTTTTGGATAATGAGATATTCTTAACAGTTCTATAACTCACAGATCCACTAGTTTTACTATCATTAATAACGGGTCCAATACAGTAAAATAGTCTGCCTAAAATATTACGTACCTACATCATGTCTGTTGCGTTTCGAATAGAAGCCTCGGTTGGTTCCCGTAGTGTTCATCACCTGACGATAAATATTTACCTCATTAGTTCTCGTAGCTTCAGGCCCCGTAGCATGGATGACCTTATCACGCAACAAGTGACAAGATAGAGCATCCGTCCCTGGCTGACACCGTTCGATAGAACGAGACGACGCTGTTATCCTGTCACTTGTCGCGTGATAAGGCCCATCCATGCTACGGGGCAGGCTAAATGTGCCTTACACTGTAAAATGTACCTAGGTTCGTTCATGTCACTTTGGAGCAAATAAAACTCGACCGAATCTCAGAAAGATCGAAACTACTTTGGGCGACCAATATTATATCGCACACACACCACACGCTTTGCAAGTTTTTACAAAGTCCTTCTTTTTCTGTTCCTTCGTTGGACCCATCTTAGTTTAATATTGTTGACTTTTACAGGTCGGAATTTATGTACAATAATTCAAATAATATTTTAATTGCGTGTTTTATCTAGAACTATCTATTATGTTTTATCTATGTTTATTTACTAGGATGACTCACGCTAGAACGGGCCGTGTGCGGCCCGGGCCGTTTTTAAGAAAAAACGACGGCGTTTTTGCGCGGCCGGGCCGTGCACACCGAGCCGCTTCCGAGCCTCGGCCGTGGCTCGGCCGGGCTTGGGTATGGCTCGGTCGCGCAAAAACGGCGTCGTATTACTTAGAAAACGGCCCGGGCCGGACACGGCCCTTTCTAGCGTGAGTCGTCTTTTATACGTAGGTATCTTTAAATTGTGCAGTATTCAATAAAACTTATAGTGCAACATTTATCTCCGCCACAAAACACGATTGTAGATAATTTCCACCGCAGCAGCACAAAGTGCACTTTTCCGCGCTACACTGTTCCGTGATATATCACATTTATCCACAAATAAAAACCGCAGACGGTAGAAACTAGGACAATTTGATTTGAGAGCTTCGCCATTATTCACACAGGAAAATTTATATTTACCATCACGATCTTATATTTCCCTGTACACTTTTTGCAACTTTGTTCTTTATTTTTTATGTGGCAGGGTTGGTTATTGAATGACGTTTACTGCGTGTTACGATGTTGGGAAAATAAGTGGTTATCTCCCTGTGGAAAGGGTGTGACAAGTTTGACGTGTGTTCTGAGATTGTGTTTACATTATAGTCGGGTGGTTAAACGATAGAGTTATTTCTGCGAGGTAGTATATGTTGGTAATTTCAAGAAACCGGGCCAATAATATACTCGTACAGTGCGTGAAATAGTGTGAACAATAAGCTAAGTGCTACTTAGGTATATATTTCTTTGTATTCGTTTTTTTCTATAAGTGAGACACTTTAATTAGTTTAATTGGCTATATGGTTTTACAATTGTGTGTATGAATAGTAGGTATCCCATCGTATTAATAAATAAATAAATAAGATTATTTAATTCGGCCGATTTTTTTTAAAACTGTTATTGGAATTTGAATCTTCTACCTTGGTCAGTAGAGTTGCTTTTTGAATGAAATAATTCGATGCAATTCAAATAATCTCAAGTTTAAATGCCCAATTTACTGTTTTTTTTCCGGTTGAGAGATCCAAGAGCAAATTACAATGTTTCTTTATCCTCATAAATCTGTGACTGGCAATATTGTGATGTCACACAGCTGATCTTCAGTCCAACTAGAATTGAGTGACATCATAAATACATGATGTCCCCCGCAAGGTGCACTGATGACCTGGTAAAGGTCGCGGGAGTCCGCTGGATGCGGGTGGCGCAGGACCGGCCATCGTGGCACTCTTTGGGGGAGGTCTATGTCCAGCAGTGGACGTCTTTCGGCTGATATGATGATGATGATGATAAATACATGTCACAATGAAAATCTAAAATACATGCCAACCGTTTAAAGAGATATAAAGAGTGTAACAAAAATGATGGCGATCCGCATAATTTCCACCAAACGGCTCGCATCGCATCGGATGCAGAGAGGCAGTTATTAAAATCGCATTGTGACTAGAAATAAGTATATACACAAAAAATATTATCTGTTCTTTTAGGCAATTATTTGGAGGGGAATTTTTATCGCGAAGAAAACATTATGACCGACACAAAAACTTGCTTGTAGGGTAGAGGAACCAAAAGATGAACACCACCCAATAGTTGAACGTTTTGTTGTAAAATTGAAATAAAAAAATCGCGATACATTTTACGCCTTCGGGATATTTTTTTCCTAACGCATCATCCCTTTGCCGAGGCTGGCATTTAAACTCCCATACAGTTCCCACACACACACGGCTGTGAGCGGTTGTCGCGTCGAGGTGTCGCGCCTAAATCACCGTTTGTATGGAGATTTAATTAAGGAAGGCGCTATTAAATTTAAGCTCTAAATTATGTATAAAATGGAATAAAACGTCTACATGGATTGTTTTGCGTGATATAGATTCTTGATTATTGCCTTTAATGGATTATCTATCACAAATTGCGTATTTATTATTAATTTAAGAGATATTTAGCGTTCAACTAACGGTTCCAACTTTTTGTACCTGAGCCAATAGATGAACGGCGTTCATCTACTGGGCAAGGTATAGTTTTTTCAAATGCTTATATAAATTCTTATTGAAAAGGTACATAAAACTTTTATGGCTCAAAATAATCGTTTTTTAACTGTTGATTTTTGAACCAAAAGTTGAACGTGAGTGTCCATTCGCAACACGGTTATTTTGGGCTTTGTTTTACTATGAAAAGCACAATTGTTCAACAAAGAACCGCTGCCCAGAAGATGAACGAATAAAATTAGTTCGTTCAACTTTTGGCTTCGATTCCAATAAGTGAACGCTCTGTTAAATTTAGTCCGTTCATTCCTTTGCCATCGTGCCCAATACATGAACGAACAAAATTTATTCGTTCAAGTTTTAGGCAAGGGTTAGTACAATGAACATCTTAATAACAAAGATACGTAATAAATATGAAATCAGACTTATACATATAAAACCCAACAATTTATCTATTTTAATCTAATGATAAATTAATAAAAAATGTTTTAATGATTAAAATGTAAAAAATAATTGCTTATAATTGTAACCATATGAAAAGGGTACATTTGAACTGTTTTATTCTGTGTTTAGTATCAATATTGTGATTGTTAACTAGTATAAATTGCTATAACAATGATTATATAATAACTAGACCAAAAGTCAGAGGCTGCGCGGTGTTACGTTTTTCTTCGTTCAACTATTGGTGTTAAAATGTTCAACTATTGGGCACAGTGTTCATCTTTTGAGCAAAATGACATACTTTAGCATAAAACCATTTTTAATAAAATACTGTATTGTAATAGGATGGTTTAAAATAGTCATATCTAATCTCGACTATATACGAAATCGTATAAAAAAATTAAATGTAAACAAACTAAATCACCATTCCTCGAAAAAAAATTGTAAAGTTGGGATAGTCGCTTAAACGTTCATCTTTTGGTTCCTCTACCCTACTTATCAAATTGTATTCATTAAAAATTTATTCCCATCCAACAAGCTTAGGTACTTCACAAGTAATTCCTGACTTAATATTACACTATAATCATAAATTCATATACCGTTACAAAGAACGCGACTCTAGAGTTTAGCTCACAAAGGATCCAGTTCAACCGGATGCATGTTTAATGCGCGCCGCAGCGCCCGGGGTGTAGCGCAGTCTTTATCTCCGAGTACCATTGTTATATTATTAAAGGCCATAAGTCACGTTGTTTCTATATGAATATAAACTTTTTTTGAAAGTTTACGATTATACTTATAAGATTGACATTCAGTAAACACATTATCGTGTAACTTTGTGTTTAGACGTAAGTATATGTAGGTCGACTGCTAAACTGATACAGCGTGATAGAGATACATCAAACGGTAGGTATACCTACCACTACCGCATTCCGCCCGGTAACCGTTGACTTCTCCCGTCTTGCCTTGTTCGATCACAGGCGCCCTCTCAGTAAAACGGCCTATTAATGACAAATATTCTAAAGATTAATAGTGTGGACGACGCGTGGCGCCGACGTGGTCGATGTGCGACAGGCCTGGGTTTGACCTTCGCGACCTCACAGTCACCTAACAAGGGGCGTTTAAAAACCGCGGCGGGCGAACCGCGCGTTTCAACCGCGGCGGGTGAACCGCGGCGGTTGAACCGCTCAGCGTGTTTTTAAACGGCCGTAACGCGCTTTGATAGCGCAGGTGCTCTAGGGGAGCACTAATCCCGCAGACTGAGCTGCACTGTTGAAGGATGGGGTGGGGGTGACGATAAAATAATACTTGGCGAAAAATAAATGAAACGGTATAATAAAATAATGAGACACAAACTACTGATTAAACTTTCCCTATCACAATTTCCTACTTCCTATCACATTTCTTTGACTTTGCTCCCGTCTTTTTAGCCAATCAGAGAAATCAACCTGAACCTTGACCATTCTTGCACCATAATATGCAATAAAACTCTATGCATACGTAGTGTACATTTTTATTTCACATTTTATGTAACTCTAGTTACCGATGTCCCTTGTTGACGGACTAGATCGGGATATAGTCTCAAGTTGGTTTCTTTACAAATAATTTGGCTGTCTCTCCCTCAATTATCAGGGGTTCTCCCTCTATCGATCTTTATGAAATAATTACTGGAGGTACCTGGTACCTTTATCTTTACTTTAAGCTATTTTCTTCGTCTGTACTTATGGTACTTAGGTCCTAAATAAATTACGCGCTTCTTATATGAGCCGTTTGCTTTATGGGCTTAATCTGGGCACAATTGCCGTCCTTATGTGAAGGAATTATAATTACACATCCTCTCTCTTCGTGGCCCGTAGGCCTTATCGTTCACATACTATACAACACCATTTCTCTTCGTGGCCCGTAGGTCCTACATTTCACAAACTACATTCTGTCGCCCACAAATAGGTACTTACCAAACAAACCCATTTTTTTATTCATGACACTTGTATGTTTTAGAAACAAATTAATTCATTTTATGAAAAACTGCAATCATATTGATAACCTCCTCCTTTTTTAGAACTCGGTTATAAATAATATTTTCAACACACCTGCTCGTAAAGTAGGTCTTATTACAGCGTATTTACACTGATAATGCAGAATATTACCCATGCCGTGCCTTTTACATTACATTATCGCACTAGTGCCTTTTCATTACATATCTTTTTAAATATTAGCAAAATAATGCAGAATATTACCCATGCCGTGACTTTTACATTACATTATCGCACTAGTGCCTTTTCATTACATATCTTTTAACATTTTCATTTTTTATTATTTTTTTTTTCCTCGCAAATGTGTTGAAAAACGTCGTATGAAACACGTGAGCATTGGTCATTAAAACCGACTGGAGTGTAATGACCAACATAGCACACTTGTATCATAATGTACTATTATTGAAATGATTACAATCTATTCATGTGTGCCATACATTTGGAATAAAATAAGACGTGGCCGGGAACACCCCGTATCATCAAACCCTACTAATAATAATAATAGTACCTACATAATAATATTACCTACTAACCTGGCCGAAAACAATAAATGTCTCAGATCGCAGATATTTGACGCCCGAGCCGAACAAAAGAGCGATAAATATGTGATCTGTGACTTTCTTTATTACCACCTGTGGTGAGTAAGTACAACACTTTATGTCTCCCCTGGCCAGTAAATGGGATTTTCCGCACGTCCAGCGGGCAGTAATGACCACTTTCTGGCCAGTCGTGAAGTAATAAACTACAAGGGCAGTAAAACTCAGAACGCATCAGATTTCAGGCATTGCAAAAACAATAGGCTTGTTGCGTGGTGTTAAAATTGATAATCGTGTTGCTAAATGGATCGTAAACCATCAAATGATGTAATAAAGTATAAATTACAAAATATAATTCAAATCAAAAAAATATATGAACCTTGAAAGTTTAGAAAAAAAGTTTTTTATTTATTGTCCAAGAGTAAATTTAAAGGTACCAATAGAATCCTTACACTTTTATAAAAACAAAATTATACCACAACTATGGACCTAAACGCAGTATTTCGCGACCGAAACAGCAATTTACTTCATTTTCCATGAAACGGTTAGTGCAAATTACCAAGTACAGACTTCCAAGAGACAGGCTCAGCCTAGTTTGGTGTCTGATGGATATTCATAATTTGTAAAAACTTATTTGTTAAATAAATATAAATAAATAAATAAAAAAAATTGCAACATGTGACGTCATACTTTAAAGCCAATCAGTATGAATCGTTTCCGCTGTTGTTAGCGAGGTCCTTCTTTAACTCGATTTATTGGGTATTAATGTTCTTTAAATGTAGTTGCTTCCATACAAACATTTGTTCCTCTACAAAAACTGGCATCGTAAAAAAAATTACGGTTCAAGCCCATTATGCGAACTGAGATTTCCTTTTCCAGCAATTATGTTTGTTTGTTTGTATATATGTTAACAATATCTGTATGTTTGTTGCAGATGGCATGGCGCGGTGACGCATGATGCAGGTGCCGCTCGCCGCGCTGCTGCGGCTACTGCTTATTGCTGGTAAGTTACGTCTTCATCATCATCATTAGCATCATCATCAACATAATCTTCATCTTCATCATCAAAGCCTCGGGGGCGACTCTTTGTCGTTTTCAGCTCTTCTTGTATTTATAGACTTCCAGACAGCTTGATTTGAAATCCGAATGCTGTCCAGCCAGCACTGTACCTGTGCGACCTCTACAATACCTAAATGGAAGAATAAATAACTTTGACTTTCTTTGACCGTCTTGTGAACGGAAAAGACGTTAATTACGACTCCTACATACAGCAGGAACTTAGCCTTTCGTTTGGTGGAGTTGTTGAATTAAGGCATACGATTCTTTTTTTACAACGTAACTGAATTCGAATTTGAACTGAATAAAAGATCTATCGAACATTAGTCGTTAACGAACCGGATTCCCCGGGTTTGCTCCGGCATAGATCGGTAATGCGATAAATAGCTGTCGATTGAAAAGTCAATTAGCAGGGCAAATAAAACGATTTTGTCGCTAACGACCGGGGTAATTTGTTCCGGGAGTAAATCAATATTATGTGATGAGTAATTAAGATATGTACTTATGGAGTATGTACAGGAAAAAGTAGGCACCAATTATTTGAAAAAGCGTCCACTAAAGGAAGGCTGACACGGGCTGTCCTGTTGTAGTTGCGTCCAGCGTTTTTTTTCGGAGGTTGAGAGTGAATTGAAATGCTGGATGGAATGAATTGGTGTATTGGCCTACCTAAATCACCAATTCAATGAGAACACTATTAAACTATATTATATTTAACATGAATCGAAAACATCTTCGCAAGCATATACCAATATAGTTTCAGAAAACATATAGATGAGATCTGTGACAGTTAATCTTTCTAGTCAGACTTTTATTTTTCAATCCAGCCTAAGCCAGCCTTGTTGTGTAACATGGCAATTAGGTACATGTGAGATCAGAACGGGTGTGTGACTGAATAAGTGTTAGGGTGAATACCTACTTGAATATCCTCAAAGTTGTCCCACTCCCAAGCTAAGTTTTCTTATAACTGGCTGTCAAGCATGCAGTACTTATTGCTGTCGTGTTACCGCCCCTTTACCGCGCATCTCGCACCAATCAGCCCACAATTTGTCTGCTTTACCTAAAGGTACAGAATTCTTACGGCATTAAGTTCGCCTTTAGTATTAAAATTCTTGGTATGTGCAATAAAGGTAAATAAATAAATAAATCAGCTGGTCGATTGCGTAACGTCCAGTACAGTACGTTATGTAGGTAAATCTTAATTTGATGTCATTTATATTGTAAAATCCTGAGGGGATTTTACTAACGTAATATATGGGGAGAGCTATAACCTGTCAATCCTAACTCCTACTGCCCTAAACAACCCCAGAGCCCTAATTCCCTAGCCCTATCGTAGATTTAACATATACATATATAAATAAGAATGCCTGCACCATGAGACCTACGGGTTACAGACGGAAGGTTGGAAGGAAATGGGTAAATAGGTAGGATATTCACTGCCAACTGCACAGACTCTTGCAGTTGATTACGGCTAAAGGTGTCTTGGCCACAGTGAATTAATAATAGCCCTAAATAGCTCAGTCGCCCAATGTCCGTGTGGTAAGGTTCCACAAACGATGGAGCACATGTTGTCTTGCCCAGCGTGCCCGCACGCCTGCTCTAAGTAAGACCTTCGAGACGCGAAAACGTCGCCACCTTCTGGTCCCGCACAATTTGAAGCCATCGACACGAGAAGAAGAAGAGTGAAGTAATATACCCTGGTCGATGACATCATATTTATACTGAATTATACATCTGTATTTTTTGTTTGGTTTTCATGACAAAGTGTGTTTTATATATCTAGGGTTAGAATTCTAGTGGCATTTTTAGCACAAGTAGTGCAGTGGAGTCGCCATTGTATTTTTTTTTATTTGAATAACTGTTTTTCAATATATTATGTAGATTTCAAAATATTACATGTCAATAAATTTTACTATTTAACTAAAATGATTATGTATTCAAGACCTTGAACAACTTGCAACTGGAATTAAAGTTTCAAAATGTTAACGTAGCATTCCTCAGAATTTGAGCATGATTGCCAAAATCAACCATGTCTCTCACTACGTCAAAGTCCGGACTTCTATTTAATACAAGTTCTAACTTATTTCGTACAGTTTCAGTTCCATGCGATGCCAATGTACTCCTTACGATGTCAGTTATTAGGAACGATTCATGGATTGGAATATGTGTACACTCTAATTGATTAATTGATTCTGGTATAATTCTATAGCAGTTTATAAAATCCAACTTGTTTTTTAAATTTCTATGGCCAAATAAAGCTTGAACCTCTCTGATTGCTATAGCATCCCTACTATTTAACCGCATTACAATGCGTTTTATATCTTCAAAGTAGGTAGCATAATAAAAACTAGCTTCTAACCCCATCTAGTAATCACTGGTTCTGGTGGTAACGGTATGTTCGGAGCATATTGCCTAAAAATTCGGATCCGTTGAGGGGATTTCAAAAATATTTTTTTGACATTTGATATCAAAGTATTTACTAAACTGTTTTCCGATCGAATTTGCTCCTTGCGACTCTATGTAGACCGTGAGCTAAACAAGTTACATGTTTAACGTTCAAATATGTCTTCTTTAAAATTTTACCAGCGGCAATCATATATGCGGCACTGTCTGTGCAAAATATCAAGAATTTATTTATATTAACTGTGTAGTTAGCTTCCCATAAAAACCTTAAACTTTCGTCAACTATAGAAGCAATTGTATTGGCATTAACTAGGGTCACAACTTTACAAGCTAACAAATAAGGTTTTTGTAAATTGTCTTCCAAAGATTTCACAATTACATTTACGACAGGATTCCCAAGAGCGTCAAGTGTTTCATCTATAGTTAACCATAAATTACAATTGAAAAATGTGAATCTTATTTTGTTAACTATAGTCGCGTATATTCTTGACAAATAAACTTTTCTCAAAAGACTTTGTTCGGGTAACTTTTTGTTATTTGTGCATTTGCAGCAAATATATTTATCGAAAAACTTCCGAAACTCCGGGTGATTTACCCTATTCCACGGAATATTGCACGCAATCAGAAATATGCACAAGTCATACAAAGCCATCTTGGTCGCCGCAGTTCAGTCTATGGTGATTGCTGTTAATATGTTTTAGTATATTGTACTTTTTCATCTGCGTGAGACGTATGTTACATGCCGAACAATAGATAGAATTGCTCTCTTCGCTATAAGTAAGTTCTTGGTATAGTTCAATCCATCGCAGAATTGTTTCAATTTGCGGAGAACTCATTCTATTTCGTTATGTAAATTATGTTGAAGATAAAACGAAATTGCGTTACTTCTTACAAATTAATGAAAATATTTCTGAGTCGTCGAACTTGACCGAAACATAACGTCAATGGTACAAGAGTTAGTTGCCGGGACTTTTTGGTCAACCAAAAGAAGAAATAGGTTTGTAATATAAGTTATACATACAAGTTAGGCTATATGCCTGTGGCCCATAACCGAGGCGAAACATCCATTTACTATAGAAAATAAATATTATTTTCAATGTACGCTGCCGCCGTCATCAGTGTACTTGAATTGACGTTACTTGTCACGCTTTAATCACAACTAAACTCGCAGTACATTGCAGCCTAGAGTAATCTTAAAAGGGTGGTAAAAATTTAAATACGCGTTATTTTCAAAGGTCGCTGAACAAATGTTAGTGCATATTAGGAATACAACTTACATTCTAATTTTTCGCCCCGGTTGTGGGCCACATGCTGTATTAGAAAAACTACTCAAAAAGTTTTTACCGTTGTCGAGGTAATCTAAATTATCAGTAGTATACTGAAACTTATTCCAACGGAAAATTGAGATTGTAAATAGAGAAAAAATTCCACATTTTAACAAAACATGTGTTATGTTTTAATTTAATGAATCAATTTACTTGTATGTAACTAATAAATTTTATTATGCTTTATTGATTTATCATTTATCATTTATCAATCATTTATTCATTCATTCATTCAATCAAAAAAATATAAAAAGGACTCCACTGCTCTTTGTTCACCCAATGCCACCAAAATTCCTAACTCTATTTATATCATTTCTTTTGTATGTGTTTTTGTTGTCACGAATAAATATTTGATTTTATTTTTTTTGAATACAAATAGTCCTTTTCTTATAGGATGTACTCATTTTGTTAATTCAACTACGAGTAAACAGCCATCGCACTTTGGCCACGCTCTGTGCTACGGTGCAGTTTCTTGTCCCAAATATTGATGCTGATGCTACGCATGTTCAACGCACGTGATTATAATTATATCTAGGAGTACACAGTTGAGTTATCCTAATGCTCGTGAAAGGTTACGTAGTTTTACCCCTTAGGAAGCACTGATTGAAATGTGGGCGTGCGACCCTACTGACTTGACTGACCGTTGATACTCACTGACGGCGATACCGCATAGCGCACCGATTCCGCACAGACAAATTCGTAAGTGCCCTAATTTGAAACTTTTCTCATTTGTTTAATCGTTTATGAAACAAGATAATAACAAAAATGTAATAGCCATAGTCATGGTCATTTATTGCAACCATAGTTCTGTACAGATCTTCACAACTAGGTACATTGAGTCTCATATAGGCCCCGGCCGTGCATGGCAATGTCACATCAGATAAAATAATAAACCATAATTCAAAATTATTTAACATCAACGGACAATGTTACACTACAAACACATTATTAACGAGCATACCTACAACACATTAAAATTGATATTTGGTAATTAATAGTACAAACTAAAATGGGTACGTAATTATTTAATAATTATTGCATTTATCTCATACAAAGCTATCAAAGTGTGGTATCTTACTGTGTGAATTCCGATCTAATAGGTTGTAACTTAATTACGCATTAGGCTGATTCACAGTGATTGAACCAAATCGCCATTTATTTAAAACCCAATTGTTGTTAGTTTCTGACAAATGTGACTATTTATACGACAACATCCGAAGCCTGTAATTACTTATATAATTATCTAATGGAATAGCACCTCAAATGAATAGAAGGCAACCTACGGATAAGTTTCGTGTATGTCCGACTTGACATTGCCCAAAAGTAATACTTTTTACCCTGGAAATCAATGCACATATCATTTAGGACTGATCACATGTCTACAATACGGTCTCGGCTCCCCTCCTCTTTGCATCGGTTTCCTCATTACTGAGGGTCGTGGTCATACCACTGGAACATCTTTTCTCGGATGATGTGTCTCCATCAAGTCTCCATCTCTTCCCGAGTGCAGATCGTCGTGAACGGTTGTATCGAGGGGTATTTCGTCTGTTCAGCGTACCCCCCATCATGACCCTCCCCTATTTTGAAATTCCTTAATATACAGGGTGCTCCCGGGAATTTCCGTTAACTTTGGCATGGTGCAGAGTACATTCTCAGAAACAAATTAGCATAATTATTTTTTGAAAAAAAAAATTTTTTTTTGTACAAAATAATTGAATGTAGCATTAACGGATATTATTTTATTGTACAAGGGCCTTGAACACACATGAAATAAATAAAAATATGTAAAAAAATATGTAATATCTACTACAAGAAGATTTACAAAGTGAGCCTTACAAAATTTAAAGTCTCTTAACTGTGAGGTCATATGTCACAGTTAAGAGCTATTTACACTGGTTAAATCTGCAAAACTGATTAAATTAAACATTTAATATCTTGATAACAGTAGGAGTTAAGATACTACTGTCTTGGAGAAATTAACTTTATTTGATCTAAACTATGCCCCCTTGCAATTAACGGAAATTCCCTGGAACACGTTGTATGGACAGCCCCTTGATGATGATGTTGTGAGGAGACGCTTGGCCGGAAACAGGCGGGCTGTCAATCGTGTGTCCCGTTCATTCAGCCCGATTCCCTTAGGTTGGAGCCTCAGGTTACTGTCCCGGCGGCGTACCCACATCAAACTGGACACAACAACACGAACCGCCCCTTGGTCGCTTGCCTTAGATTTTCCCAGTAATAACGAATTTCTCGAGGTTATCACTGTCTTTCCTGGCCTGGCGATGTGACCAAAATACACGAGCACCCTGCGTAAGCAAGTACCTACTGGACAACCTACAATCATACTACATAAATCTAACTATGTAGTTAGATTTAAAGCTCAGCTAGGATCGATGCATTGGTATTGTCCATGGTATACGCAACATTTTTCGGTATACGTAAGATTTTACGGTCTCGGCTAGTTTTTACTAAATATACTTAATATCTACTTGTACTCGAACGTTTCTTATGCTCCTAGGGACCGATCTAGTTTACCCTTATAGATGAAACCTTAGAAATGCCAGACAGGGCGGGCCCTAGACACATTAATAAACAACCTTATCGAGATTCCAACCCTCTTAGGTACTCATTACCACTACCAAACACTTCGTCACAGCTTAACCAGAGTAAGTTTGACATCCGATTACACATAGTTGATACGAATCTTGAGGTCTAAGTATACTGGGCTTTAGATAGAGACAATCAAAAGCATTTTGCGAATATTTCAGCCGGTATTACCATGTTAATTTAAGTAGACGTCATTCTATAGGGCTTTGATAGTACATACGCTGTTTTAATATTAAGTAACTATTAGGTAATATTAATATTAGGTAGGTACTTAAATATAGATGGAATCCAAAGGTCCTTGGACTATAATATTATTAGGAGTGTTTGAGAAGGGTAAAGAAAGATATCATAATTTATTTTAATGTGATGTGAGATTTGTGTGCGATAACTTGTCTACCTCTTTTACCGGACACACGTAGGTGCATATTATGTTAAATAAGGCATAACCCGTAGCGTGCTCATTCTGTGTGTAATGGAAATTCAGAGTAGCACTTTTGCTGCGATATAAGCTAAATTAATAATATTTAGCAACAGATTTTCACTGATCGACACACTGTAGGGTCGACACTATTGTGTTGTAGGATCCATCCTGTATTTAAAAAGAACGTAGGTGGAGTCGTGCGGTAAAGCCTATGTACAGTACAAAGAGATGTATGTTTTTTAATGTTACAAAATGATGTATGTATACCTTATTACTATGGCAGTATCTAGTATAAGTCTATGTATGAGTGTTTGTGGGTGTATATATGGATACATGTATTTGTAGTCGACTGTACATCCATTCTATGTTGTTTAATACTGGAGAGAGATTTTTTTTATTGAATGAGCTAACGTCGTTTCGCGCATCACTATTTACAAACAAACTTAAGTAAATTAAAAATCCACAAGCTAAACTATTTTTTTTTTGTAAAAATAATTGTACCTACTCACTTTCAGTGCCAGGAACCCGCTCTAGTAACTCTGCTCGGAGGCGATTACACAGATTATATAAAAGTTCTAACGAACAGATGCTCGGCTCTGAGTAAAAAAGCGCATGCCTACCGCTTTCCATGCCTACTAAATTTAACAATGGAGCGACCTTGAACGCGCCGGTCGCTGCCCGCACTTGCCGGCCAATAGACGCTAGGGTTGACACCGCTTAGAAATGATTTTATAATTAATAGTTGAGTGAAATAAAAACACTCACACATTCCATGCACTTCACTAATTAGGTTATTTTAATTGTTATCGTTTTTAAATTTTAATTTTTCAAAAGACTTGTAAGTTTTTCCCGAGATTCTGCCAGTATCTGAACTGCATAGTTACTTACATACATACATACATACCCTACATACAGGCATATCAACGCAGCATGTTAAATAAAAGTTAATGTCAAGTATCTCTCACCCTGTCTATGGTTACGACAGTCACAATGTAGGTACAGTCGCCATCACATACATCGGAGCAAACAAGCACGTCACAAACATCGGAACACACCTCTATTTTCAAGCCATTAGGGTTCATGTGCCGATATTTTTGAACACCTATAGTGTACCTATGTATGTGATGGCGACTGTACCTACCTATTAATCTACCAGCTACCACATATAACAATAGAAAACGAAACTTGTACTTGTTGTGTAGGTAACTTCATGTGAGTAGGTGTATCCCGACGACTGTACGAAATAAAGTTTGGTAGGTAGGTACGGTCAACCAATTTGATTCCTAGGCCATCATAGAACCTTATACCGTTGTAAACGCTATGTCAATACGGGTCTACTGCTACATTGCGTCGCTATGTAGCAGTTAAAATGACAGGGTTCTACGGTGGCCTGGGAATCAATTTGGTTGACTGTACCTACCTATCTTCGTTATTTATAACGTAGGTATACAGGGTGGGCCCTGTAACTGGAGCAAAAAATTAAACGGTCGATTATTAAGCTTTTGAACAATTATTTCCAAGTGGTTTTACGCGAAAAAAATATTTTTTTTTTGAAAAAAAAATTTAATAAGTTTACTTGTATTTTTTTACTCTTCTGGAGTGCGAGAGTGAGTAACTTTTTATTTTAAAATCACAAAACTAAAAATCACAAAACTATCTGTTGAACACAAAAATGCAAAAACTATTATGACTCATTACATGATGTTACCTCAAAATCTGCATTGACTGCCGCGATATGATCTCGTGGTGCCAAGATACCTTACTTGGAGGTCATAACTTTAGATCAAATTTCTCCGAAACCAAAAATTTTGAAAGTTAATGAACTAAAATGAATGGGACCACAAGGGGTTACTGCAAATGCTCTAAGGAAGCGTCCTTTTGAATATTTGCTCCAGTTACAGGGCCCACCCTGTTTAAATAATGTCATATTGTATAATAGTTTAAAAGTAGCATTGCAAACTTGGAATTAGTCACTAGGCATAAGTTGTTTTAAAATATTCTGATTACCTACCTGTTTCATCCTCGCCATTGCATTCCAAGCCCTTCCAAAAGGTTATAAGTCCCTATAGCAACGACGATGTTTACGCCCTTTCTTAAGCCATGCAATGCATGCACCCCGCAAAACTTGCTAAGTAAACTATTATACTACTTACGTACTTATTACTTATACTCCGGCACTGCCATTATGTCCAAATTAATTATTTAGTAGTTTCTATTGATTTTATGTTTATATTTATTCCTGTCTAGCCTGTCTGTCTAGTGTCTGCTAATAATAATGAAATCAATAGAAACTACAAAATAATTAATTTGGACATAATGGCAGTGGCGGAGTACCTAAACTTGTCGGAGGCTCGGGGTAGGTATACCTACAAAATTACCCCTGGGGGTCGCGGCTGCTTGGATTCTTACTCTAGGGGGGTCGCGCCATGAAAAAGGTTGAAAAACACTGCACTAGCGGATGTACCGCTAGCGGCGCGCAAAGTTTAGGTATAATTCTGAGTTCCCACGGCGCAGTTAGGTAGCACTGGTGATTACCTCTACAAATGGTTTTTCCTGTGTTATCGGTTACCGCTACGAAACCGTTGGCACTCAATGTGTTAACACGTTCAGGGCCAGCAACCCGCCTAGCGGGCGCTTATACGCTGTAGCCGCTTTCCGCTATCGTAAAACTACACAACTATAGTCCACTACCCCAACTATGGTCCAAAAGTAAACTCATTCATTTCTATCAATCAGGGATCGGAACCGGTTAATTGCAAAAACCTCGGTTTACCACAAATCTCGAACTATTTTATACTTCACATGTAGGACTCAGTTTTGTTTTGAGTTTTGATTGCCCAATTAGAAATGAAATTATTATCAAAAGAACGAAAAAATAACGTTTTCGTTCCCATACAAACAATACCGGTTTCCGATCCCTGCTATCAATACCGATTTCGTATTAGTATTTTTATATGTTAGTATATTGCCTGTCTTTAAGAGTCCCACCTGAGCAAGTAATAAGAGAATTGATTTGGACCATAGTTGGGTGACCTGGACTATAGTTGTGTGGTTTTACGGTACTTAGTTAGTTAGAGAACTACGGGATCGGTTTCGTACATAGCAATTCTAGATACAGGAAAAGCTACCATATTTTGAAGGCAAAATACCTTCATCAATTCAATGAAACTTTGTTCATAACATTATCCTGGCAATAGAAATGAGGATCTGTCGAGTCCTACCTAAATTTAGGGGTCCTACCGCCATCGGGGGGTATGGGGGGGGGGCGTAGCTACAAACTGGGCAAGTAAAGTGTAATTTTCAATGTTATTTTACACCCATACTTATAGGATCAATATTTTGCGACATATGAAGGGGTTTTTGTTGAAAAAAGAGAGAGTTATTTCTCAAGATGTGGATGTGTGATGGTTATCGTGATTGCTCTCATTAATTCTGAGAAACCTATATTGTTGCTTTAAATCAAAAGTGGTCAATTTAAAAGAATAATATTTTCTTCTAGACTCCTAAATTTTGATAGGACTCGGCAGATCCTCATTGCTATTGCCAAGATAAAGCAGTCATATTTAGTCTTACTTTACCACTATTCTTGGCAGTACTCACTGCCAAGAACAGTACTCACTGCCAAGAATAGTGGTTAACTGTTAATACGTATACAATGTCACGGTCAGAAACAATTCTAGCTATAGTGTTATATCTCTGAGGGATTCATCTGATTGCCCAAAATATTCACAACCTCATCTAAAGCACGGCTTTAAATTAACAACCAACCACATAATCCCCCATCACCAGTCGGGTAAAAATAATACCCGTACATATTGATTATACAAAACAATTAAAAGAAACCCAGTTTCTCTTGACCCCTGATCTTTAGAATTTTGGCATAAATTACATAGAGGATTTGGGTTTGATATGGCTTCAGAGGTCTAGTTAGGTTGGCGAGGTATTCTCGGCAGACATATCAAAGGATAAGCCACGTTACGCACCGTACCGGGCCCGATATGTCTGAGTGTCGACCGTCGCTCGGTATTTTATACTCTGCCTGCATGTTACCTTGTTATCTTAAACCGATAAACCGATTCAGCTGAAACTTGTTACAGAAACATTAGAATTTCTGAAGAAAGATATAAGATGTGTTCTTTCCCGCTAACTGGCCTTTATTATTCGGTGAAACGGGGTTAAGAATAATGTATGAAAAGTGCGATCAACGAGTTGCTATCCCCTTGGGTTATTAGGTATTGTGCGTATAAATAATGCGTCCAAAATGTTTTAATCTTACCTAAAAGTCTAACAAAATACCATTGAATTTTTATTACTACGTAAAATAGACTGAACAGATCTAGAACATTTTTTGGACGTCTTCCATCAGGCCGATTTATATTACAAATTACAAAATTATTTATTTACCAAAACAGGAAAACAATAAATACATTATCAGTGGCCCTCTAGGTCTAGCCTGTGTCGTGAGGACCGAAAGAAAACAATATTAATATTAGTTAAAATCTCGGGGAAGGGGTAGTTTTTATCCCGGAAATCATCCCCTAAGGAAGTGAAATCGGGGGTAAAAGTTGGTATAGAGCTACGATTTATACGAGCTCCACGCGGCGGACGGAGTCACGGGCAGAATTTAAGCTAGTACCTACTATATAACTCAACGCAAAATACAGACCAATATTAAACAACCCAATGTACATATATCTTGAGTCTTTATTGAGGTTCATATTAGCCATAGCCGATGTTGGGTCGGGTAATCCATTGCATGTTTGCTTTAACAAATATGATATTAGCATGCCTCGGTATGGAGCGAAGACTGAAATATATATTTACTGAGCGGGGAATTGAGAGAAGTTTGGATAATGGTATGTATTTTATAGTAGGTGAAACTTTTTTGATATACTTAGGTATTATTTTAAATAACCAGTTCTTTATTGTCCATGAAATCATTACCCAGCATGTAGTTCAACGTAGATATACAGCGCGTCTCTGTAGAAAGACCACACACGTAAAGAAGTGAAAATAAATGATAATATTCGAGGAAGGAGCTTAAAAGTTAGTGAAAATATTGCATTGTACAAAGAGTGTAATGATGGTTGAGACAGTATCCCAACAAAATTTTAATACAAGAAAAGCGATCTGTGGACAAATTTCCAACAACAAACTTGGCTGTAGTGCACTTACAACGATTGATTCAAAATTATGCAGATAATCGAGATATTGCAGAGAAATCCCCGACACGTGATCAAAATGCTCTTCTAAAGAAATATGTTATGTAACTATATTTGGACCCGGGCCAATTTTTGAAGTGGGTTGGGAAGGCTGCCTCGTGGAAAGCTAGTCCTGTTGTCTAAATTGACAGACAATACAGGCATTCTGTTTTACTCTATGAGTAATAATAACATTGCAAGGATAATACAACAAGGGTGGATAGTTTTGTGATTTAGCGCTCAGCTGAGCTTTGAAGACTCGAACCGTTAAAGCTTCACTATAGCGTTTTGCAATATTGAGAAGACTTGCGTTAGCCCTGACGGCTTAAGGCTTTAAGGCTAGTTAGTTGCACCAACTTACAAGTACAGACCGAACAACGTTAAATATGGCGCAAAACAGCTGTCATCTCATAAAAATTGACAAACTTTCCATACATTCATACATAACGGCCTCCGTAGCCCAGTGGGTAGTGACTCTGCCTACGAAGCTGGAGGTCCCGGGTTCGAATCCCGGTCAGGGCATTTATTTGTGTGTTTATCACGAATATTTGTTCCTGAGTTATGGATGTTATATATGTATATAAGTATCTATATGTATGTATCTATTATATATATCATCGCCTAGTACCCACAACACAAGCCTTATTGAGCTTACCGTGGGCCTAGGTTGATTTGTGTAAGATTGTCCCGTAATATTTATTTATTTATTTATTTATTATTATTTATTCTGATTTTAACGAACACTGCTTACGATTACGGATGATTTGGTGCAACCCATCCTGAGTAAGGGGGGATCAAAGTCAGACAGGCAGGTCTATCCACTAAGTTATCCCATCAACCCCAAGGCAATTAAAGATGGAGTAATAGAACCCATAATCCATCCACCGTAAACCCGTAATCCTGCATATTTGCTTTACCATATAAAATTAACATACATGAGCTCGAACCGAAATGATGTGTTTACTCGCTCCGTATTTGCAAAGATAATGGTGGTTGCGGCTTGTAATTATAACAAAGAGATTGTTTTCAGTGTAATGCTTAAAATCATAATTCTTCTAGGTAAAATGTTAGAATGTAATGCGACTAATACATATTTAGGTATCATGTAAACATTACTCATGAGTATGAATAATTTCTCAAATGGATTAATAGAACATTTACATTTACGTGAGCATTTAGAATGGCATTCGGGTTTATATTTCTCTCTCGCTTGCTTCTACATGGTCCACTCTAACGTTTAAACTCGGCAGCTGCACTGTTCCTTCTGAACTTCGCAGCGCACACTGGAACTCTATCAGCGACATCGATACGAATACATATATGTACGATATAGTGCATTGTGCATTAAGGGCCGTAAGAAGGGGATTACTAACGAGAGTCTATTAGAAGCCCGACGAATGAGTCGAGTTTGTAATCCCCTTACTGCCCGTGATACACACAATGTTTTTCATCACATTTGCGAGGAAATAAATAACTACAAAAGACAGAAAATCTAAGTTTCGTACAACTGCACCACTCAAAAATTGACGAAATTGACAACTTCACTTTCATATTTGAGAAGGGCGAGGGGGCGTGGCGCCCCATGATTTTTTTCAACAGAGAAGAATTCTTGTGACGCGCGGCCAACTAGATTTGCCAACCAATTTGTTTGATTTGTTTTTAACCAATCAGATCACACACAAGCTCATAATTCCCTAGGGAGTTATAAATCCATAACTCCCGCGGGAGGTAAATCAGCTATAGCTGCTCTATAAACTTGCCTATAATACACCCTTTACGAGCAAGTGTGATAAAAAATAAATAACCTATATAATAAACGATTTGAGGAACCTAAATACTTTTTTAAGAGAACTCGGGCTGTTTCAACATATCATCAATGGCCGTGGTCTTCATTGCTGACGATCGTCTCTGAATTGAACCTTTTTAGATGATTCCAACCTGTGTTCGGCTTTATTCACCGCGAGTATAACGTGACTTCATTACTCATATGTGTTGATAACGCAACAACTGATCAAAACTTTGCCAATCAGCGGTGGTTCACCAATGACAAGCTGTGGCTAAGTTTTAACCAAGTCAAACGCACTACCTGGCAGAATGGAGATACATTACATTTTGAAGGCCTCCACACACCGGTCACGTGTGCGGGTCGGGCGCGGGCCCGCGCAAGTTGTAAAACATTGAAACTACACTTCAAACACACATCGAACGCGGGCCCGCGGACCGGTGTGTGGAGGCCTTAAACAACCGTGACATCCGTGCCGTATTTCGTATGAACTCTGTAGGGACTTACGGCCTTTTGGCTGGGGCGGTAGTGTAGTGTTTCGGTGTACCGCGATAATATTATCTTTTTTATTTAAGTGAGTGCATTGCCAACAAACTGCTTTGCAGTTTGGCGAATCTTTAGGTTAAATTACTAAAATTGTATTTTTTTGAATCCAAAAAAAAAAACTTCTTCTAAATGATAAAATACTCTAAAAAGTCATGGAAAACCAAGTCAAAGACACTATAATTACTACGACATAAGTGCCCAGTGCTCTCCGAAGATATTTAATGATTTACATGCCACGACATTGTGATGTCAAATTTCATTACTTAGGGATCACAAATTTGAATAAAAAAATATGCAAATTCAATAATTTTGAAACACTAGGACTAGGAACGATAATATAGGATAACTGCGGATATTCTATGGCGTCATCCTTATTTTTTTTGCTCCTGTTACAGGCCACATCCCGTACGTCCCTAGATACACTGTATACATTTTGCTTGCTAAACAAAATCAGATCAAACATTAGGCACAGGAATAAATATAATAAAAACCTAAACATACAATTACTAGTGTGCGTTGTAAGTAGCAAATAAAAGGAGTCACACCTCAGTGAAGCCTTAAAGTCCTTAAACCCAAACTAAAGTAGGTTCTAAACTAAATAAAAGTGATATAGTTAATATCTCCTACACCAGCTCAAGTTGACTAAACGCGGCAGTTTGTCCATAGTTAGGTGCAGTTACTAGACTGAGAATAAAACTCATTTGTTAGCCAACTAAAGTGGCCAAGTTTGCTGCAGAAAAACTTATCGTCTTTCCTTCACATTAATATAAGGCAAGACTGACAATATAGTTATTAAAAGAAGTACAATAACTTGCACAAGGACATAACAGAAGTCAAGCTAGGAGATATATTTGTTACAAGAAGTACAATAGAGTTTACTATAGAACATACAAGATTATCAGTGCAAATCAAAACTAAAATGGCTATTAGGCATTAGCTACCTACGAATCTTCAAATAAATAAATAAAATAAATATTTTTGTACAATCTTACACAAATCGACCAAGTCCCAAACTAAGCAAAGCTTGTACTAGCTATACATATACGCTTAGACGACGATATACATACTTATAAATAAATAAAAATAAAAAAATAATAATAATAATAATAAAAATAAGCCCGCAGGGCAGCTTGTGGCGAGCTGTTGGGGAGTAACGACCCCACGGACCCGAGTGCTCCCGAGAGTCGGTCAGGGCCTCCGTCTCCGGCGTGTCTTCGTCGGTCGGAGTGGAACCCCAAGGGGGCCCGCAGGACTCTCAGCTCTGGCTTGCCTTCATTGGCCGTCCAGAGAGGAGTCGTCAGAGCTATATGCTCCAGGGGTGGAAGTGTTAAAGGGCATAACGCCGCGAGTAACTTCGGAGAAAGCGCAGCACCACCTCTCGACACCCCTGAGCCGCTCACCCGGTGTTGCTCCTGGCCGTCTGTACGACGACGCTTTCAGGGGCCCATCTAATGAGCGGCTAGTCACCGCCTGCCTCGATAACTTTGTGTATAACAATGTTATGGCAGGTGTCCGGACCTTTTTGCAATAGCCCAGTTTTTGCAATAGCCCACCCAAATCTCATCACCATAGAACCTGTTCTCTATCCATATAACCCACAATAGTCCCAACGCCTGTTGGAACCGGTTCACGGGTATCTACCGATGTACCAGTGAATGGGTTCTAGCAGGTGTATTACATTACATTAAACTTCGTCTCCAAAGGGCCTCTACGTGTTGGATCTATATCCCCACGCACGCCTTCCAAAGGACCGGGCTTTGTCCCGTGAATTTAAACAGGAGATACATAAAAATAAAAAAATAATAATAATAACCCCCCCAAGGGATCACCTTGCCGTGGTGGGGGGGCTTACGGGTTGGTGATACTACCATAACCGAGGTCAAACCACCTAGACCGCACCCCATTTAGGGAGATACAAATATTTGCCGATAACAACTAGGCTTACCCTTCTCAAACAAAGATTCCATCTTTCCTATCTTTCTTCTTCTTCCTTCCTTCCCATAGTAAATATGCAGTTGAGATCAAGAAGTCCAGGATCGTCCAGGGCCGCTGCCCGAGGGCAATCGTCGGGGCGCATCTGGAGCCGTTGCTGGATGCTACAGCATGCGAACCAACGGCGATGCGGAGTTGAACAGGCGGGCTCCCATCGAACAATCTATTACAGCCGCAATCGGGCCGCTACCCGAGGGCGATCGTCGGGGCGCACCTGGAGCCGTTGCTGGGTGCCACAGCATGCGATCCAGCGGCGATGAGGAGTTGAGCAGGCGGGCTCCCATCGAACAGAATACTACAGCCGAAAACACCACGCTCCGTGAAACTCCTTCCACACCATTGCTTTCCCCAATTCCTTCGTCGCCAAATTCTTTGTTCCCCTCAATCCCGTCGTCACCTGCCTCTTACTTAGACTACTCAGATTCAGAGAGTTCGACGCAATCACTGCGAAATGAAGCGGCACAAGCACGTAATAGAGCTCGACGCGCTAGAGAACTCCGCTCCGAGCTTACGTCAGGTAGCACTTCGTACTCTGCGACGGGCAACAGGTCGCAGCTATCTACTCAGTCTCAGACTTTTGTAGGTACTACCCGGAACTGCCGGCAATTGAGGAGTAGAACAGTCACTCCAGCACCGTTGGAGCTGACGAATAGACCGCGATCAAGCTCAGTAACGTCAACCTTGTGTGTTACGCAGGAAGCGTACGCTTTTCAACCTGCGTCCACCAAGGCTGGCAAACCCCGAGTACGCATGAGATGGAGTAATGATGTGAACCTATTTATCATGCGTACATATTACCAAATTACTAAATTAGAAACCGATCTTACAACATACCGTAAACTATTACATGAACACTTTATGACACAGTACCCTGGAGTAAACGTTTCAGAGCAAAGAGTTTCAGACCAACGGAGAACAATTATTCGAAATAAAATGATTTCTGACGAAGTACTTGCGCAAATGAGAGAAGAGATTAGATTAGAATTAGAACACGAGATTAGGTCGCCATCTCTACAAGCTATACAACCTAGCAACGTGCCTAATATGGAAGTACAATTTGACCCAGCGGAAACACCACAGTTCAGGCTTTCATTGATGCAAAGAATGCAAACAGACAATGTACACGCCGAAAATGAAAATAAAAACTTACCACCCCTACCTGATGCTAAAACACAGATGCTTTACGAAAACCTGCAAACTGTTCTAGTTCAATATACAGGATCGGACCCTACCCTCAGACCGAAACTGCCAAAATTAAGGTACAGTATACATCTTACACAATTGATACAAATATTTAACCAAAAAATACTAAATCAGTTAATTTCAGACGAGTCCCAATTAATAGACATTCATACGCTCGTGTATTGTAGCGCGTTAGTTATATCTCAGGAACTGGGATATAAAATTGAAGAAAGTGACCAACCAAGGCGCACTAAGGACAAGAAACCTGCCTGGTGCATCAGATTAGAAAGAGATATAACTCAATTATGGTCGGATATAGGTAGGTTAACCCAATATATTAATAACAATAGGTCAAGAAGAGTAGTAGATCGAGTACAGGAAATATTTAGAAACTTCAGCATACACAGTAGTCACGAAAACAACAACAAGAGACCCGAAGAATATTTAGACACGTTAAAACAAAAGCTAAAGCTGAAAGCTCATCGATTAAAAAGGTACACCAAAGCACTCAAGCGAAAAAGGGATAACAAATTATTCAGCATTAATGAAAAAATATTTTACAGGCAGCTTAGTAATCCGGCAAATAGTGAAATAGCCAACGAACAAGAAATTCCCGAGGTAAGTGAATTAGAACAATTTTGGGCAGGTATCTGGGAGACTGAACTACAGCACAATGAAGACGCAAGTTGGATACGCGAAGAGGTAAGGAGATGTGAGACGATGGAGCTAATGAAATTTGAAGAAATTACCGAAGCTGACATAGAAGCCGTCACGAGCAGATTACACAGTTGGAAATCACCAGGTATAGACAGGATTCATAACTTTTGGTACAAAAAATTCCATGTCCTCCATAAAGCAATAGCTAAAAGTATTACAGGCATTATTCAAGGTCAACAAAATACACCAGAATTTATAGCACAAGGTGTAACTTACATGTTACCAAAAGGAAAATATACAACACAACCATCACAGTACAGACCAATAACATGCCTTCCTACAATTTACAAGATACTTACTTCTGCAATAACCCGAAAAATTACAACACACGTAGAGAAAAATTTTATAATTGCCGAAGAACAGAAAGGATGTCGGCGGAATCACATGGGGTGCAAGGAGCAGTTAATAATAGATTTATTGATACACAAGCATGCTGCAAGTAATAAACAAAATCTACACTGTACATATATAGACTATAAAAAAGCATTTGATAGCATTCCCCACTCTTGGCTAATTCGTGTACTACAGATTTACAAAATTGATCCAGTTTTAGTAAACTTTCTTCAAAAGACTATGAAACTATGGAAAACTACTCTGCATCTGAACCAAACAAAAACCAGAGAGATACATATTAAAAAAGGCATTTATCAAGGTGACTCCTTGAGCCCCCTGTGGTTCTGCCTGGCTCTCAATCCAATCTCCGACATGCTGCGTAGAAACCGAGCTGGATATCACCTGAAACATGAGAATGAAGAAACATGCATATCACACCTGATTTATATGGATGACATAAAACTTTACTCAGAAACAGAGACAGACATGAAAAGATTAATAGACACAACGGTAGAATTTAGTCGGGATATAAACATGCTATTTGGATTCGATAAATGTAGAACAATCCATATTGTTAAAGGCAAGATTCAACCCGGTGACTATGCAGTAGATGACACAGAAGCAATAACAGCAATGGAATCAGATGAGTTATATAAATATTTAGGCTACCAACAATCAAAAGGAATTGATCACATACAAATAAAAAAAGCATTGACAGCAGAATACAAAAAACGGGTTAATATCATTTGCAAAAGTCAACTTACATCAAAACATCTGATAAAAGCAATCAATAGTTACGCAATACCGGTTTTAACATACTCATTTGGAATCATTAAATGGACTAAAACTGACATCCGTCATATTGAAATTGCCACGAGGACCATATTTACAAAGCACAACAACCATCACCCTAAGTCTGCAATAGAGAGAATGGCAATTAAAAGAGAGAATGGAGGCCGAGGACTAATAGCCATACACCCGCTGTGGATTAAACAAATAAATAATCTCAAAACATTTTTCTTCCACAAATCCAATAGTAGCGACATTCATAAAGCAATAGTTCGTAATGATGTAAATTTCACCCCATTAAACTTAACTGACCCGACACTACTTACCACTGAAAATGACTCTGAAGCCGTGAGATTGGAACAGCGGAAGAAAAAAGTTTTACATGGTAGACACCCTCACGATCTCTCACAAGCACATGTTGACCCCATAGCTTCGAACAACTGGCTGAAACTAGGATCACTGTTTCCAGAAACTAAGGGCTTCATTATTGCAATTCAAGACCAAGTGATAAACACCAAAAACTACAGGAAACATATTATCAAGGACCCTAAACTCGCAGATGATAGATGCCGTAAATGCCGCAGCCACCCAGAAACAATCCAACACATCACTGGAGCATGCCCTAACCTTGCACAAACAGATTACACGCACCGTCACAATCAAGTAGCAAATATCATACATCAAAATCTAGCAGTGAAACATAACCTTATACCATTCAATGGTGTACCATACCACAAATATAGTCCTAGTCCCGTATTGGTAAACAACACCCACAAATTGTATTTTGACCGCGCCATTCTCACTGATAGAACTACACACTTCAACCGACCAGATATAACCCTGACAGACAAAGTAAACAAAATCACTTACCTTATTGATATTGCCGTCCCCAACACCCACAACCTACAGAAAACAATAACAGAAAAAATACACAAATATACCGATCTTAAAGATGAAGTCACCAGGATCTGGAACCAGGAAAAAGTATACATCGTTCCCATTGTTCTATCGACCACTGGCGTTATTCCTAAATACCTCCACCACAGTCTGAAGCTCATTCATCTTAAACGAAATACTTACATGCAGATGCAGAAAGCCGCAATACTGAACACATGCCGAATCGTGCGAAAGTTTTTGCAAGTTGACGATGACCGAACGGATTTAAACTAAAACTAACACTTGAATGAACGTAGTCAAATGCCATCTACTTGGCTTCAGCCCGTAGATGACATTTATTACCAGCAGCTCATGCTGAGAAATAAAAACCCAACGAAAAATAATAATAATAGGTGTCCGGACCACTTTGTAATAACCCAATTTTATTGTCCACCCAAATGTCATCACCATAGACCCAATTCTCTTTTCCATTTTCCTACAATAGGTCCAACGCCTGCTGGGACCAGTTCACGGGTATCTACCGATGTACCCGTGAATGGGTTGTAGCAGGTGTACTACATGACATTAAATTTCGTCTCCAAAGGGCGTCTACGTGTTGGATCTATATCCCCACGCACGCCTTCCAAATGACCGGGGTTCGCCCCGTGAATTTAAATCGGAGATACATAAAAAAAAAAAAAAAAAAAAAAAAAAAAATTTACAGAGAAATAAATACTTAAATACATAGAAAACTTACATGACTCAGGAACAAATATTCGTGCTCATCACACAAATAAATGCCCGAATTCGAACCCAGGACCTCTTGCTTCGTAGGCAGGGTCACTACCAACTAGGCTAAAGCGGTCGTCAAAAGTCGGCGGTAAAGGGTCGGCGACGTGCTTTTTATTCTTCTGGAGTCGCATCCATGCTACGGCGTCTGCATACCATCAAGCATGCCGTATGCTTGTTTGCATCCATCACAATATTGAAAAAATAATAACAATCATCAAATTAGGTTATTACCCTAATCTGCCTAATACCCTCTCCTGATCAAGGATGGGTAGCCCAGTGCGAGTTGGGGTCTTTACATTCACCCACAGAATAATTAATACATAGTACCTAAACGCACAGAAGGTCCACTGCCTGAGTGATGACGTTAGCTGTATTTTTTGCATATATAGACAATCATAGATACTCCAGGCAAAATATGGTTTTGAAAAACATTAAACTATAAAAGCGTTTTTTTTTTTTTGTTTCATTTTAAAACGTTATTCTAAGATGCTTTATTCAAGAATCCAACAAACTTTCCATCCGGAAGTAATAATATAGATTTAAATAAAGGATAACTATATTTTTTTTTCTTCTATATTATAGAGCAATTGTAAATGAACCAGAATAACGATAAAACCGTTTATTAATATTTTTTCTCACTTTTCAGAAGCTAGTTAAGTTATCATTTTTTTCATGTCCGAAATTTTGTTGGATTTTGTCGCGAGGTAACTATTTAATTAATAATATATCCATTACATAAAAAAATCAGCTATTATAAATTATTTCCAAATTTGTCATTTTTTCCATACAAGTTGTCAGTTCATTGCCTGGACTTGTTGACGTACCACGTGAAAATACGTTACGTAGTACAACGGAACATACACTTGAAACATCATTGTGTGCGATACGTTGTGCGTGTACACTTGTACAGCCCTGACGCGTTAGACCGTCAAAACGACAGTGGGATAGGCCTGATTCACCTTTGAATTTCTTTTTACTTACCCTCTTCATAAACAACTGTACTTTCTGAAGATTTGCCTCCGTTTGAAGTCCGTATACTGTACATACTTATGAGGTTCTTACACTGTGCCAAGTTCAAGGATGTAGTGGATTCCTGGTCATAACTCAACAAAGTTCAGATGAGAAATCATCGACGCAGGCCTTGTGGCTCCCTGAGGGCCTACCGCGAAAGGGATTCGAAGTTTTCCCTCTCTGTCAGACTTGCGAGATTGTACGTAAGTGCGACAGAGAGGGAAAACTTCGAATGACGTTGGCGGTAGGCCCTCTGAGGGATACAGTATAAACGAAATTGTAAGAGTAAATTCTGTCAAACAAGTACCTACATATGCTTTATCTTCACAGCATAAAGTAGATTTTTACTTGCTGTTTTTATTTTTATTTTTACGTTCATTGTATCTGAAGTGATGCTAACATACAACTGCCAAGATTTGGGATTTTGTTGGCTAGAAGTGCAGTAGACGCAAAACTATACCCCCTTTTGTAACATATAGTTAGCTATTCAGCAGAATCAGAAGTCGTTTTTTAAAAATATTTTAACTACTTACTTAGACAACGATTACTATCTATTGTTACTTAATAAAAGATGTTCTTCGGGTATTCATTAGTTTATTTAAGGAAACAATTAATACTCTTAATATATTACTATTAGGTGGTATGAGGTTACGTGTGTTCGCTATGAGGGGCCAGATAGCAGGGGGCTGTCAAAGTGACAGTTTTGGAGCCAATGACAAGACTGCGTTTTGACACTCCAATACACACTGTCCTATACTAAATATCAAACGAGTCATATTTGTATATATTTTTTTATTCACGTTCTCAAAAATGACTCTAACAATTTCGATGAAATGTGGAATCTAGGTATAGGGAGATGAAATATCGATCTTGCTGGGTCTCTCTCTCTAGGTTTTCTCCGTAATTTATATATTGTTACCAGAGCAGAGGTCGCCCAGGTACTACATAAGTTACATAGAAAACTTATAACTCAAAGAAATCTCGATGAATGAATGGATAAATGCATATTTATTTCATGACATAGAGAAAAGAATCCTTAACATAATGCATTTACTTGCGATAAAGCTATCATATCGAACGAATGTAATTTACTATGATGCTAGAGGTTCGTGTCGCACTTTATGGTTCTAGTGACGTTAAACCGGTTGTAGCTCCGTACTTTATTGATACTTTGATTTTTCTCTGTAATAAATAGTTCTTGGTCTTCTTCTTTTGAAGTAACAAAATGAGTCACCTACCGTATTATACCGACAACATCGACATTTTGTGAAAATATGCGACGAGCTGAGTTAAACAAAATTAATTTGAATAGTGTCCTGATATTTCCCGACATTTCTTTGATGAATTCAAGTTACGTAAGCGTTTCACACGTAAATCTAAATATTTTATCAAAGAACGTTTCAAGTGGATTTGATGGCTGTGGAGTAGTCACTGAATTATTCATGGCGGCAGTAGTAAATAGCACAACATTGAGCACTAACGTTTACTTAGTCTATTTGGGGAATCTAGATCATGCTTAAACAATGCATCATTTAGACGTGTTTAGCACTTGCCAGTGAAGCTCTTACAGTTGATGATACGTGAAATGAAACGAGCATAATAATTCTTGAAAGCATTAGAGGGTAAGAGGTCCCTTGCTACGCTTAGTTTTCAATAGTCCAACTTAAGCTATCTGCATATTAAGCGACCGTTTATTTTAGGACGTTATTTTAACTTATCCATGGGTAAAAAGGTAGATATTATTTTGGATCTAGAATTGTTTGTTTGATATATTGTATTTATCTATCGGAACAAATATTTTCGTCTCCTAACCTGAACAAGGTTTGGTTTCCCTTATGGATTTTAAGATAAGACGAATTTCGCAATAACTTTAACTTGCAGGTAAGTAGTTACAGTAGATGCCACTTAGCCTCCTTAAGAGGCTGAAGATACGCTAATTTGTTGAAATTAATATTATTTAAGCAGTTAGAAAATCTATTTGTTCTAGCACATCAAAAAAAATATTTTGTTAATATTCATCACCCATATTTCCAAGACCATTGACGGACTAGAAACATAATTGATCGAAATCGGCTCAATAGAAAATAATTGCAACGATTGTTCTTAAAATCATCTTAATCGGTTCTTTGTCCTTATTATTTTGACGTATGGGTCTGCAATTAAAAACATGAATTCCACATATTCATACCTAAACCGCTAGCGATATCACAAATAATCCACACTTTTTAGGGTTCCGAAGCCAAATGGCAAAGAACGGAACCCTTATAGATTCGTCATGTCTGTCTGTCTGTCTGTCTGTCCGTCCGTATGTCACAGCCACTTTTTTCCGAAACTATAAGAGCTATACTGCTGAAACTTGGTAAGTGGATGTATTCTGTGAACAGCATTAAGATTTTGACACAAAAATCGAAAAAAAACATTAAGTTTTGGGGGTTCTCCATACTCAGAACTGAAATTCAAATTTTTTTTTTCATCAAACCCATACGTATCTATGGATAGGTCTTAAAAATGATATTGAGGTTTCTAATATCATTTTTTTTTAAACTGAATAGTTTGCGCGAGAGACACTTCCAAAGTGGTAAAATGGGTGTGTCCCCCCCCTGTAACTTCTAAAATAAGAGAATGATAAAACTACAAAAAATATATGATGTACATTACCATGCAAACTTCCACCGAAAATTGGTTTGAACGAGATCTAGTAAGTAGTTTTTTTTTAATACGTCATAAATCGTAAACCGCAATTTGTTTTACGGAACCCTTCATGTGCGAGTCCGACTCGCATTTGGCCGCTTTTTTTTATTTCAAAATGTATTCATACTAGACAGTGTGCGCGTTTTTGGTGTTGAGAGCACCTTAATGTGAACTATTTTGGTAAAACACAGGACGTATTTTTCAAACGAGGCAGTCGGCCGTGTATGAGGCTTTCTTTAAATCTTTGAATGCAGATTAATATTTTTCTAAAATAGGTCTTGTTATAGTTTCCGATTTTCTCTCACTGCCCCGTTTGAATAATACACCCTGTATACCTCGCCTGAGTCTCTTACGCCGGATTTTCTCGTGTTAGAGCGTTTATTTTTCATAATCAGTGCCAGCACATTGACATTGAAAGATGCATGTAATATTTCCTTTATTGAAAAATAAATAACTCCCACTTTAATTTTGACTTTGAATTAAAAGAGTGAAGTAATTTTTACAAGCTTTATATATATTAACTTGCACTGCTCGTATGTAAATATGTTAGTATGTAAGTTGTCCGTCAAAATTTGCAATCCATTTTTCAGTCACTTCCTGTTATCCAATTGAGCTGAAATTTTGCAAACATATATATAACCATATATATACATAAACATATATATAAACATATATATAATAAAAACAATATTTGTTCCTGAGTTATGGATGTTATATATGTATGTAAGTATCTATATGTATGTATCTATTATATATATCATCGCCTAGTACCCACAACACATGCCTTATTGAGCTTACCGTGGGCCTAGGTTGATTTGTGTAAGATTGTCCCGTAATATTTATTTATTTTATTTATTATTTTATATGTATATTGCATTACAATGCAATATTATGATGACTTGAAACTGATCTGATGCTGGAGCTGGAATGTGGCCATGCTGCCGTGCAGAACCTAAAGTGCAGTATCGGGCTAATTTGGGATTTTTTGTTTTTTGATGATCTGTGATCAGCATTTCAAGATGCACATGTGTATCTAATCGGTATTTCATTTGGACAACTGGAACATGTAAAAAAAAATCTCCTAAAGTACAGTAATGGACTAGCGTAGAAAACAAAATACTACTTAAACCGCAGTTAAAACGTCTACGGCTACGAATATTGGACCATTACCAACTAAAACGCAGTAGAATCGTAATTTATCAGATGTTTTAGCCTGTATGAACTCAACAAGTTATTCGTGAAAAACTAACTAAACTGCAGTATCAAAGTTTTGTTCCAAATTCTTCGTACTGTGTTTCGAATATCTTTGATTTTTAGACATAATTACTAACTAAAACGCAGTGAAAAGTATGTTACCTTACTTTAGTCGGTACCCTCCCTATTTAAATATTACTCTTATTGCCTTTTAAAGTGCAGTACCAAGCCGAGGTACTGCACTTAAGATGGTATTTTCAATGCATTTGTTTTTTGTCACTGTACTCGTGGACAGAAAGTGTGTTTTTACAGCCTAAACCACAGTGTCTGGAGCTTAACTACTGCGTTTTAAATGGCATTTTGCTCGATTTTTTGCGCTGTTACTGTATTTAAAATAGGTTTTTGTTAAAAATGACTGTTTGCCAATTGATCAAATTATTTAATCGTCATCGAACCTACATTTGCTCAGTAAAAGTCGAGTCAATCACACCACATTAAGTGGCCGAAAATAGTCTAGCAAGATTGGAATATACTTGTTTGATATTTATTTTTGGAGATAGTAAATTAATCACATACCTAGTTGTTGAAATCGTAAGTAATCAATGTTTATTAAACATAATTATGTATGACAGTAATAAAAAAGACAACCTACTACTTCAGTATAATACATTGTTCAGTTTATGTAGCTAAATGGCACTTTTATCTTATTGTAACGGACAAACAAGACACGTTTTTAAACTGTCACTAATGAGATCGTAATTACGAATAAAATGGACGGCACACATATATTACCATTCAATAGGCTATTTGTAACAATACAACCTTCAACAATATACAAAATTTACTGCAAATAGAGCTTTTCCCAGTTAGAACAATGTGACTTCTAAACATAATGTCATTAGAATACTTGGGTAACCTCAGGGAATAAAGATATACCTCATAAAACCACTTAAATTTTTAGCTGGGATAATTTTATTAATTAATAATATGTATTAGCGAGGTACAAGAATCAAATTATTTTTGGAAAACTTACTTCCAAGCTGTTTTCTTAAAATAATTCACCAAAAAAACTTGACTGTGTCAGTTCAGGCAAATAAGATAAACAATAGTAGATTGTACAACAAGTGCATAAAACGCACCATTTTACTCGAGACGTTTATCCATCCGAGCGAGCTTGCGAGCGAGGATAGATATAAAGTCGAGTGTAAAATGGGTTTTATGGACGAGTTGTACACTCTACTTTTCACTTCGATTGCGAGGAAATGAAACAGCAACACGTAAATATAGTAAATGAGACGAAATACAAATTATAAGTTTATTTCATGAAGTTTTATTGTGTACTTTGGCTGTTGGTATCTTTGCCTTGGTCTTAGAATACGAACGAAACGAAATAAAATAAAGAGGTTGTTGTATGAAGTTAAAGATGTTCGTGTGGCTGTTGCAGCGATTGCCTTGGTCTTCGACGAAGATTTTACTTTATGCTCTAGAGCATAAAAAGCGACTTTATGTCGCCTACGCACGACATAAAGACGAACTTTTAGAGCATGAGAAGTGAAAAAATTATTTAATTTAAACATTGCGATCATTATTATTAGGGAATACCCCACGTAATGCGTTATCAGGTGCAGATGAGACAGGTAAATGCCACCAAAACACGAGCCGATTTTTGGGCATCAGTGAACCCTGCAGTTTCTTAAGACGGCATTGCTTCCTTACGGAACTGGAGCCAAGTTTTAGTGGAGCATTTGAGAGTATCACTATTTATTATGTAGGCTAGTCGTCTTAAACATGAAAATCACTAAATATAGGTCAGAAAAACTGCACCTCTTGATCTTTTGCTTGGTATCAGTTACTTAAGGAAGCAAAACCTTGATGCTCAAAAACTGGCTTGTGTTTTGTAGGCAATTACCTGTCTCATCTGCACCAGCAGGTCAACCACGTAACACATTGTACGCACGTCAGGTAGATATAATGTCATATTTTATATGGAAAATGACAGTTCGATTGTACTAACGCGCGTTTGGAACATTACGAGATTACCCGTCTGACAACGGCAGTACGTGGGGTATTTCCTAATAATAATGATCACCATATTTAAATACCTGTTTTTAGTTTTTTCTTGTTTGCCTGAACTGACACAGTTAAGTTTTCCAAGCCTTGACCATTTTTTAATTCGTTTTATATTGAAAAGTTTTAGTGAAATATTTTACAAAACAGTTTAGAAGTGAGTTATTAAAAACAAATTTTATTCGTATACCTCATTACTGAAATAAATTAATATAGGTATATTAATTTACCCCAGCTAAAATTTTACTTTGTTTTATAAGGGTATACACAGTATAATAAAAATATATCTTTATTCCCAGGGGTTACCAAAGTACTCTAATGTAATTATGTTTAGAAGTCACATTGTTCTAACTGGAAAAAGCTCTAGTTGTAGTAATTTTTGTATATTGTTGTATTTTTTATTGTTACTAATAGCCTAATGAATAGTTATATATGTGTGCCGTCCATTTTATTAGTAATTACGATCTTATTAGTTATAGTTTAATATCTGACAAAGTAACTAAACTGACAATAACAATAAGATTTAAGTGCTATTTGAACAGTACATAACAATAAATAGTAGCATTATACTGAAGTAGTCGTCTTTTTTATTAGAAGAGATACATAATTTTGTGTAATAAACATTGTTTGCTTACAATTTCACGAAATATGTGTTTTATTTAGGATCTCCAATAATAAATCACAAATAAGTTTATTTAAATCTTGCTAGTCGTTTTTCTCCCACTTAAAGAAGCCTGATTGACTTGACATTTACTGAGCATATGTAGTTTTGAAGACAATTAAATATTAAATCATTTTATTGGCAAAAAGGCTTCAGTCATACTTTTTTTTTACAAAAACCTGTTTTAAATGCAGTAACGGATGCTCGTAGCACTAAAAATCAAGCAAAATACCATTTAAAACGCAGTAGTATAGCTCCGCGTACTGTGGTTTAAACGGTAATTCATCACTTGACTGTGTAAGTAAATGCAAAACATGGACAGTAACCCGACTTTTTACTGTGTTTTAAGCGGTATTTCTTTTGTTTTTGCCTGTCTCAAAGAGTGCAGTACGAGCTTGAAATTTTGAAAAAGCCTCATAATTAATTTAAGTGTACACTGAAACCATTGTTTTTAACGTCATCGTATTCTATGTGTTGAGCGCTTTCCATGACAATAAATTATAAGTATATACCGCTTGAACGAACGGAAATAAACTACTTTTAAAGTGTTTTTTGCGTTTATCTCGAAATGGACTTTTTCGAGTTACTGCACTTTAGGTTCTGCACGGCAGATAGGAACTCCGCAATAAAACGACACAACCCTATCGAGTTTGGGCTCTTTAGAATCGTCTTAATGAGTACTTGATGATAGTATGCAGAAAAGTACAGTCGGCAGTAGAAGCTTGTACCAAAAATGAATATTTTGACAAAAAATTGAAAAATAAATAACTCCCACTTTAATTTTGACTTTGAATTAAAAGAGTGAAGTGATTTTTACAAATTAAATGCGCATTTACTACTACCTACTGTGTGGCAAAAAAAAATATGCTGGGGATCCACTCTACTGTCAATCTTCCAACATCCATTCAAGCCTTCGTCTTTTGTCAACAGGTGGCGCTAGCTTCGTAAACCCGTACACGAGCGACGAGCCGGACCTCACACAAGTATGGCTGGAGCTCCCCGCCTCCCCCGTCGCTTTGGGCGGCGACGTCCACGTGCACGTCCACGGCGCCTCAACGCCCATGCGCGTGCGCCTCGCCCGAGACGACGACGACGGCCGTTTACAGCTTGCCGTCATGCCTTTGGCCCTGGACGGTGAAGGCCGGATGACGCTCCCGTGCGGTTATTTTACGAGAGGCGGCACGTACTACGTAGAACTGCTGGCTGATCAGTTTGTGAATGATTATGAGAATAATAGTGTTACGGATAGGGTGGCTAGGGATGTGGACGGTAAAGTGTCTAATGATAACGATGAGGTTAAAGACGATAAAGCGATTATGAACGAGTTCAATGAAGTTTCTAATGATAATGATAAAAATAATGCTGAAGATAAAGTAACACTACAAAAAGTGGCTGACGATGAAACTGATAACACTAGTACTAGAGATATAATAAAGGATGTCAAAGTTAAAACTAATAGGAGAGTAAAAAGGGAAGAAAGCGAAGGTAGGATAGTAGAAACCGACGAAGGGATGGTGAAATCTTGGAGTTTCGACGTTCTTTGGCCGTCGGCTAAGTTAGATGTGACGCCAGAGCAGATACAGACGTATCCAGAGAGGCAAGTGACAGCAATCCTGGAATTTCCGAAGGTGGTGTGTGCCCCATTGCTGCAGAGTGCGGATTTCTGGCTGGAGCTGCTGTACTGTGGACATTCTAGTGGAGGAGCTGTGTTGTGTGATGGGAAGAACACCAGTTCTCATGCGCACGTTTTGTATTCTGAACAGGTACGAGGGTCAAACTGAAAGTTCTTAGAAAATCAAAAACTGAGCAATCAAGCAACTTATTACTTTTATTATATCTTTTCAAAATAGCCTCCCTTCACATCAATACATCGCTGCATTCGATAGAACCACTGAGAAAAGCACTTTGCCCACTCGTCCTTAGGGGTCTCTTCGACGGCCTTTTGAAACGCAGCCACTGCTTCGTCGGCGTCCATAAAACGTTTTCCTCGAAGTTTTTCTTTAATTTTTGGGAATAAATAAAAATCACAAGGTGCAAGGTCGGGGCTATAAGGTGGGTGACCCAGTAATTCCACGTTTGCCGTCGCCAAATAGTCGATCGTTTGCTTGGCGGTGTGCGATGAGGCGTTGTCGTGGTGAAGCAGGATCCTACTGCGAGGCCGTTTTTCTCGAACTTTTTCCAAGACAAGTGGTAAACAATTGTTAGTGTACCACTTCGCAGTAACTGTTTTTTGATCCTCTAAAATAATTGTTGCGTAATGACCAGTCCTTCCGAAGAACGAGGCCACCATCTTTTTTCCCACACTTCGACCTCTCTTCACTTTAGTAGGCAACTCCTCGGAAGGAAACACCCACTCAGCAGACTGTCTTTTAGTTTCAGGATCATAACAGTAAATCCAGCTTTCGTCACCCGTAACTACGTCGAACACAGCATTTGAGTCACCTCCGTTGAATCTTTGACCCATTTCACGGCACCAATCAACACGACGGACTTTTTGGGCTTCTGTCAAATTATGAGGTATCCACCGGGCACAAAGCTTCCTCACCGCTAAATGTTCATGGAGGATTTTGTGGACTTGACTCATACCAATGGCTAAGCTTGTACGAATCTGCTGATAGGTTACTCTTTTGTCAGTCTCTATCATACGCCGCACAACACTGATGTTATCTTCAGTAGTCGCCGTAGAAGGCCGGCCCTCACGCAGATCATCAGTGAGATCAGTGCGGCCACGTTTAAATTCATTAAACCAGTTGTAAATAGTAGCACGAGATGGGGCTTCATCGTGAAAGGCCAATCGAAGTCTATCATAACTTTCTTGTTGACTTAAATTACATCGAAAGTCGTAAAAAATCATTGCTCGAAAATTTTCTCGCGTTAAATTCATGCTCACGTAGTACACACAATTTTCAATTTGCCGCCAAATCGTAAAACAAATGACAATCGAGTGGAATTCGTACACAAAAATATTAAGAAAGAGTTCCATTTTCAAATTTTGAACTTATTTTTTTATTATATTTATTACAAGTGGCCAGTTCTAAAGACTTTCAGTGTCGCCCTCGTAATTATAATCGTGATGTAAATTTTTCCATCGTAAATTTTTAAGATACTTATTGTTCTTTCTTGTGTATACGAGCCCAATATTCTTACTTTATTTGTCTTTGGCCTCCTCCCTGTCGTTAGTGTCGTTCAAGTAAAAAGCTGAATCTACCTTTTGATGTTATGTAGCTGGATACCAAAGTTTGCTTTAATATTCTCACCGTTGTTTATATTTTTATAAAAATAATCTTTATATTTTATAAATTCAATACTTCACATTACCATCTCCAAAACATTTCAAATAATTTTGTACCGATTACACGAGCATTTTCAAAGAAAAATCAAATACAAAACATTTAATCGTGGCAAACACAGATAACAAAATAAATAAATACAGAAACATATTATACAGTGTCACGAAATGGACCCTGCTCAGCAAGAATTTTACTTACTTTACAGCAAGTTAGTAAAAAAATGTGTACCTACGCTGTTTAATTAATTATGTACCTAAACTTTTGCACGTGGTTCAAGTTCCCGTGATTCTACTACATACTCGTATTAGTATAATGTAGCTCAATAACTAAGAAGATAATCCACAAAGTAGCCAGGAAGCGAACAAAAACTTTATCATCCTCAAAATTGACGACCGCTTTAGCCTAGTTGGTAGTGACCCTGCCTACGAAGCAAGAGGTCCTTGGTTCGAATCCAGGTAAGGGCATTTATTTGTGTGATGAGCACAAATACTTGTTCCTGAGTCATGGATGTTTTCTATGTATTTAAGTATTTATTTCTCTATATAAGTATGTATATCGTCGTCTAGTACCCATAGTACAAGCTTTGCTTATTTTGGGACTAGGTTGATTTGTGTAAGATTGTCCAAAAAAAAAAAAAAGTTATCATTAATATTTCCAGCTTTAAATATTGGTTTTTAGCCAACATTTATGAGTAAAGTCCACCGAAAATCTAGTTTACATTGAACACAGAACTTTAACATGCTCTTTTTATCCAATTAAAATGTTGAATCGTTAAGTTACAACTGTAATGTATACATGAATCTTGTGTAAATGTAATATTTTTTTCTAATTTAACTTTCTAAACTGTTTTTTTTTAATACAATTTAATTACGAAATGGTATAAAATAATATGTATAAAGAAATAAAACTAAACTAAACCTATATTATAAACTAAAACTATAAAAAGTAAATGCCCCCCAGGTCGACGTCGTTGGCTATAGTGCCCAGAAGGCTGGCAGCGTTACCTCTTTGGATTGCTAGGCTAATCCTTTGGCCAAAATAGCTGCCAGCCCTCTGGTCTCCGGATGTTTGGATGAGCCGCTCCGAGAGTTCCTTATACAGGGCCTTCGCGCCCGGTCCCCACGGCCCCAGGGTTTCCACTCCAAACGGCGCAAACATGTAGCCCTCGCCGAGGACAGCATATTTGCGCCGCTTGTGTTGCTCTGCCGTGGTGGCCGCAGCTCCGGCTTTAGAGGAAGTCGCCTGGAGATGGGACGGGGCTAGCGTATCCACGCACGTAGCGTCCCACACAAGAGTCCTCCCTAGCCTCCATGGAATGAGCGTCATGCCGTCGGGACGCTTGCCATCGTCACGTGCGATACCGTTCGGCTCTAAAATGGCCGGCACGCTAACGGAGGCAAGCGCCCTACGGATGACGTCATTCAAGGAGGCATGGCGGGAGATGCGGCCAGCACTCTTCTGGCATGACAGGCCATGGTGACCTAGGGAGTCGACGTTAGCGCCACAGCGGCAGCGGTGCGGCTCATTAGTTTTACAGCCAAGTCGCAGACAGGTCGCCAAAGTTAAAGTCGGCTTGTCGAGGAGAGTGCCAAGGTTTGGAGACGGCAAAGTGTGAAGCCAGAGCCCCGCTTCCGGCTCCGCCACTGCAAGGAGACGAGCACGCTCTGCTGTGCTTTGGGTGGAGGTGATAAGGTCTTTAAGAGTAGATTGACAGAGCGGCTCGTCCCACTGCTTTTGAGATTTTGGGGAAACCGGAAGCGAGTCATGTGGGCAGGCCTCCTCCCACGCGCTCTTAGCCTCGTTCGAACAGGCAATCGCGGCATTGTTACCAGCTGGGCTAAATATTTTGCTGGCGAGATCCTGCGTGCTGTAGAACGAGGCCAAGAACGCTGGGAGGGCAACACTGACAACCTGCCGGATTCCGAGGCCGCCATGCCGGATTGGCAGAGAAGCCTGGGTCCAGGCGCGGCTGTCTAGATGGACGTTCAGGATGGATGTGAGGGTGGTCTTAAGGACGGTATCGAGGGGTTCAATAATATGAGGGTATTTCCAAATGGGGCTACATCTTAAAATGTATGTAAATTTGGGGACGAAGAGACAAAATTTTATGATGACTAATGCCATGTGTGTACTGATTTTTAGAAGGCGATCCGAATAAACTTTGTGAATGTTGAGATGTTCGTTGATGAGCGAAGGTATGGATTCCGGAAAAATGGGAGCCCCTAATAGTCTGAGGGAAGATTTATCTATAATTTTGATGTTGGGAGCTAAAGAATTGAAAATAGAGGTAATAGTATGTAAGTCAGTCGGAGGAAGGGATTTATTTATAAACAATTCACACTTGGCGAAATTTAATTCTAAACCTATTTCGTTAAATCCGTCGCTCAGACTTCTTAGGTCGTCAAAAACTGTTTTCCAGTCGCCCCCTAAAGTGCCGTCATCGAGATACCATGAATTAAATTTCGAATTTAGACTTGAGATTACTGGATGAATGGCGAGGCTGAAGATAGCGGGTCCAAGCGGATCACCCTGCTGACAACCAACTGCTGATGATAAGCGATGATCTTTGAACAGGAGGTGCGTAGGTTGCTGGTAGCACTGCCATAAGTATTTATATATTAAAGGTGTGGCATTTTGAACTTGTGTCAGCAAGGCGCCTCTATCCACAGAGTTGAAGGCATTTTTAACGTCCACCTTCAGCAGCACCTCGCAGGAGTCGTCGTGAACAAACGCGCGTGCTGCGTGTACAGCAGCTTCGCAACCACCTTTGCTGCCGAAACCAAGTTGTGACGGCTGGAACTTTTTGGTCAGAGATGGAAAAACATGTTTGCAGCAAATTTTTGAACAGATCCGTCTAAGAGTAAAGCCTACGGCGATTGGTCTAATTCCTCCATCTTTTTTTTTTAAGGCGCAGAGGTTCGCTCCGTATAAGATTTCCAACACCTCACTACAAACTTTGCCAGACAGCATAAGGTTTACGAGCTGAGTGATGCCGTCCAAGAGATGTGAACCAGTATCTCCAGTAGCACCTCCAAGCAGATCTTTAAAATGCTGAGGGGAGAGGCCATCAAGACCACCAGCGGAGCCGTTCTTGAACGACATCACTGCAGCTAGCACGTCTTTTTTAGATGCAGTTAAGTGTGGTGCATCAGGATCGGGTGGAAGGGGAAGGTGGAGAGATGCTGCTGGAAGTGGATGCTTGGACAGTAAAGCAGAGACGGTGTTTGGGCTGTCGGGTGCAACTACGTCACTGGAGAAGAGCAGTTGGGCGGCCCCCTTAATATCGCCGTCTATGACTTTTTGCTCAACTTTCCTGAATAGTTTTGTGTCTTCTCTTGGACCGGGATGTGGCTGACAGTAACAGTACAGTACTTTCTAAACTTGTTATTGCTTAAAAAGCCTATTTTAAAATAACTGTTAGTATCATTCTCGCAGTAGAAATATAGGTGTCGATAATTTGTATGGAATCCGAGTAACCGATACTTAACGGTTTCATTTTCATCCATCATCTACCTTGAAAAGCGGAAATATTCTCCGCGAACAATGTCACACATAGTCAATTTAAAGCATTAAGCAATATTCTACTCAGAATGTCATCTAGAAAGTTATCAAATTAAGTTTAGTACCCAGAATACAGCTCAGTATCAGAGTTATTAGGTCAACCTAGCTTGGATATTGAACAAAATTCTGGGAAATGACGGTAATTTTCCGTCTGGACTGGAGATAAGTGATTAAAATAAATCTCCATTAAACAATTCTGACATACTTACATTTATAAATTCAGATTCGGATGAATGGCTTAGAAACTTAATGGAATAGTTCCCCGCTTTTTGGATTTTAATAAAAATCCTTAGCCTACTAAAGCGCTTATATTAGTACCTAACCCAAAGACAATATAAATAAGAGACGGGACTTCGAACAAGGTTTTGGATGACAGTGACATTGTCATTTGATTTTGACATGACAACTCATTCGAACTTTAGCTAGTTTGAAATACCACAATACCAATAAAAATAAACGCTAGTACGGAAGTAGACTTACCAACCTAACGAACGAGGACGATAGTAGAGTTGTAGTACTTAACGTTATCGATATCGATAATATTAGAACCCAACGTTATCGATATCGATAAATTATGATAAGGGACGTCGTTGGGCCCACTGCATGAACAGAAAATTGCTTTACAAAATCTAAAACTAATCCGATTTAGGCACGAAATAATAAAAGGAGAACAAATATTTCATACTGTTTATTTCACACTTATTTCCAAATCACAGTATATTTACAAAAATTCACCAATCTGTACACATATATTTGCAGGTCGCAATGAATTCTTCTCGAACTAAGAAACCTGCGCTTGTAGGTTTTATCCAAGTACCAACCGTTGTTTATCATAAGTAAATCAATATTGGCGCTTGATATTTCGTTATTAATACTTTGTTTTATTTTAAGATAATTATTAATTTTATTTCGTCAAAAGCATTGTTTGTTTGACACACACATGTTTTCTCGTGAAGTTATAATATCCATGGTAACCGGCCAAAGTCACCATGACAAAATGACAGACAGAGAAAGAACGGAAGTAGGAGATAGCATGAGTCCGCCATAGCAATAGCACAGATAGAAAACTTGTCACTCGTCAGATTTGATCTGAATTTGAGCAGTTGGAGGTCATTCATATTTTTGTTCCTAGTTGCGCTACACTGACCTAACCTATTAGGTACTCATTTTGTAACCTGTGTAGACTCGGGCAAGAACAGGTCTACGGTCTCCCCCGCCTGTCGTAAAAGGCGACTTAAGGGGGTCAACGGGGTCGCCAGTGATTTTTTGTGGTGGGGTCCACAGCACTCGCCCACCCCAGAGAATGCGGCTAAGATGCCCAGAACGAGCCAGCAGGGGCAAAGCGCGAGGAGGGCTCTAGTGCGTTCAACCTGAGATCCAAGAGTCCTCCGAATTACTTAGCGCAGATGGCGGTTGACGTGGAGTTTTTAGTGGGTAGAAATACCACATAAACCAGACCTCCCCCTAGAGCTGGGTACCTGGTTCGCAGGTTTTCTCCAAGAAAAAAAAAAAAGAAAAGGATACTCATTTTAGCGCTACTTTCTGTTTTATTTATTTCATAATTTATTACGAGTAATTTAGGTTGTCTAGTCTTAACTTGTAATATAATATCAGTAATATCACATACAACATTTGCATTAAAAATTAAATAGAACAGTTGCTATGTAGGTACACCTCTTAACGAAACAAATTATTTTATTAAATATTTTCATTTCTTGTCAATTTAACGAGGAAGTTACCACGATAACAAATATAAATAATGGAAAAAGAAACCATCAGCGTCTGAAGGCCAACAAGACTGAACTGGTGACCTCTGTATTGCCGGTACAGACGGATTGTATTTCGAAGCCTTAATAAATAAGCAAATATTCTTCTTTCTTTCTCCTGGCTATTGTCCCAATTTATTTGGGGTCAGCCCTCCTAGTATTCTTGCGCCACATCGTGCGATTGTAGGTTGTCTCTTTGTGTGTGTCAGTATCTCTCATGTCATTGTCTATTGTTTGTAGCCAGGTCATTTGTGGTCGTCCGCGGCCCCTCTTCTTTTCTTCTATATTTAGAACTCTTTTGGTCATATGGTCATCGTCTCGTCTCATTACGTGTCCGTACCAGCGTAGGCGATTCTCTCGCAGTTTTTCGTGTATCGGGGCAACTTTAAGAGTGCCACGGATATATTCATTTCTTATTTTATCCATTCTAGTTACTCCGCCTGACCACCGTAGCATCTTCATCTCTGTGACGTGCATCTATAAATAAGCAAATATTATAATGTAAATTTCGTTCTGCTCTTTTTATCGTAAACCTGCTATGATTGGTGCAACAGAAAGCTCAAGCATTTGATAATAGCCGTAACAAAAGCCTTATCTAGCCATATCAGACCTAGCAATCGACCAGCTGATCGATTTCCCTAATATGTATGTCCCTAACTCTAGAATAGGTAATAATTGAATGAATAAAATGCTCTAAAATATTATCTTAAGATTATGTTTCTAACTGACGATTCGGAAGTGCTTGTTACTAGGAAGGCCTACTTCAATAAAAATTATTTTGAGTTTGATCCTTAAATTGTACAGATGCACGGATTTCCCGGCCGGCGTACCATGACGCTCCGCTGCGAGTTGTTCGGACAGGCTGGGGACTACGCCCTCACTCTGCGACCGGCCGCCGCAGGCCCACAGGACCTCGCCACCGCCTTCATCAAGGTCAGTTTATTACATGGTACAGATACACAGATTTCCCGGCCGGCGCACCATGACGCTCCCTTGCGAGTTGTTCGGACAGGCTGGGGACTACGCCCTCACTCTGCGACCGGCCACCGCAGGCCCGCAGGACCTCGCCACCGCCTTCATCAAGGTCAGTTTATTACATGGTACAGATACACAGATTTCCCGGCCGGCGCACCATGACGCTCCCTTGCGAGTTGTTCGGACAGGCTGGGTACGACGAGACGTAACGCATTGTTATATGAGGCGTAACGGTTACGTGATCGACCTTCTGGTCAGCTGGTCCTATGGCCGCTTTGAGACGGCGTTATGCGTCTTAGTTCGACATGTATAATTGACATTAATTGCAGCTATCAACGCAATTTAACAAAAAATGCAGTCATGATCAAAACAGCGGATGTCACAACGTCTAAAACAATCCCTACGACACACCGTCTCTTGTTCAAATATTCGCCTAATATTCAAAGAAAAGCCAACTGCTATCTGCTAATTAAATCTTGTGCCAAGGTGAGTGAAGTACCTGAAGCACCAACATTTTTAAACATTGTTAATGAACCAGAAAGTATTCGAATCAAAGCAAATAAACATCACTCACAGCCCGAATTAACCATCATACCCTTCCTTAAACCCTCCGAAAAACCTAAACACCCCACTCAAAACCAGAACACGTTACTTAGTACAAGAATCACGTCACTTACGTCATTTTAGACCTGGCCTTACCCCTTACAACGCTGCAGGAGTCCCGATAAATATTAAAGTAGCCACAGGTTGCCGTTTGTTCGCAAGATGTATGGCGATTGCGTTCAGTTTAAGTGAGAAAAACGCTCAAATAAGAATGCCTTTTTTCGCAGGGCTAGAGGTTTTTAGGGGTACCTTTAACCTTCGACGATCAATGGATGGTTTGAACCAGGACTGGTGATATCCCGGCGACGGCAATTTAGGAACCTTTCCGGCAACCTTATCTTTGTTATCGGTAACTTTGACACCGAAAACCTCCTATAGCTGAGTACATTTTTTAAATAGTTCATACTTTGGTTACCAATCCTAAACTTTACAAACTTGAGTTTACAGTATTTTTTGTATTTTGTATTCTAACAATATATAGTGTATCGGCAATAATTTACACAATAGCAGGTTAAAACTATTTTTTTTGACTCATACCAGTCATACCTACGAAAGTTGATTGAAAAGTTCGTACCTATGACCCTATGAGTTAGACCCACGCGGTAGCTCAGTTAGCAAGTTGGCAAGGTCTTGGAATCAAATCCCACTCATATGGCATCTACATTTAAAATAATAACTTTGAAAATTATAAAAGTTGATTTTATGAATGACTCGTTTCACGGCATGTTAGTTCTATTTTTTCTAAATCGCTTCTCGTGATATTGTATTAGATTGTAGAATTATAAAACAACCCACAGGTTGCTGGCTGGACCCTTTTCAGCAAGATGTATGGCGATTGAGTTTCATTCGCGAGAGAACTTGCAGCCGGGATAAAATGGCCGTTCAACGGGGCTCTGAATAGAAAAAGTTTGTTTATTTAGTTTAAGTACTTGGCTGGTGAAGTTGTAGGAATGTTATGAAGTACGGTGCAGTGGGATGATTCCAGACTGTACCCCATTCCATATAATAATATTTTTTTAACGGACAAATTCGTCTAAGTTTTTTTGTTTATCTGGGATAGGAATCAAAGGGAAATATTGTATCAGCTAACTATGTAGTTTTACTTATTTCGATCATTAACTGCTTACCTAACATAAAAATACGAATCTTTTTGTTTTTCAAAATGGTTTTACTTGATATCGCATGACGATTAAAGGACGACTCACGCTAGAACGGGCAGTGCCCGGCCCGGACCGTTGACGGCGTTTTTGCGCGGCCGTGCCATAACCAAACCCGGCTGAGACACACAATTTTTTTAATCTGATATTGAATATGGTATATTATAGGGTTATTTTAAAAATCAGCTTTGAAATAAAAATTACTCATTGGTTTCCGCGATTTTCGCACGTAATCTAGTAGCTAAATTCGTATTTCCTGTTCCTGAATGCAAAGACGATTTCGCATTGTTTAGGACTGATCTAGCTTTAGTGAGAGACACATTTATTATGTCTTACAATCTACGGGAATAAACAAACGTCGATAAATATCTTAATGTGTAAAGTTTAATCTATATTTGCTTTTATGAACCCCTTCTATGAAGCGGATGTCAAAATTAGCTAATCAAAATATGAACTTGAGATTTAAA